>OZ024834.1:36266285-36866285 GCA_964016985.1 Anodontia alba
ACTGATACCAATGTTCTGTAGGTGGTAAATAAGGCAACCATCTCGTAAACCTATAGTAGTTTAATGTAATTGTATTTGCGTTTGCAGCCTAGAACTGTACTGTTTTTTGTTGTAAATTAATATGACTGGATACTGAAAATGGTCTACGGACAGCTTATATATATATATATATATATATATATACTAACGTGTTAAATGGCTTTCCCCTTTCTCAAGCGGTTGATCTGAGAAAGTAACACAAACCTTTTGCACTTCGCCAGTCCAAGTTTGAAGGAAGAGACAATTGGCTCGTTGTACCGGAGTGGTCTCAAATCAGAAACACTTTAGCATTTTTATATTGTTTTTAACAATTTCTATAATACCATGTTTACCCAACATGTTCGGACACCTTGACATATATACTTGTCCTAGAATTTAAAGAAAACCATTTTTCTGACTGTCGAGTGTTTACAATTCAGCTGGATGAGTGGCAAACAGTGTAGGCCCTCAACAGATGCTGCATTCTGTCGCGTCTTATGTTGGTCTTCACTTGTTCCTCCTCTGACTGACCGATTTCTTAGGGTACGGTCTGTGTCCGTCGAAGCACTTTATCATATGTTTATAGGTTTCGGCTGCATTGTATAAACCAAATGTAATCCGATGGAACCCACTGAAGCCAGAGGTAAGGCAGGCACTAAAAGGCAGACATAGTTTTCATCTACCTTAATTTAGCACCCACCCAGATGTCAATTATTGTGACAAATTTGCAGACGCTAAAGGGTGTAATCATTTCCTTTTAGGTGGAGTAGCATTTACTTTTTATGGTCAAGCTGCTTTAAATGTAACCTAATTAGAACTTGAAATAAAGGCATATTCTTGTCAAGAATCCCACAGAATACGACCATAGCATATGTCAAAATCATGCACAGATATACCATAACAACCTACTTGTATGCCAAATTGAAATGCATATTATACGAGGGTGTGTCAATAAATAACCAGCCTATCCCATTTCCGATGGACCGAGATGGTCACGATTTTCATGCTTTGTTTCAATATATGTATTATACATGGGTACAAACTTGCACACGTATCGAGTCATTCTTTAATAATATTGAATGTCAAACATGTAAACATGTAAAGTTGAGTACCGTGCTGTAATTCAGTACTTGTATTTAAAAGGTAAAACAAGCAAGGAAATACACGGCGAGTAAGCCGATGTTTATGGGTCTTCTGCACCATCTTATGCTCCGGTTAAATTCTGGGTAGGGGAATTCAAACGCGGTAGAACGTCTTTAGAAGATGAAGCCAGGTCTGGACGCCCAATGGATGCCACCGACGAAGAAATGTGTAAGAAAATCGGGATCAGGTATACTCTGATAGGCGAATTCAGGTGGAAGAAATAGCGCAGGCATTAGGCATTTCACATGGTAGCGTTTCAACAATCTTACATGATCGTTTAGGCGCAAGCTAACAGACCGTTTGGTCCCTAAATCCCTCAGCGATGAGCAAATGGCAACCAGAGCATCAGTATGCAGCGCATTGTTGAAGCGTTTTAGGTCCAAAGATGATTTTCTTTTGCGTCTGGTGACTGTAGATGAAACTTGGGTTCATTATTATGAGCCAGAGAATAAAGCTCAGAGTCATCAGTGGGTAGGGCCTGGGTCCCCGAGGTCAAAGAAGTTCAAGACGTAACCATCTGCTGGCAAGGTAATGGCCACAATATTTTGGGGCGCGAAAGGCGTAATAATATTGGCCTTTTTACCCAAGAGAAGTACAATAACTGGAGTGTACTATGCAAACTTGGTAGACCAGCTGAGAACCGCCATCCGTGAAAAACGCCGAGGTGAACTCGCTAAAGGTGTTTTGCTGCAACAGGACAACGCGAGAGTCCACACTTGCAAAGTTGCAATGGATGCTGTAGAGCGAAACGGTTATGAATTAATACCACATCCTGCCTATTCTCCTGACCTAGCTCCTAGCGACTTCTTCCTATTCCCAAACTTGAAAAAGGATATCCGTGGACGTCATTTCCGGTCTGATGAATAAGTCGTGACGGCAGTTGAGGAGTGGGTCAATGGAAAGGACCCTGACTTTTTCAGTTCTGGGCTGATGGCACTTGAACACCGTTGGTCTAAATGCATCACACTAGAGGGCAATTACATCGAAAAAGATGAGGTGGATCTCAACCGGAAATAAGTTAGGCTGGTTACTTATTGACTTACCCTCGTAATTCAGGGGTTTTGATTCACATTTAACTGCAAACATGTGACTGATTACTTCTGATGGTTTTTCTACACATACTCGTGTAGACAAATACAGCAAACTTACAATTGTTGCTTTTCTTTTGTATGTTAAGAATTTTTGTAATCGACTTACTTGTCACACCACATACAATATATGATAACGGGGTAAAAGGAGGTTTGAGGATCCATGCCAGGCAAACGAACATAATTAAAGGACAAAAGAGTTGAACACTTGTCTTGTATCTGTTGCTGCTATAAAAAAGTTTCTTTGTTGTTACTTGCTAAAGCTTCATTGTTAATGTGGTTGTTGTTGCTGCTGCTTCTGTTGCTGTGCTGCACGGATGTTCTTGTTGCTTGCGTTTTCATTTTGTTTCGACGTTCTTTACAAAGTTTTTGTCGAGTCTCTGTGGTAAATAAAACTGTTATATTTTGTCTTCAACCATTTTCTTTCATTTTAAAGGAGAGTATTATATGTTAAGTTATACATATGCCCTGATGCAGGTTTAGGGGTTTAATTAGGCACTGAGCGCTCCTGTTCTTGAGTATAATCGTAGCTCAATGACAATCGTAATATTATATCTGTTGTAAGATTATTCGAGTGTCCTTGTCATTAAAAAGGCTTTTTTGTTTACCTTTCTTCCTTTTACTCCAGAGAGTTTGGTCTAATTTTTCAATTGTTTGCTATGATTTATCAACACTTGTCACTTGAAACCTTCACATGAACATTAAATTACCTTGCTTGGTTGTCATCAGATATAAAAATGGTATTGTCGACCGGAACTATAGTCCCGCACATATTGTCTGGTAGTGCCGCTTAAGTATTTTACAAATTTAAATAGATCACAAATTCAAATTGTAAATTTGTATAAGTGTGACTACAATAGCTTTAAGTGCAAGCTCGTGAACTTCTATTTTTCATTCTTTATTTAGAAAATAATTTGTTTAATATTATTACGACAAGGACGAGGACATTTGATTACAAAGATTAAATATCATAACCACAATGAAAGTGGGACTATGGTCCTAGGATATCAATGTGCTGTTAAACATTCCTATATCGTTTCATAGAACACAATCAACAAAGGCACTATTTACTTAAGCGGTATTTCTTTTAATACCTTGGATATGTCACCCATGTCAAGCAAATAAACTTTTTTTCCAAAACGTTGCGCCCACATGTGCAGACGGAAAACCTACAGACGACTGCCAGACATTAAAGCACGCGTGACGGTTGTCATATGTATTGTCATAAATGTTAAATTAGTGTTTTGGTATATTTCTTTATTTTTTAATAGTTATTCGATGGAAATGAAACTTTTTGGAATATACTCAGCGAATTCAGAGTTGAGTTTGCACATTGTCTTTTTACCTGCAAACAATGGCGTATGCCACAAATCAAATGAGCCAACGTGAGAAAATATACCTTATGGCATATGTGCCATTGAAGGCTTAGATATGTCAGTCTTCGCTGGGTGTTCTATGGAACCCATTGATCCAAAGGTTCCATAGGCTGATAGAGAAAAACTCTTGAGTAGATTGCGCGGATGCACTTGGCGAATATGTCACAAGGTACAATTTTACACGTTGCGTTTCAAATATTCTATAAATTTGCAGAGGGTGTTTTAACCAAGACTGTGTTATTTGCTTGAAATGATATGTTTATGATTTATTATACGAAATTAAATCAACCGACACGCTGGATATTTTGAGGAAAATCTGGATATTTGTAATCTCACTTTATTTTTGAAGTGACATGAAAACAAACACAAATAAATTCAACAAGATCTGTTCTAATTATTTGACACCAAATAACCTGAAGATAACTTAAAACAAACATCTAGTCTAACAGGTTCGAATCTGTATCAGTGTATCTAGCTGAATTTTGATTGGAAACTTTATGATATAGATAGTACTTATTGTGTCATACGCCAAGCTGGATTTCAACTATCGACCCGCTTGTCCGTTCTGGATATTTCCCGGAAGTGGATCGTATTATCCTCCACGATATGGGTATCCGGTCAGAGCGCTCGAGCAGACATGGTAACATTTTATTCATATCTTTAGTGGCTCTCACAAAACTGACCTGTCGTATTTATCCTAAGTATTCAGACGAATATAAATAAGCAAACAGTGCAGACGCAGATGAGTAGCAAACAGTATAGACCTGATCAGACGCCGTATTCCGCGGCGTCTGATCCTGTCTACACTGTTTGCCACTCGTCCAGCATTATTTTAGACAAATGACTGGTAGTGATTTAAATTTGCCCAAATTTTGGGACATGCAGAGAATAAATACAAGGTGTACGAATACTTAGGATAAATACTGCAACTTACACTCGTATTTGCAACCAGCGACGCTGCGATTCCGCTCAGCCTAACCAGGGACGTCGCTTAATGTTAATGTATTCTCTACCAAGACATCCTTCAGGCGAAAAGCATATGCGCTTATCTCCCTTATTTCATGTATGCGCTGCTTATTTAAACGCTTATGCCGAGCGTCCCAGAAAAGGGACACTGGCAAACAGAGTAGACCCAGATCAAACCCTGCAAAACCAGGGTCTACACTGTTTGCATTAAATGCATGAATTTCAATAAAACATGCTAATAATGAAAAAGTAATCAGACACCCATTCTGATGGAAATGGACCAGTCCGAAAAGTTACGGTAGAAGAGTCCACACGGCATAAATGGGTTAATTCCCAGTAAGCATTCTACATAAATCTATAGCGGGCCGTTGTCGGCCCGTCAGCTACTCTGACGGGCCGATAACGACCCGTTATAGATTTATGTAGAATGCTAGCTGGGTTGTGTCGCACTTTGTGATAAGGGGCCACTGAGACATATGTGAGCGGCAAAGGCCAACCTGCATATACGTCCTGTCCGATCAGGTGTTTTTGAGCTTATCTGTAAATGTTATTTACCTTTAATATTGACACATCTTAACTCCTTACCGTCCATGTCCTGAAATTTGGACAATGCCATGACTACCCGTTGATGTATCTAAAACTGCTGGACGTGTGGCGACCAATGTGCGCTCAGCGAAGACTCAGATCAGCGTGGGCACCCGTCCAGTTTGATCAGAGTCTTCGCTGTCCGCATGAAGAACGCTTGGGTCCTTAGCTACCCATTGAGCGCACAGCGAAGACTTTGATCAGACTAGGCGAATGCCCAGGCTGATCTCAGTCTTCGCAGAGCGCACATGCTATTTTGTAGGTTTTGTCATGCTCTGGGAGAACAGATGAAAATGCGCGGATGCTGTCCACATATACCCCGAAGGCACATTTTCACATTGCACGGCTCATTTTTATCTCTCATTACTTGTACAGAATAAGAATACAGTCGACTCTCGTTATCTCGAAGTCCAAGGGACTCTCTGAACTACTTCGAGATATCCATATATCCATACCGCGACATATCAGAATTGTAGAATTGAGGAAAAAATAAATCGAACAACCACATTTAACAAATGTATATGTGATTGGACTCTTGAAATTCGAGATATATTGAAAATATTAAGGAGCAATTTCTCCTCTTTCCCACAATATTTTATTACCTCTTGTTAGATTTTCATCTTTAGGCAGGGACCAGATTTTCACTTCGGGATAAGCGGTTATTCGAGATAAGCGAGGTCGAGATAACGAGAGCCAACTGTAGTTTGACTGTATGAAAACAGTGAACCTACACGGCCATGGAAGCTCACCACCAAGGTCTTCATTGTTGGCCTACACAGGTAGGGTGCTGTGTAACAAGTATATATGGCAGAAAGAACAGATCTTGATAAAGCAAACCATGAGCATACCATCAAAACTCGTGTTTGTCTTCGCTGTTCACCAGTTCTAAAACTAGATATTCTTGTGAACAGTAAATACCCTGATCAGTCTCTATGAATACGTACAATGATCTGGGAGTCGCAGTTCAATAATGCGTTGGGGGTGGTCGGGTGGTGCAAAAGTGTCGTGTATCTTACGTCACTGGGGCGTCCAAATGATATTGGCTTACGGTCGGGCAAGGCCTGCTGTCCTTGTAGCAGGAAAGGCTAGAGGGGGAATGTTTTTATTTCTTCTGTTTTTTCACTTTCATTCCCGTTCCCCTTTCTTCCCTGTCCGTCTCCTTCATTTCTTCTATCTCTTTTCTTTCTCTGGGAGACGACACAAAATGACCCACAAAGGTTGAGGTGTCGTTAAACCCCAACACAATCAAAAATCAAGAATGCGTTATCTTGTCTTTGCACCGTCTAGATTGTATTTCATATAAAGGTACTGGGGCGGAATGCCATTCCAAGGAAATCCCGAAGTCTATTGTGCATTGCGTAGTTTCTGAAATGGGATCGTCTATGTTTGAAATTGGACACAACCATTATTGTAGTGTCAGTCAAAACCAATTAGAATGTCAAACAATGAAGATCCTGTTGAGGTGGCTCCATACGAACCATCTAAGCGGGACCTACACTGTGCATAGGCGTCTGGTTTGGTTTGCAAGACTGAAAGCGTACGAATCTTTAGTATGTTGCTGTGTTAGCCATTCCATCTTAAAACCAGCTGAGTCAGAGAGGGTACTCCATACTGTCAAGGTGCATACGAAATACGTGCTGATAAAAGCCGCAATATGAGAAACGGACCCTTGCTTCCCTCCATGAACTTTCATAGAGGGACATGTTACAACAGGGCCCAGTTGTTCAAAACTTAACAAAGTTGTTAGTTGTTAGACGTTAAAACTTTTATCTTAAAAGTTGACAAATATATACATTGAGATTTTTGCTGAAAAGAATGTGAGTAGCTTTTGCATTGCACATTTTTGCAGCAAAAATATCAATGTATTTGAAAATACCTTAGCTACAACAGTTAACGAGGTTGTCATTAACGAGCTTGTTAAGCTAACGGTGCTTTGAACAACTGGGCCCTGATAGATTTTCACCATTATCGCCACGGAAGACATTTTGTTATTTTCTGATAGTTTTTTTTTTTTTTTTTTTTTTTTTTTTTTTTTTTTTTTTGCAATCGAAGCCCCTTCGGGAGAGCAGTCATTACCATATGCCCCCCACTCTATTCTTTCCTCATAGAGAAGGCCTTTTTAAGCAGGGGACACAACAGTTTTGACAGAGTTACCTCCCATGAAAATGTAAAGTCATTCCTCCTGCATCACTGAAGCGATCTGAGCTGAATTTCGTAGAATATTTCTTGGATCTTTTAAAAGCGTAGACCGCCATAGAAAGTATAATTTGCCATTAGCTTAAAATCGAAAAAGGCTTGAGGAGGTGTTAGCATCTTCATTTTTCATCGGATACATTTGAAACATGTGCATTTTACGAATATCCGTAAAATCACAGGCTAGTGGTTGGACCATTTTGCCGGAGATTACAGTACCCTAACATCCACCCACCCCACACCTTGTGAAGGAAAAATGTTAGAACGTGGCAATATGTAATTGTCAATACAATATGAGCAGATCTATTATTAGCACCTTCAGGAGAAATTTCATCAGGGCCTACACTGTTTAGCCAGGTCTGTCTGGTCGATTATTTAGGTGTTTCAGATTTATAACATCTAAAATAGACAACAACTGCCCTCAGCCCTGACCAAATTCCGTGATGTGCAGGCTAATCTGATTTGGGGCTCTCCGTTTATAGTATTGCTTTCGCACGAATGATTTTACTTAATACAAATAAGTCTGTACGATATCCTATATATCAGCCGTAACGTCAGAAAACGTATCTTCTGACTTGTGCGACCAACAAAGCCTCGATTCAGCTCGCACATCCGAGCAGTCTGCTCAGTCTTCCTTGTCCGCATGAAGAAACTTTGCATCCTTTGCTAGCCAAAACGCGCCCAGCGAAGATTCTGATCAGCCTGCGCGAATGCGCGGGCTGATCTGAATCTTCGCTGGGCGAACACGTCCGAAGGTACCTTTTGTGACTGGCGGCACATATGTTCTCAACAATGCTACATTTTATATCAATTTATAATTTATAATAAATACCCGCTTTTTATCGCTTTAATTGTCGTTATTAGGTGTATACCTTTATAAAAACGTAAGTAGCTATCTCGCAAAGGTTATTAAATTTTGAAATAAGCGATTCTTAGGACAAATCAAATGTCACATAAATTAGTTTGATAGTATCGATAATGTCTGTTACAACATTATTGTCTCAATTATAAGCATATTTAAAAAGTGTTTTTTGAGAAAAGTTTTATAGACTGATGTCTTAATAACCAAGGTCTGACACTTTCCTGATCTGTATCACGGCAAAGTTGTACAAAAGTAGCTCAGTTTTATTGTTACCATTGTATAAACCGACTTGACGAGCTTTGTTGCAAATCTTCAACAATAAAAAAATGTTACAAAATTGTTATTCTAAAGTTACTCTAAAAAGTTCCGCAAACGAACTGCAACAAACCAAAAACGATACCTGATCGCATATGCGAATGCGAAGACCCAGATCAGTCTGAGCGTGCGCGTTCAATATGGAGCTTAGTCGTTCATATTTATGATAATAGATTACAGTATTTTTGTAAGTATTTGGACAAACAGAGCTAGACAAACAGACCTAGATCAGACGTCAAAGAATGCACTGTTTGTACAGACTTGTTTGTCCGAATACTAAGGCTAACAGCAGCACGTTGTGGATAAAAACTCTTATCTAAATAAACAATGTTTACTCATTCGTGTCACAACTTTCGTACATGTGTACTATTATAGGATTGGTGCGGTGAGGTTAAAGATACTCGCCATCCGTTTTGTTGACGTCAAAATATTGCTGTATGTATGGCAAACAGTGTAGACCCTGATCAGACGCCGCGTTCTGCGGCGTCTGATCTAGGTCTACACTGTTTGCAAAATCTTATCTGACCCAATACTTAGGGTTATTCGGTATCCTGCGATGTTCTATTGTAGATTGGTCACAGTCAAGTGGCATACAAGACTTATATGCCACTTGTCACAGTCCATCCAGTAAGTCTGTTTCGCTAGGTACTGTATGTTATCTCTTCTTTCAAATGGTCTTGTGTTTCATTTTTCTTCTATCGGGATCAGACTGAATGAGAGAGAGTGGAGATTTATCAGATTGTTATTAGAGAGACATATTACTGCTTGGATGTACTTTGCTTGAATACTTCTCAGCTCTTGGACTGGTGCCAGTCTCTTTTTTGTTGTTGATACTACAGTTGCAGCTATCAGAGATGATGTCATTAATTGCAATGGCATACACATACAATCAACCCTCTTTCTACCGACACCCGACACAACGAAAAATTCGTTACATTGGTAATTTAAGTGGTACGAGACCTTCTCTCAAGAGGTCACAACAAATCAGGAATTATGCAACAGTGCCAGAACACTGTATTGAATACTTCAAGAAACACATGTTTTGGGGCACACACACACACACACACACAGTGCCAGAACACTGTATTTAATATTTCAAGAAACACATGTCTTGGGGGACACACACACACACCATTTATTACAGACAACCCTCTCTATATCGACACTCGATACATCAATATTAGTCATAATGACAATTTGACTGTCACGAAACCTTCGCTTAAGAGGTAACAATTAGTCACAAATTATGCAAGAATATTGTATCAAATACTTCAAAGAAACATATGTTTTGGATATTTGTTAGAATCGCCACATTGAGGCGATTCTAACAAATATCCAAAACATATATTCTATGAGGAAATGAGAAAAAAAAGACATTTCTTACATATCAATCTGCTCATTAATTATTTTGTACAACAGCAAATTCATTTAATGGCAACGTCTTTGGGAACAAATGCTGTCGTTGTAACGAGGGTTCACTGTACAAAGATGCTTGCTCAGTAAAGCATTTTTAGGTAACAAACTATTTCTTTCAACTTGTTTTTCGCGACCCTGCGATCGAATACCACAGCCACCATGGAGTAATTCTATGAGATTTTTAAGATCAAAATAGTCAATAGTCAGCCAAACTGATCACTCCAAATATATCTACCTTCTTGATATTCACTAATCATGTTAAGACGTACCACCTGCTTTACAATTCATTTACTATGACACCTCGTTAGCATGATATTGTTTTTTGTTGTATTTTTTTTTCTCAAAGACATTGCCTTTAAAATGAATTTGCTGTTGTAAAGAGTCCTTAGTGAGCAGAATGATACGTTAGAAAATTCTTTGTTTTATTCTTATTTCCTCATAGAACATACGTTTTGGATATTTGTCAGAATCGCCGCAGTGAGGTGATTCTAACAAACACCCCAAACGTATTAACACAATGTCCTTGCATAATTTTTGATTAACTGTCACCTCTGAAGCGAAGGTTACGTGCTAGTCAAATTCTCATCATAACGATTTTTGTTGTTGTATCGTGTGTCGATATAAAGAAGGTCGACTGTATTTTCAGAACGGTCATACCTGAACAGGCTAGAGAGCAATCTTGACCATCGAAGATGGTAAGCCAGGTGACACGACATTTGAACGTTTGATGTTTGCGATCGAAATTCTTGTAATTTTTTTATCTCTGAAATATCAGCAGATTTATGAAAGCATCATTTATTTCCGAACTTTAAAGGCGTACCGTTTTCATATAATTCACTTGAATTATTTTACCCATTAAAAACGAATTATTGTTTCAAAAAGCTAGGAAAATTTACAAAGCGAATGTGTTGAGCAATACAATATAATCTCCCTTAGGCTATATGCGGGTAAAAAAGGCCCTGATCAGACTGCGCATATGCGCAGTCTGATCAGGGCCTTCGTTACCCCCTTATAGAATCAATGGATTCTTTAGAATTATCGTCGAAAGAGAAGACCCTGATCAGACTGCGTGGATGTGGTTAGCATGTGTTGTGAAGGTTATTTATCATGGGTAATATAAGCTTTTCAAACGTTTTTATTTGAGACATATAAGAAAAGAGTGTGATGTATCCGCGATTAGCAAAGACCCAGACAAGCATCTGAGCTTCATGGTTTGTTTGCTCTGCCTCCTGGTCTTATTGGCAGGCTGTGACCTGTGATTGTAGCTATTACTGACCAGGTTCTATACTAGTTTTCATTGTTCGTCGCTGCATTCTGTAATATCGAACGACTCTGAGGTGAAATAGTACCGTAAATCTCTTTTTAAACCCCGCCACACGATAGTAGCGGGATATTATGGTTTCACGTTGGACATCCGTATGTCTGTCCGTCCACCCGTCAGTCGTACGTCTGTCCGTATTTCGTTTCCGGATGATAACTTGAGTAAACATCAATGAATTTTCACCAAATTTGGTATGTGCATTGATATTGTGGAGATATGTTTAGGGGTTGCTAATGGGCAAATTTTGACGGAGTTATCTGCCCGAGACATATTTTCGTTTCCGGGTGATAACTTCAGTAGATCTCAAGGGATTTTAACCAAACTTGTTATATGCATTGATATTAAGGTGATCTGGTTTGGGATTGTTATTGGGCAAATTTCCTTAATTTTTTACAGTTATCTGCCCGCGACACGATAATGTCGGGGGTATTATTATCGGTTTACGTTTTTTTTTTTTGTTTTTTTTTTTTAGAAACCAAAACTTTCATACCTTATTGAAACATATATAGCAATATACAGAGATGCCTAAACCTCTTACCATATTAGTTCTATATCTTCAACACGTCCACAAGTTCAATCTAATTTTTGCAAGTTGCAAGTGTTTGAGTCAAATAATCTACAAAAGAAACTAAACGTGAAAATATCATAACGAGTAAATTGCAGAGAGAGAGCGAGAGAGAGAGAGAGAGAGAGAGAGAGAGAGAGAGAGAGAGAGAGAGATGTAATGGGCTTGGTTTGGGATATATGGTTTTAAGACATATACTGTCCTTCATATTCTTTTGTTGATCTTCCTCTATTGTTGTTTAAATGACTTTATTTCTTCTACCTTTTATTCATTTAATGGCGAAAATTCTCCACAGGAAACCTCCATTAAATGAGGCTATGAGGCTAATAGCAATTATTTGGCAAAAAAAAAAAAAAAAAAAAAAAATGAGCCGTTTTAGAAGGTAAAGGCCCTAATAAGAAAGGCATGTGCGTCCAGAATCAGATCGGCCCGTAATTCAGTCATTACGAAAACACGACTTTTCAAATATATTGAGAATTTTACCACAAAAAAAAAATGAAAACTTTCAAATGAAAAATTCTGATATTTTTCATATTTCTGCTCAAAACATAGATTGTGGGTACTCGTTAGAACCGCCTCGTCGAGTACCCCTGTAAACCCCAGTTTTACTGTATAAAAGTGGGGTTTAAGGGGGTCAAAACTATATAGGCGTGTTTTCGTGATGACATTCTGATATCAGGTTCTGCTGTTTGTTTGAAAAGGGGCTGAATATACTTGATAGAATTTGCCCCGGATTCATAAAGGGAGACAACTTTTATTACTTCTAGTTTGCTTTTCTGCACATCAAGTCCCTTCTGGAAAAGGATCTACTTGAAAGGGAAAGAATTTGCTCCTAAGGGGGGGCAAATTCTTTCCTTTTAAAGTAGACCCCTTTTCAAAAGGAAGGAAAAAACAATGTTGACAGATTTGTCTCCACTCCCCTGTAAATGTACCAGTTCCCAAAACATAATCACAGTTAGAATGACGGTGCGAAAAGTGATCTAAATATAGATAAGTTCCTTTATTACGGGGACCTACTGTGAAATATAATGAAGAATTTGACTCAGTTTGAAGTGCTGTTTTATGGAAAGAACTTAAGCCCAGATAAATGGAATATCATTCAGTAGACACAAACGCTGTAGGAATCTCATATTCAAAGATGGACAGGGAAAAACATAAAAATACACTTTATGTACTAAAAGTACAGCAATCTAGCCAATGAACAAGCTAAGTGGGTCGCGCCATGCGAAAACGTGACTGCGGGCATAAGCGGACAGCGAAGGCCCAGATCAGCCTGCGCATCCCCGCAGTCTGATCAGGGCCTTCAGCGTCCGCTAACAGAATCATAGGATACTACAGAATGTATGAATCGAGAGCAAATGCCCGGATGATACTTCGCGCAGGCGCAGGATAATCTAAATGTGCGCATTTTGCATATATTCGAAGACACTTTTTCGCTAAGGCGGCCCAAGTGAAAACAGTTGTGGTCGGTTTAATATATTCAACATTTTTGACAACGTAATTTTCTTTTATGAGTATCTTTATTGCATTCCCTGTGTTTTCGTTTGAAGTCTGATTAACAGATATATTTTGATATCGAAAAATTACAGCTATATGTATAAAACAAGTTTTGTCTGATGAGCCCTAATTCTACATGTTTTTATAAATGGACGTTGGTAGGCTGTACACAATATTTAATTAAAGCATACCTACTTCAGGTTAAAAAGAAACTTAATGACACGTTTGAATTGTGAAGATCCGGGCCTCAACATGCGAATCGTGATCTGTGTTGGTTTTGTGGCGAGTGTATCTTTCTGTCCATCACGAAAACACGCCTATATAATTTTGACCCCATTAAACCCCACTTTACTATAGTAAAATTGCGGTATACATTATTTTTCTTATTTCTGCTCAGAAACATAGATTGTGGGTACTCGTTAGAACCGCCTCGGCGAGTCGGTTCTAACGGGTGCCCACAATCTATGTTTTGAGCAGTAATATGAAAAATATCAGAATTTTTTTATCTGAAAATTTTCATTTTTTGGTGGTAAAATTTTCAGTATATTTGAATAGGCTTGTTTTCGTAATGCCATCTGTTGTGGCAAAGCAGGTAATTCTCCGATACAGGATGTTTGGTTTATTTTATATTTTATTGTTATGCGTTACTTTAATTTGTTTTTCTTTTGTTTCAAATGCTCAGTTTCAGTTTGGGTACACACAGTTTATTCGCAACATTATAAATGATATCTTACGGTGGGTGGGAGGGTGGTGCGCGTCGTCATATCTGGCTTTTAGCAGAAATGTTCTTTACCTCACTTGAAGCAAGTTTAGAGGTTAAGGCCTTTTTTCTCGTCTATCCCTGTCTACTAAACTTTCCCCCATTCGCTGAATGGCGGCTCGACGTGACTGACATATTGCTGACAGGGCCGTGAAATCTCAACTCAAACTTAAACCCTGTGATAAGTGCACTCAGCGAATACTCAAGTCAGCCTGCGTTTCCGCGCAGTCAAATCGCAGCGTTTCTATTCATCAATATGTTCTGCAGTGTATAAAAATCCAATGATTTTGTAACCGAGCAACGAAAGCCCTGTTCAGGCTGTGTGAATGCGCAGGCTGATCTAAGTCTTTGTTGTCCGCATATGCGATATGCCCTATTTTTCTCTTCCCAATTTTCTTTGTCCAAAATATCCAGTAGCATTTTATAGCTCAAAGTATTTTTGTGGATATGCAAACAATAATGATCATCCGATCAGTATAAGCATCTGATTAGTTTGAACAACAGTAGATTGTATAGCAGCGAAGGCCCTGATCAGCTCATTTGAACATGCAGTCTGGTCCTAGCAGAGGTTTATAAGCCTCTGGTTCCTAGGCATTGTTCTTAAGGAATTCTATATTGGCAAAACCGGTAACCATCCACCGCCCTTTTAGCGTAACGCGGTTTAATTACAGAAAAATGTTCTTTCATAGTACATGTATAAACAGATTCATACTTTATTCCTATCTACGTTTCTTTGTTCATTTCACTACATATAAACTAATATCTTCGTCTGTCAGCACTAAGTTTTTATTGTTCTATTTTGCAATCGTCCGAAACACTTTGATCTGAAATCCAGATCCGCCAGATGCCTGCATCCCTTGTTAACCGACGTTTACCATGTATTGATAGATTGACTAATTATAAAATCAGATCTATGCAATTATAGTAATTGTAAAGCCTGGCCATCTTTTGCATGTTAAGTTCCTGCGGTTTTAGATACATCATTGGACCTGTTTGATTTTAGGACATGTATGGTAAGGCATTAAATTGCCCGAACGTTGAGGGTAAATACGGTAAGCTGACAGTCTGGGTATTGCCTTTGCAGTTCGTCTGAAGAAAAACCAAATAACAGAGTATATACTGACGATATATACCCAGCTAGCATTCTACATAAATCTACATCGGGCCGTCATCGGCCCGTCAGCTACCCTGACGGGCCGATGACAGCCCGATATAGATTTACGTAGAATGCTGACTGGGTACATATATCTATAATAGCGAAGGCCTTGCTCATGTTGTGAGTATTGTTTACCTAAAATTCCACATATCTTTATCAAGGTTGTTTGACTAAGGGGAGCAGGTCTGTGTCTACATTGTTGCCAAAGGTATATTTGTCCGAATACATGTACATATAGGGTGCATACAGTACATTTGGAAATGGCTGTAGTCTGACAATATGTGGCCATACCTACAAGGATTGAACTGTGCATACTATTTATGTATTTTATTTATTTATTTATTTATTTATTTATTTATTTATTTTCTAATGGTGATACTCATTTAACACGAGACAACGAGCCTTGCGCAGAAGCAGGAAGTAAATAACGTTTGGGTTATCTAAATTAACTGACGCCATCATATTATCTCATTATCATATAAATTCATAACTGACAGACGTGTGAAAATGGATCTTCCGTGTACTACTGAAGGGTAGCTGACGGGCCTATAACGGCCCTCTATAGATTTATAAAGAATGCTTACTGGGGAGCTGTCCATGTAAAGACATCAGATACTCTAGAATATATTAGTGCATACTGCTTAGCCGTAACAGGCGGGTGTGGGTCTTTGCTGTTCATACATGGCCCCTATAAACATTTTCTAATGTTGAGCCTCGCTTACCCGCATTTATTCTTAGTATTGGGACACCTTGTATACTTACCCTACTTGCCCTAAAATTTAAAATAGCCCATTTTACTACCTGTTGATGTGTCTAAAATATTGCTGTATGTATGGCAAACAGTGTAGACCCTGATCAGACGCCGCATTCTGCGGCGTCTAATCTGGGTCGACACTGTTTGCAGAGTCCTGTCTGACCTAATACGTTGGGGTATAGTGGTATCATGCGGAAATGATACTTTTATATATATTTTACATATATTTAAACTTCGGGATTGTATGGTCCTCTGTCTAGACCTCAACTAAAACATTACTTAGATCATGACGGATTAGAACTGTACATACCTTTTATACATATAGTATGTATGCAGCTGTTTAATCTAGTCAATGTCTACATCGTTCATTTGCATCTGAGATTCGTACGGTTTTCGGATATCTCGTCACAATGAACCTTCGGTCAGATTAGTACTGAATCTGACATGATTAATTGTGTTAAGGAGATTCGTAACCCTTTCAAGGGAGGAAACTCTTTCCAAATTGTTTTTGTCCCACTCTGGAAAAAGGAGCAAGGAGCAATTTCTTTCCTTATAGAGTAGACCTCCGATTTTCTCTGATTTTCGTTATTTTATATGTTCTTTGTTTCCAAAGGCAACCTTTTAGATTTTTATTGTTTCTCGTTAGGTCAAATTAACCCTGGTCCTGCTACACCCGGATATACGCTGCCTTTGCAAACACTGTAGATCCAGATCAGTTGGCTTCTGAAAAAGCCAATGCTGTGGATCTACAATGTTTGTCATTCAGAAAAGGAATTTGTATTAACAATCTGGATGAAGAAGTCTGATTGGCTGACAATTAGAAATGGACGTGGTATCTTGGTCTATTCAGCATGATAAGGGTTAAGGGGATTTGATACACTTGGTAGATTTCCCAACATTTTCTACAAGGTGAGGGGGGTGGTGGGTGCAAATTTTGTGACTTCCAGTTTGCTTTCCTACAGCTAATCCGTTCTGGAATGAGGTTTACTCTAAACGGAAAGAATTTGCTTTCCAGGGGAACAAATTCTATCCTTTTAGAGTTGACCCCCTTTTCAGAAGGAAGGCAAAATCAATAAGAAGAATTGTCTTCCCTGACAAGGCATAAAGAAAACAAGCCTATTCAAATATATTGAAAATTTTACAACCAAAAAAGGAAAATTTACAGATAAAAAATTCTGCTATTTTTCATATTTCTTCTCCAAACATAGATTATGGGTACTCGTTAGAAACGCCTCGACGAGGCAGTTCTAATGAGTACCCACAATCTATGTTTCTAGCAAAATAAGAAAAATAATGTATACCCGGTAAACCCCAGTTTTACTACATAAAAGTAGGGTTTAAGGGGGTCAAAAATATATAGGAGTATCCATTCCTCTTTAGGCATTGTCATTTCTTCAAGGATTGCAAAAATATCCAGTGTTTTAGGAAAACAGCGACGGCTAAAATATTGTCGAATAAAATTAAAGAAAATATGCAGAATATCCAAATATAGGCAAGCAGCGACGCCTAAAATATTGTTGAATAAAACGAAAGAAATATGCAGAATATCCATGATTTAGGCAAGCAGCGACGCCTGAAATAATGTTAAATAAAATGTAAGAAAAAATGCAACTTGACCATATATATCTTAAGCCGCCTTCAATACCAAGAATCCAACTGACAGTCTAGCGTTCTCACTTACAACATGCAGTTTACAGAGCATTACGAAAACACGCCTATTCAAATATATTGAAAATTTCACCTCTAAAAACTTAAAATTTATCAGATAAAAATTCCGATATTTTTCATATTACTGTTCAAAAAATAGATTGTGGGTACTCGTTAGAACCGCCTCACCGAGGCGGTTCTAACGAGTACCACAATCTATGTTTTGAGCAGGAAATATGAAAAATAATGTATACCCCTGCAAACCCCAGTTTTACTATATAAAAGTGGGGTTTAAGGGGGTCAAAATTATAAAGGTATGTTTTCGTGATGGTGTATTCTAACCGCTCGATAAATACATGATAGAAGAGTGAAATATCATGAATGTGTGCCACCGATGGTTTCTTCGAATGTAGAACTAATTAATAAAACGTTTTTGTTTTGTTTTTTTTTGTTGTTGTTGTTTTGTTGTTGTTTTTTTGTCCACATAGATTTAAATGATGCAACCTAATACTAGTGTCAGTGATACCTGATTACTGGAATAAAAGTCAAAACTAACCTTTCAATGGAATCTATATAGTTTTTACGATTTAGTTTGTATATTGAAGTTAAACAGATTAATTCCGATCGGCACATCAGGATAGTACGAATGTAGTAGAATGTCATTTGGTTTTAGCACCTCACCCGCAACATTTCACATGCCTTCCTGTGTTAATAAATGAAAGCCCCAAGTATTATCCGTTCTTAATCTAATAAAATCAAAGAACTGTTGTGAAATTAAGCAGGATCTTAGACATTTGTTAAGCCTTTCATCTCTACAGACAAATACAGATATCTTTGCAATCAGTGCAGATCCAGATGAGACGGCCGTATCATCAGGATCTACACTGTTTGCTATTCTGTTATTGATTTTTGACCGAACCCCCTATTTGCAACAATTGATGTGTCCAAATTCAGAGATGGAAGAATCAATGTCAGAAACATGGGGTGAAAGAACATTGACATTCAATGTCCTCATGAGAAACTGGTATATCCTATGGTTGTTGTAGGTGAAGTACATATGCGTAAACCTACAGTCTATATGCTCTGTACAGAAAGAGTCGTTGGATGCAAGGGAAATATCAATGAATTGAAATTCTTATGCACTTGCGTACGCGACGGTATATATTCTGCGATATACAGTCGCAAATCGGACGTCGTCACGTAAAGTCGCTTTTCATTAACCAAGTGGCATATAAGAAGAATGTGCCACTTGCATTAACTCATTTGGTTTTACACAGCTAACAGCACTTGCTGCTTAGTGCAAATAATACACTTTTTCAATAAAACTAATGAATAAATGCATTAAAATCGGGGATAACTGCATGAAAAATTGTCATTTGGGGAGGAAAACGTCGATTTTGCGATCGCAAACTACGTTTTACCGTAAAACGAAATTTCCGACCAAAACCGCCGATTTACCTCCCCAAATGAAAGTTTTGAATGCAGTTATCCCCTAAGTAACACAATCGGTTTTACTGAAACTGTTAATGAACAGGCAACACTGCTGACACCTTCTAGCCATATGTTGAACAGACTTATATTATCTCAAATACTCCAAAATGGGATCAGTGATCTCAGAGCACCAGAACATATTATCTACACTATAGTGAAGTATAATGAGATGCTTATCACCAGCTGTAATGAAGGAAATATGTTGTTAAAGAAGGTCCTTTGAAATTTTCTATAAAATATCCCGAAGTTTTTCTTTTCTTGAGCTATCGGAAGAATTTTGTAGGGATTCAGAAAGAGTTCGAATAAGCCACGGTAATTGAGCCATCGGTGTTCGAGTCAATGAAGCTTTACTGTGTGTAAGAAGGTACTGTTTCATGTCCCTAGTTCATGCATGTACTTTATATTATCAATCTATGTAAATCTTATTGTAACAGATCTAATGACAAGCCTTATTCAAACAATTAATATCTATCCTCTTTTGTTATACATTTATGACATGACACGTACATGATAATAGTTTTGATTTTCACATTTTCGCACGGACAAATTTATGTAAAATCACTGCATTGATATTTTTTATCAGATAACCTACCAATAAAACTGCAGCAATCCAAGTTTCTCCTATTCTGATACTATGGTGGGTCATTTTATGTAAAGATTTAGAAAGAAGCGAGAGGAGCACGGGATGTGTGCTTTGTCTTGTTGGAGCAGAACAAAAGACAATATGCTCACCGCCATTTACTGGACTGGAACGGATATCGAACGCGTGAAAGAAGTCAGCTTTCATAATGCCGCATATAGTTCGCGCATGAAGAGACAGAGGTCCCAAAGGCGCTTTGTAACAGAAAGTCTCGTAACTGTTTGCAAATGATCTGGAATAGAGGCTTATAATTCTCTGTCTGGAATAATTAGACTTTCATAATTGATGTGAGATCAGTACACGCTAACCTGAGGGCTAGGTAGGGGCCCAGCTAGCATTCTTTATAAATCTACAGCGGGCCGTTATCGGCCCGTCAGTTACCCTGACGGGCCGATAACGGCCCGCTATAGATTTATGTAGAATACTTACTGGGGGTAGCGTTCTCCACTTGCAAACGGATGGTTACAAGTTCCAGTCAAGCTAGAGTCACAAGGGTCGGGAGAATTTGCCGACCATTAGCACACAAGTACTATAACCATAAAAGCAACTGTGTAGAAATGTATAACAGAAATATTGTTATCGACCTGAATCCATTGGCTGCACGCATAATAGATGTTTCGCACGTGTACTTGGTCCCGAAACTTACATATTTTGTACATGGCGTATTTACTCAGTAATTGGCTTCGATAATTAACAGACTTTTGCATATAGTACACTTTTTTTGTTCACTCTGTATAAACACTTTTGACCATTTGTTATCTACATATAATCTACAACTGTGCTTTCGAAATGCATTTGCCCTTCCTTATTCGTATATATTTACAATATTGCATATCATAACAGATAATGGTGTCCTTATTGTTTGTTATAAAGTTTTGTTTTTGATAAAAACCACTTAACCTATTATCTTTGGACCCTCACATTATATCACTTTAAACGTGCGAAGGAATATATTTACAGGGCATTTCTCTGGAACTATCATTATGACTAGGCCTCGTTAGGCGCAAATAGGAAACATGCAAAATAAGCACTCAGAGTGCGCATCTTGCACAACGCGTTTTTTTATTTTTTATTTATTTATTTAATTTTTTTTTTTTTTTTTGTGGAGAGTGTCGGTGGGGGCTTGGGGGTGGAGGGGGAGGGAATGAACTGGATAAAAATTTCATATCCAGTCAGTTGAATACTAAATAAACTTACGTTCCTAGGCGGTTCCTCTCTTGCAGTTCTTCTCTGTTTGTATGTCTGTGGTTTCACATGTGGCCTTTTTTATTACATTATTTGATCTGTTCCTGATTTCTCCTTTTTTGGTGCCTCAGGAATGCTGGAACCTCAGGAAGGCTCATTATAATCTACCACTCGTGTGTGGTAAAGTTGCCTTTATATCCTTTTCCAGGAAATGCTTTCTGTATCACCTACCATTACGCGATATATATATATATATATATATATAATATATATATATTATATATATATATATATATATATATATATATATATATATATATATATATATATATATATATATATATATATAAACCAAGTCTGTGCTTCGTGATTGCATCATGAAAACATACCTATAATATGAACATAGGTTTAGCCTAAAGGCGAGCACAGCACAGCACAGATCTTTCTGTAGTCTCTTCAAAAGTCCTTCACAGCATCTTTAAAAAATGAATATCAGTATATAAATAATATATATGTACATCAATAATAAATCATAAAAATAATCAGCAAAATATGTTCGTGACCCTTATTGACTCTCGTTTCTTGTCACTTCGTGACGCTTATTTGTGAGACCCAAATTTTGTGAATAACGGTATAATCAAGTCCGCCCAAGTCAGTTCTGCCAACTTCCGGTGACAACTTCCAGGAAGAAAAAGGAAGAAAATTGGTCAGAGCGATTTCTACTGAAAGTATATATCGTTGTATGTTACGTACTTTTCCTTGATATATTCTCTACCGTAGAGCTCACTTCGTTCGAGACGCGCTGCGCGCGTCGCGAGCTGTGCTCGCTATAATTTTGACCCCATTAAACCCCACTTTTATATTGTAAAACTGGGGTTTACAGGGGTATACATTAGTTTTCTTATTTCAGCTCAAAAATATAGATTGTGTTTTGAGCAGAAATAAGAAAAATATCAGAATTTTGTCTGAAAAGTTTCAGTTTTTTGGTGGTGAAAGTTTCAATATATTTGAATAGGCGTATTTTCGTAATGGTGACATTTCCTGTGTATCTTCACTTATATGTTTACGTTTCGTGTCATTCTGACCTTATTCAGTGCCTTGGAACTCTGCTTTCTGTGACTGTGGCCTTTCCTCGGGATCCCAAGAGTTATATTATTTTATTCCATATCTTATCTTGAAAATTACAGTATTTACCATTAGTATTGGGACAGCTTATCTTCTTTCCATACTTGTCCTAAAAATTGAAATAATCCATTCTTCTACCAGTTGATGTGTCTAAAAGATTGCTGTATGTATAGCAAACAGTATCGACCCTGATCAGATGCCGCATTCTGCGGCATCTGATCTGGGTCGACACTGTTTGTAAAGGCTTATCTGTCACAAGACTTAGGGTTATTACGGTACGAAAAAGGGAAATGAACAGGATTTTAAAAAAAAAAACTAAAAATGCAGATACTGACTCGATTAAAATACTTTTGGTCGTACGAGCAGGTCCAAGTGACATATAAGAAGTATGCCAATTGGCAGGTCAGATGTTGGTTTTTCTTTTCTAAATACCTGTTTGGAACAAAAATAAAAAAAAAGAACTTTACACTACAGAGTTTGTTGTTAGGGACGGTTCAAACATGATATTCCCGCCAATGTATTCAGTTGTTGAGTAAAATTGAAGAGCGACGTTACTTTGCCGCTGAATGAAACATACTTGAAATTACATCTGCAATTACTGCGGTAGCTTTAAAGATGTTGAATAAATAAACCAAAACAAAAAGATAACAATAAAAATTATCTATTGTCCGATTAGAACTTTTTATCTAGACCCTTTATCTTGTTATCAAAATTAGAAGAATTAGATGCAGCGTAACATTATAATACGACAGAGGGTGACTTCTGGAATGGCCGTCTTAAAAGGTATTTTAATAGATATTATTTTAGTTCTTTAAAACCGTCTTCACGTAACATGTAAATTTTGTCTGACAATAGTTTGGCTCTCCTGCAATGCTTTATCATTACGAAAACACGCTTATTCAAATATACTGAAAATTTTACCACCAAAAAATGAAAATTTTCAGATAAATTTTTGTGATATTTTTCATATTTCTGCTCTAAACATAGATTGTGCATACTCGTTAGAACCGCCTCGACGAGGCGGTTATAACGAGTACCCACAATCTATTTTTTGGGCAGAAATAAGAAAAATAATGTATACCCTGTAAACTCCAGTTTTACTATATAAAAGAGGAGTTTAAGGGGGTCAAAGTTATATAGGCATGTTTTTGTGATGTATTTTTCTTTTCTTTACATACGGGAAAAGTTGTTTTGGGACTTGTCACGATCAGAGTGAACATATACGTTATACAAACAGGAAAGCAAATTCTTTTCTTTTTTAGTAGACCATTTTCAGAACGCAAACTAAACATTATTTACAGACTTGACCCGCCCCTTCCCCCAACCTTGAAAATGCACAATTTCTGTTTGCCTTCCTACACCACAAGTCCATTCTGAAAATGGGTCTACTCTAAAAGAAAAGAATTTGCTCCTAGGAGCAAATTCATTTCTTTTAGAATAGACCCTTTTTAGAACGGTGATAAAAATTTGTAATGGTCGCCTATCTTGAAACTGTATTACTATTGTTTAACAGAATGAGCGGTCGGGTGCTGGTAAGTGCCTGCTTGCAGCAGGTCGGGAAGAATGCTATACTCATTACGAAAACACGCCTATTCAACTATATTGGAAATTTTACCACCAAAAATTGAAAATTTTCAGATAAAAATTTCTGATATTTTTCATATTTCTGCACAAAACATAGATTGTGGGTACTCGTTAGAACCGCCTCGACGAGGCGGTTCTAACGAGTACCCACAATCTATATTTTGAGCAGAAATAAGAAAAATAATGTATACCCCTGTAAATCCCAGTTTTACTATATAAAAGTGGGGTTTAAGGGGGTCAAAATTATATAGGCGTGTTTTCGTGATGTGTTTCTTTACCGTCATTCCTCAGTCTCCTGTCTTTCATGCTTTTCTCTCCTCATTTAGCCCTTTTATTCCTTGTATCTCTTTCTCTGGGTGGGTGGTTGGGTGGTGCGAAGGTGTCATGTATCTTTTGTCACCCGGGGCGTCCAGCTGATATTGGCTTATAGTTGGGCAAGGCCTGCTATCCTTGTAGCAGGTAAGGGTAGGGAGGTGATGTTTTTATTTCTTCTGTTTCTTCACTTTCATTCCTGTTTCTCTTTCTTCCCTGTCCCTCCCTTTCATCTCTTCTGCTATCTCTTCTGTCTATTTTCTCCCTTTCTCTGGGAGACGACACAAAATGACCCACAAGGGTTGACGTGTCGTTAAACCCCAACTCAATCAAAAAAAAATCTCTTTCTCTGGAAGACGACACAATATAGCCCACAAGGGTTGACACACCTATACAAGAACTCAAAGCACAAGTCAAGTCCCAAGATGCTCACTCCAAATCTGATTCACTGAATCTAGATACTTCAGATGGCATTTATTCCATTCTTTCTGCAAGTGTATGCCCAACTTCTTTATAACGCTACTTCTGGAATGCAAAAGCCATGTTAATTAAACATCCGTGTATCAAAACAAAAATTGTTAGATTACATTTAAAAAAAATGACCATAAATGGTTATTTTTGTGCGTAATATACGAGGACGGTCAAAAAATTCTCGGCCCCTGTACTTTGAGACTGACCAAGTGCTATCATTTCTCAATATAATCTCCCTTTGCCTCGATGCACTTTCTCGAACGCTGTTCAAGTTTGCTTATCCCTTCAAAGTAGAAGCCTTCCAAGTACTCACCAACAGCATATATGACGCATTCATTGCTTCCGAAATTCCTACCATGAAGGTTAGGTTTTAAATTTGGAAACACATAGAAGTCCGAAGGGGCTAAACCTGGAGAATACGGATGATGAGGAGGGACCTCGAAGCTGCAACCATAGCAACTTGAGAGGTGTGGGCTGGTTCATTATCTGGCAAGAGCAGAACACCTCGAGTCAACTTTCCTCTTCTTTTCTTCCCAATCTCCTGACGCAGTTATTTTGCATAACATGCGCCATTTATCGTGCGACCCTCAAGATAATCCACCATGATAACGCCCTGACTATCCTAAAAGATAGAGGCCATCACCTTCCTTGCTGAAGAAACTCTCTGAAATTTCTTAGGAGTGGTGAGCCAGGGTTCTTCCATTTCGTACCTTTGCTTTTTTGGCCTCAGGATCAAAGTAATGGACCCAAGTCTCAACTTGTGTCACAACTCGACGCATAAATTCCTCAGGGTCATCTTCACAGACAGACAGATTAAGCTTAGAAATATCAGGCCTGCTCTTCTTCTGATCTTTGTCAACATTCTGGGGACCGATCTAGCTGAGATCTTAGACATATCTAAGATATCGGTCGAGATAGACTGCACTGTCCTAAAACGTATGCCTGTTTGTCTAGCTATATCACGCAGGCTTCTTCTCCTGTCACACATGATCAGACGATGCACAAGCTCAACTTTTTCGTCTGTAGTAGCATCTTTAAGGTGCCCAGACCGTTCATAATCCTCCACGCTCTCCCGTCATCTCCTTAATTCAGCAGCCTATTTATTTACCGAGCTGTAAGAAGGAGACTCATCTCCAAGGGTTTTAATGAAGTCATCATGAATTTTCTTCGGGGAAATGCTCTTCTTACAGAAGTACTCTTTATGACTGCTCTAACTTCAACCTTGTCCATTTACTCAGTTTAACACACCCTTCCCCTGTGTGCAGAGAATTCCTACTGAAATCAATAGCTTTGAAATTTTATTCTTTCTACCAAAGATGTTGAATGAAGTAAAATTATCAACTGATTGGGGTTTCATTTCAATTTATTCATTCTAAGTATATCGGGCGAAGAAATTCTTGATCGTACCTCGTATTTCGATACAATATTTTTGTATTTCGATACAATATTTTTGGATTTCATCTTTAAACCGTGCCTGATTCGAAACCGTGTTATAATGAACCATGTTATAAAGAGGTTCAAGACCTGTGGGTGGACATAATGCAGTCGACTCTCGTTATCTCGACTTCGCTTATCTCAAATAACCACTTATCTCGAAGTGAAAATCTGGTCCCAGTTTAAACATCTAACTCTAACAACAGGTAACAAAATATTGTGGAAAAGAGGAGAAATTGCTGCCTCTTTTCCACAATATTTATAATATACCTCTAACTTCAAGAGTCAAATTACATATTCATTCCTGAAATGTGGTTGTTCGATTTATATTTTCTTCAATTCTGAAAATCTGATATGTCGATTTATGGATATCTCATAGTATTTCAGAGAGTCCATCGAACTTCGAGATGACGAGAGTCGACATACTGGTACAACGTTTGTGATTAAGTCAAAGTTGAATGTTTTTGTAATTGAAAAAAAAAAATATCATTTAACTTTTTCCCCATATACATTTGAGAAATTTTGATGGTTCTGTTGCTATTTTTCAGAGCTGTCCATTATTGATTTCTGGCCCCGAATTTATAAAACGTTTCGTGCTCAACTCAGCTGAGCATGCAAGTTTCTCTGCCAATAAATGTGATAATGCCAACCAACAATGGTTTGCATTTTCATATTTATTAGCAGAGAAATTATTATTGCTCAGCTATGTGTGGCAAGAAGGAAAATGCAATTGTTAGTAATTTGAGTTTTTTTAGCAGGACAAATTTCATGCTCAGCTGAGTTGAGCACGAAAAAAGTTTTATAATATCAGGGCCCGGCTGCTAAATGTCTGGAAAAAAAAACACGATATATTTGTATGAAGGATGCGGTTATTTCATCACGAAAACATGCCTATATAATTTTGACCCCCATAAACCCCACTTTTATATAGTAAATCTGGGGTTGACAGGGGTATACATTATTTTTCTTATTTTTGCTAAAATAGATTGTGGGTACTCGTTAGAACCGCCTCCTACAATCTATATTTTGAGCAGAAATAAGAAAAATATCAGAATTTTCATCTGAAAATTTTCATTTTTTGGTGATAAAATTCTCAATATATTTGAATAGGCGTGTTTTCGTAATGTGAATATGTACGGTATCACTAAACGGCAAAGCCATTGTTGTTCGTTTCCTCCCATTAGGAGTCCCTAGCGATTTCAATGTTTATGTTATCAGCACTGTTACAGTGAATAAGAACACATCAAATAGCAGGATTTTGTTTATTCTAGAGTCTTTTGTTCCTGTAACATATGTTTTTCAGCTTTGAAACAGTATACTCCTGTCAAAGTACCCTTTTCAACGCCAGCCGGAACTTTAACGCTAAGCATTCTGGGTAAAATTTTCAGGAGGCAACATATTGAAGTATTTTTCTCATTTGTCACAGAAAACAGGTGTTGACATTTTATGCAAATTGTATCCAATGGAGACAATATGCATGAAATGTCAATTCCAATTTTCTAGAATAAATAAGAAAAATATCATCAAGTTG
The DNA here is from genome assembly GCA_964016985.1 of Anodontia alba. Taxonomy (NCBI): domain Eukaryota; kingdom Metazoa; phylum Mollusca; class Bivalvia; order Lucinida; family Lucinidae; genus Anodontia; species Anodontia alba. The sequence continues at coordinate 36,293,721 of OZ024834.1, forward strand.
TCGTCTGCTGAAAATTTTACCCAGAGTGCTAAGCGTTAAGAACTACTTCTTATCATCTGCACTCATTTCACACAGGATTATTACTCATAAAATTTCAGAAAAATGGTTCAGATCTACGACCGCCTATTGTTTTCTGGTGTAAAGTGTCGTTTAATGATAGATTTGAAAGCTATTTGGCAGATATAGAGTCGTGAACGCGGTTGGAATTTTTTTTGTTGATGTCGGAAGCGGCTGCATTGTCTTTGACATAAAGGGCTGTATTGTTTTAATTACAAAAGCTTCCCCGCTAGGATGGAAACTTTAAGATTTGCAAACTTGGATTATGTTAAGATTAATGAGTTTAACCTTTGAACTCTTAAACTAATCAAAGAACATTGGAAGGAACCTGCATTAACACTTAGCACTCTGGGTAAAATTGTCAGCATACGACATTTTGAAATATTACTCTTATTTATCCCAGGAAACAGGATCTGATATTTCATGCAAATTGTCATTTGCATGAAATGTCAAATCCAGTTTTTGTTTGAAAAACAGAAAAATATGAATGTTTCGACTGCTAAATTGACCAAGAGTATGATCTTACATCGGGCGTATTATAACATGGCTGGAGCAAGCAAACCCCTCCCCCGCCCCAACCACCCACCCTCTCCCCCCATTTCATCTGAATTCTGAAAAAATATTATCAAATCCATGACCTGAAATACCGTTAGTTCTAGTGTAAGATTTGGCAGTGAAAGTAAACGTCATCATTCTGCTTTTGTGCTTTTGATGAGCATACCCTGTCAGCATTCTACGTAAATCTATATCGGGCCGTCATCGGCCCGTCAGGGTAGCTGACGGGCCGATGACGGCCCGATGTAGATTTATGTAGAATGCTAGCTGGGTACGTACAGCGAAAACCGAGATCAGTCAACGCATTCGTGCAGTCTTATTATGCCCTTCACTGCCCTTTTACATAATCACTGTATACTATAAAATATATTGATGAACAACAAATGCCCTGATCAGACTGCGTGCACGCGTAGGCTGATTTGGGCATTCGCTGTCCGCAACCACTTCCAGCACGCATTCAGGCTTGATTGAGGCATCCCATATAAGCACTGAACAGTGTAGACTCCTACTGAAAACAATGAAGTAATGCTGTTTATCTGGGCCAGCCTACTAATATCGCATTTACCGTAAGCATTTGGGAGGCAAGTCCTATCCCACAGATACCACAGAATGCGGCGTCTGAACAAGGTCTACACTGTTTACTCTTTCAGTGTGTCCAGCTATTCTTTTAGAAACACTAACAAGTCAGTCTGAAGCAGTCAGATTTTTGCAAATTCTAGGAATCTTGTCCGAATACTAATATACGAGTAGATATGGTTAGGAGTAGACTGGCTACGGTCTGCAGTGACTAAATATTTATTCGTGTAGTCATGTTTGATAATCCACTAAGATAAATCAAAATAATATCATGACTATAAAGGCTGGTCACGAGTGACCAGTCTTTATAGTTATGATATTATTTTGGTTTTATTTTAGGAGATTGATCATTTTGTATAGTAAATCAACATTTATCATGATTGATCATGAAATATTTTCTACGGTCATCCTCTCCCTTCCGCTGATTCAAGCAGGGCAGTTGTCAGTTTCTGGCGAAAGAATGTGCACAATACTGGTTAACCGTTTAGAGGACTAAGCCTGCCCAGTAAACGTGCGGTTAGATAAACTGACTGCGCTCGACATGACCCCACTGGGTTGACTGAAGGTACCATGCAGCAAAGAGTCATTGAAGAAACGCACATGGTATAGAATCGTACGGCGTTCTTCATTATAATCATAATAATGGAGCAACGTCACGCAAAAATGGACCTTTACGCATATATCACTAATGTAGGCCCAGGAGACGCAATTTTATCTAGCCTTTCCCGTCTCTTTCGTTCGGTTTATTTGAAAATGTTTTGTCTTTCAGCAGGTAGACAGCGAATGCCTGGTCAGAATCTGAGTCAGTGACTCTGTGCAGACCTTGATGGGCCTTCGTCGTTTGCATGGCGCTGCAGCCTTGTTGCAAGAATCTCTTTCTGTACTGTCATCATAAATACTTGATAAGAAGATCATTTTTCTCATTTGTTTATCATGAAAGCCTTTCTTTGACCAACCTATTAGTCCCAGAAAATTGAAAATAGGCGGTCCGAGCAAACTAAAAGAGACCCCTCGTAGGGAGTATAAAAGGATCCCAGTATGATTTACAGGGGACTGCAATGGGGCTGAGATAAGGCAGGGCGATTCCTTCTTTGATGATTGTCGAGGTTAATTGGCAACGTATGCGGAGTTAAATATAAAATTTGTTTATATTGCTCGAAGAATGATACTGTTGCTGTAGACTTCTGATAAAGATATTATAAACTATATGTGCTGTCATCAAGATATGATGTGTGATTGTTTATAACCAGAAAACAAACTGTCATGGTTTTGTTGAAATTTCCAAGAATTCTCCGCGCAAAGATTGAGTTTTTGAAGCATTACGTAAATCAAAAGTGCCTTTTTCGCGGTCTTCATGCCCGCCTTACAGAATCAATTTACATTCAAGCCTGTATTAAGCAAGCAGCTAATGGAAAACAATCAAAAGTGATTGTTTTAGACATGTACTTGCTTGATAAAATATAATTTACTTATTTTCCTTTTCATGGGATCTGAAAAAATGGCCTTTAAATACAGGTGGTTGCAGAATACAGGTGACCTTTGGGACAGGTTTGGTTGCATACAGTGGAACATATGGACGAACAGAGAAGGCCTTGATCAGCCTGCGCAATGCGCAGGCTGATCAGGGCCTTCGCTGTTCGCATATGACAGATAGCCCGTTTTCTTTTGTTGCGCAACAGTCATGCTAACGCATGCGTATGCTAATGACATTCATGTGCATCATGAAATCGTTGCGCCAAACTTTGTGGCAACGAAGTCATTTGTTTTGGTGTAAAGTTTCCAACAGAATTGTTCTGCAAATGTGGCTTTATGCATCAATGCCAAAGGAAACAAATCTTGCATCCGTCTGATTCCCGCCGTTGCAAGTCGGAGATTGCGTAACCACTGGGAGCATTTGGAAAACCGAGAAAATAATGCTTGCGGTGCAGCCAATCAAATCATGCGGATTTTAAGGGGAATTGATACACTTTAAGGGGAGGAAATTCTTTCAAAATTATTTTGCCCCAATTCTAAAAAGGGGTCACTCCAACTGGAAAAAAATTGCTCACCTCGGAAGCAGTGCAGCAAATCAACTCATCGGAATTTGTAAAGGGTATTGGAAGACTTTCAGGGAAAGATAACTCTTTCAAAATTTCCTTGGTTTAAACATGTATTTCTTTTTCAAAAACATGTACATTAATGACACATACAGTGTAACAAGTTTCTAACAATAAACTGCAGAGGGTCTGAACGAAAGCATTTTGCTTGTAGAGTTCATTTCCTCTAGATGGCGGTGTACATTCAATGTATTGGAATGTTTTACCGTTGACCATGTAAAAGAATGCGTGAATATCAATGTTTAAATATTTTTTTCTCTTATAAGTGGGTCGATCGTCCTCTGAGGTTCTGGGGACTATGGTCGTGGGTCTGACGGGGGAGATTCCGTTGAGTTTTGTTGTGCATGCTTATGAAGGTGACAGTGAAAGAGCATTCGGCAAAGACTCTGGTCAGACTACAAGAATGCGCATGTCTAGCCTCAGACCAAACAATTATATATGACTATAAAGGCTGGTAACAGGCTGGTCACTAGTCAGCCTTTAAAGTCATACTAATGTTTTGGATTTATTTAAGTGGATTATCAAACAGGCTTATAAGAGTGAATGTTTCATATGAAGACTGGAGCCAGTCTAATTTAGCCTGAGTCTTCTTTGAGAGCACATGTTCGAAGGTACATTTTCTAACTTTACCCCTCAAACATTCTAATTCGATATTGTTCTTGGCGGCCTTGAAACTTGAACCAAATATTTGTACTCTGCTACCAGGGGCAGAGTATCTCTTTTATTATTCTTGTTTATCTGTCTATATCATTTGTAATGCCTTTAATAAGAACCTGCTGATGGTTTGTAGGATGTAAACAATAATTGTTTAGCTTGGCTTCTGTTTGCTTACTCCCGGTTGCCACAATGCCACAGACTGGCTTCGACTTCTGTTTGTATTTCACTGACAGGAGGAATAATAATTCTAGAGCCAGTCTTTGATCAAAGTTGATGGATGCTTAAAATAACATAACAAAGCGTCTTCGTGATTTCTGTAACTAATGATTATTGTTTTAGCTGAATCGGATAATGGAAATCAGCCCCTGGTTAAAATGGTTTATTTTCATTGACCCTTATCAAATTGGGGCTACCTTTGTTTCTTCAAAGATAGTGGAAGCCATTTAAAATGCTTCTTCGCGGTCCCAGGGTAACTCATTGTCTTGTTTATTGCTCTATGCCAGATCTGCAGAAATCATTCCATTAACCATGGTTTCTGCTTTCTCTCAAAACAATTAATTTTAATAACAATAAGTCTTAGAACGAAACAAAAATACTTTATTGTCAGAAGAATTGTGCAACTGGGTTATCCGAAAACGAAGGAAAACAAATGGAAAGAAAACATCCATGCTTTGAGAAAACAGGTCTTCTGCCATATGAAGCTATAATCCAATTCACCGTTTCCATGGACATTCAGGCTCAGACCACCTCAGTGCCAGAGACCTGCTTTTATTTCATTACGGAAATTAAATCTAAAATAGCTCTCCGATTCGGAGTCTTTCGCGTTCCTATTAGAACTATAAAAGCCACCTAACAAGAAAAAAATAAGCTTTAAGATTGCAGTAAGAATCAAATTACCTTAGATGTTATTTTGCAAGAATAATTTACACCTACATATAGGTTTATACATTAATTTATATGTATACACCATCAACGAGAGCTTAAGAGAAAATGACAAATATTTTAACAAAGCTTATCATCTTTTGAACGCTCAGTATTCATTTATATTTTACGGTCGTAATTATACGCAATCAATTAGAAAGTGTCTATTGGCAAATGAGATGAAGTCCTCGTCAGCGCTTGCAGCAGAGCAGCTAGACTGGTTCCAGTCTCCAGTGACTAAATTGTTTTCTCATAATCCTGTTTGATAATACATTAAACTAAAAACAAAATAATACCATGAATATAAAGGCTGGTCACAAAATAATATCATGACTATAAAGGCTGGTCACTAGTGACCAGCCTTTATAGTTATGATATTATTTTGGTTTTATTTTAGTGGATTATCAAACAGGATTTATGATTATTAAACAGGATTATAAGAAAAAAATATTTAGCCACTGGAGACTGGAGCCAGTCTACTTTCGTTATTTCATGTCTGCCTTAGTTTTTATATATCTAGTGAAAACCCTAACGCTTTTATTAAAACTTAAGGGAGGCTACTCTGTCAAAAATGTTTTGCCTCCCTTCTGAATAGGTGCCAATTCTAAAAGGAAAGAATATACTCCACATTCTTTCCATTTAGAATACGACCCTTTTAAGAGGGATATGGTGTTTAGGAGAGCAAACAGGAAGTTAAATAAGTTGTCCCCCATCATGAAAACATACCTATATAATTTTGACCCCCTTAAACCCCGCTTTTATATAGCAAAACTGGGGTTTGCAGGGGTATAAGTTATTCTTCGTATTTCTGCTCAAAACATGGATTATGGGTACGCGTTAGAACCGCCTCGGCGAGGCGGTTCTAACGAGTACCCACAATCTATGTTTTGAACAGAAATATGAAAAATATTAGAATTTTTCATCTGAAAATTTTCAATTTTTTGGTGAAAAAATTCTCAGTATATTTGAATAGGCGTGTTTTCGTAATGCTATTAAAAATGGCGGATAATCTAGCAAACGCATCACGTCTCCTTAACAGCATAGACTCATGCATATTCTTTAAAGTGTTTTATACGCTGTGCGACATGGAAAAAGGGTCTTTTGGCCATATGCGAACAGTGAGGGCCCAGGTCGTCGTGCACTCAGCATTACGAAAACATGCCTATTCAAATATACTGAAAATTTTACCACCAAAAAGTGAAAAAAATCAGATAAAAAATTCTAATATTTTTCATAGTTCTGCTAAAAACATAGATTGTGGGTACTTGTTAGAACCGCCTCAATGAGGCGGTTCTAACAAGTACCCACATTCCATGTTTTTAAGCAGAAATAAGAAAAATAATGTATACCCCTGGAAACCCCAGTTTTACAATATTAAAGTGGGGTTTAAGGGGGTAAAAATTATATAGGTATGATTTTGTGATGATCTGATCAGGGCCTTCTCTTTACGCCGATGTATTCTACAGAACCCATTGAGTCTTTAAGCGGGCAAAGACGGCCCTTACCAGATTGTGCGAATGCCTGTTTAGTTGATAAACTCCCTTTTCCCATGTTGGTATCGTATTCCTGATTGGACCTATATATCAACAGACGCATCAGTTATACGCATTCCCTTGCCCTTTTCTTGCTCGTCAAATTGATTTCAGAATAATTCCGGGAATGCGACTCGACGTGCATTTCATACTAGATAAATGTGAATAAAAATCAGAAAAGCCAAGAGGACCTATATTATAAAAAACATGCCATCTCATTTTGATAGAAATGCAGTTTCATTTGAAATGTTTCATGAGAGTTTCATTTGACCCAGTCCATAAATTCCCGAGTAAAACTGCTGGAAAAGAAGTCAATATTGTTGTAGAATGTAGCCCATCAAATCTTCGGATTTAAATGGATTATTAAACTAATCCCTTCCATTAATTAGGAATAACTGTCCCGGGAGCAGCCGTTCTTAAGGGGACTGTATAGATTTGGTACATTTTATCTTTATTTTTTACAAGGGAGACAGCTTTTGTGACTTCCTGTTTGCTTTCGTGCAAGCCCCTTCTGAGAAGGGGTCTACTCTTTAAGGCAAATATTTGCTCACAAGGGGGTGCAAATTCTTTCCTTTTATAGAAGACTCCCTTTCAGAATGGGACAAGACCAGTCTTTATAGAGTTGTCTCCCCTGAAAGTGTAACCATTCCCCTTAAATTTACACTGTTCAAAATTTACACTTGAAGCGCTAGTTATAACTGCAGCGGAAGGCATTTTAAAATGACGTGTATTTTTTTTATATTATTATTAGTAGTAGTAGTAGTTATAGTTGTAGTAGTATTTTCCATTATAATTTTTCGGGAAAATAAGGCTTGTCGTTTCATATAAATCGTCTACTAAGAGAACGATTTGCATGAAGTACCAAGCTTTAGTTCCTCAGAAAAATAAAACATTAAAGTGGCCATGCCCGTTTCCAACTCATGTTTTGTAGCTCGGTTGTATTATTATTATTATTATTATTATTATTATTATTATTATTATCTTTTTTACTTTCTTGATTTGTAAATAATTATGTTTGTGCTTGTTGTCATAAGCAATTTGAAAGATGAAAGTCTTGTTTATCTGGTTTTTGGGGTTGCAATTTAACAACTGGGAGCGACGTAAAGGAATGGCAAACACTAATTTGCATCATCTTTTTCACAGAATAATTAATTTTGTTCCTGCCGCTGTTTATGATAAACAACAATAAACTAGACTAGCGTCATATTAATAAGCACCCGCTGACATTGATCAAATAACCAGGAATAATCAGAGAACAAATCCAGTGTGAAAGGTCATGCTGAAAGAACCGAAAATCAGTCCGCCAGTTTGAAAGCTGCACTCATTGACACTTGGTAACATTTTGGTTCCATACCTGAAAATGTCATTAATTTTTAATGTACTAACTGGTCCACTTGCAAACTACAATTATTCAGAGTCGATTTCCAGGAAACAATAGGAACCCGTCTATTTTTTGTTAATTCTACACCAGTGCTTGAACCTTACGGCAGATTCTGAACAAAGGTCTTCAAGAATGGTTAGCTCTATACTGTAAATTGTTTCCTCGTAACGTGGGTGGCACGGACGGAATCATTTCATTAACCCAAGTCGATAACAATTAGCTAGCCAAAATAATAACTGGATAATTCAGATATTTTTAATATATATATATCGAAATGTTTTACAAAAAAGGGCGTCAACTGTCCAAAAGCATAGAAAAATACATCTTAATCACTTCCACCCTACAAACGAGAACAAGTGGGTTTGTAAACAATGTATATTTAGATGGGACGGGTTTATCAGTATCTGCTCTACTGACCATTCTATTAACGTGGTCCCTGTTTGTAAAAATGGACAATACTGCATGCATTTATTGGATTTTCCGCCTTTTTTACATGGAGACATCTTTTATGGCTTCCTGTTTGCTTTCTGCAACTAAATCTGTTCTGAAAAGGGATCTGATCTAAATGGGAAAAATTTGCTCCCACGGGGAGCTAATTCTTTTCTTTTAGAGTAGACCCCTTTTCAAAAGGTGTACACATTCAAAATTGGAACAGTTCGTTATGAAACTTGGTGCTGGACAAAAGGGATGTTGGCTACTTACATTGTCCGTGTAACTGCGTTAGTATGAATGACACCCTTTCTAATTTTATGCTTGAGAGATTTTCGGTAGATGATTACTCCTGATAGTACTGGATTCTCTTCTCTAAGGCGGCTACTCTGAAACTTAAAAAAAAAGAAATTTCATTAAGGAAAAGACTGCATCGAGAAGGAATTCACATACAATCTGAGTATTTCTTTTGGAAAAAAGATGAAAAGCCTTCTAACTTGGATTACTCTCTCTCTCTCTCTCTCTCTGTGTGTGTGTGTGTGTGTGTGTGTGTGTGTGTGTGTGTGTGTGTGTGTGTGTGTGTGTGTGTAATCATTTATATTAGAAGCGAATAGATGTTATATCAACGTGGTTAGATCCAAATATCTTACCTTGCATGCTGGTTAGCATGAAATTTAAAAATATAAGAAAACATTTCAAAATAAATAATTCTGACCCCCTTAAACCCCACTTTTATATAGTTATGGGGTTTACAGAAGTACGCATTATTTTTCTTATTTCTGCTCAAAAACATATCTATGTTTTGAGCAAAAATATGAAAAGTATCAGAATTTTTATCTGAAAACTTTCAGTTTTTGGTGGTGAAATTTTCAATATATTTGAATAGGCGTGCTTTCGTAATGAACGTGCCAGATCTCCAATTAATGAAATAAGCAGTGTCTGTAAACAATTCGAGGGCATATTAGAGATCAATGCGAGAATGCTTTAACTTACCAGTTTATGGACTAATTCAGCAGACGACATATTGTTGATAGTTTTTCTTATATAAAGTGGTGAATTTCTGAGTTTGTCTGATCTCTGAATAAATGAAGCGTTCTTTCTGTAGGTTGTGTTTAAAGCGCAGACATAATTAATGGAACCGTTTTATTTATTAAAAATCCCAATGAAAAATGGTGGATCCGAACTTTGCATAATCACATTTGAGAGGTTCCGTAGTTGATTACTTAGCCCATTAAAGACTGAATAAACTCTACCACATTATATATTGGAAGAAGCCATTTACGATTTTAGGTATGTCTGGCTATGTCATACATATATTCCTAAAGAAAAAATGGTTGAACTATTTGCAAACAGTAGGGACCCTGATCAGACGCCGCGTTCTGCGGCGTCTGCTCTGGGTCTGCACTGTTTGCCAGTAACCCGTTCAGGGGTCTCCAGTCTTCAATGGGTTAAAATGATTATTAATAAAAGCAGGCAACATTTAAAATACATTTTACAGAAAATACTACCTGGCTTTTCAATGAAATTGTCTCAGTTTGAATGAAATGTCAAGGTATGTTCTACGAAAAATATCACTTTTATCTGCTGCTTAAAATGTACATGAGATGGAACCTGTAATATTGACAATAATTGTCGCAACCTCGAAAAAGAAAAAAAAAAACAGACAAAAAAGGAGGAGAAAAAAAGGTCAGGGACCTTTTTCAACCCCACGATTCAACAGCTCATTATTAATTGCTATATCAACCTTGAACATTCCTGCTTGTGTATTGGCTGCGAAAAATTATTTAACTCTTTATCCGCTAGTGGCGACTTTTGTCGTCTGCTGATAACCTTTGCAAATAGTTTGGACCCAGATCAGGCCCGACAAAAGATATGGATCCAAACTGTTTGACACTCTGATGGTATTCCTGGAAGATTTTTTTCGAAAAAGTTAATTTAAAAAAAAAAGAACACAGACGACAAAAAAAGGCATGCAAAATTACCCAACATGTAAGGAGTTCAATTTGTAACGGGACTCGGACGGATAAACGGACAAAAAGCGTGAAAACAAATAGTCAGTACAATATGAGCACTCATTCAGTAAGCACAAAACGTCGAAGACGTGGAGACAACGTTGAAATGACGTTGTTGCCACTTTTGTGTACTTGCCGGAATACAAATGACTTTTTTTTTTTTTCAAACGGGAGACTCAATTCTTATTTCTTTCTCTTGTGATTATTTGCTCAGGAAGTCAACAAATGAAGCATTTATCTAAAGAAATTCTTTTTTGTTCCTTTTTACTTGTGTTTTCTTTGTTTACACAACTGTTGCAGATCCGAGTTTCTTCTATTATTGTATTATAATGGCTTAAAAATTCTATGCGATCAATTTTCCCGCTTAGACTTATCAGAACAAAAGAATTTCCAGACTTTTTTATGAAAGGGAGTTTGTCAGGGCGTTTGTTAACAGTTCGTTTTGACGAATCTTTCGTCGGAACTATTTCACGAATCATTTAGGAGGAAATACGCTTTGTTTCAGTAAAATAACATAATCACCGATTCAGAACTTCAGAAGTCAGGCTTGTGTTTTTTGGTGCTTAATAAATTTGTGCCGCGCAGGCAAATCTCATAATAATTGAGCAGTGATGTGCATTAACGCTTAGCATGCTAGGTAAAAATTTCAGCAGACATTTTTTGCACATTTTTCTTATTTTGTTTTTCTCCCAGAAAGTAGGTTTGACATTTCTTCTCCTTAGGAGAAGTGCATGACGCGCCGTAACGCTTAACATGCTGGGTAAACATTTCAGTAGACGACAATAATAAATTATTTTTCTTATTTTCCCCCAGAAAATGGGTTTTTACATTACATGCAAATTGTCTACCTTAGGAAACCATTTGGATGAAATGTCAAAGCTTATTTTCAGGAGACGATTTGGAGGAAATGCCAAGTCCTATTTTGCTGAAGGAACAAATCATCAGTTTGTCGTCTGCTGAATTTGCCCAGAGAGTGATAAATGTTAAGCGCATATGCGGACAGTAGATGGAAACAATTTGCATGAAATGTCAAATCCTGTTTCCTGGGGGAAATAAGAAAAAATATATATTTCAATATATCGTCTGATGAAAGTTTTACCCAGAGTGCTAAGCGCTAAGGATTTTTTTTTCATTATTATTATTATTTATTTTACAAACACTGGATACTGTAGACAATAACCCCGAGACTATATCGACGTTCAAGAAATAGCTTTATCATACATTAACTAGAAAATATGTTCATTTTGCGAATGTGATACCAACATGGCTTTCAAGCACATATCACTCTTGTGGAGCGCAAAACATGAGATAATGCCCGGGCAAAAACCCATATCACTAGGTCACGTGGCAAAAAAAAAAAAAAAAAAAAAAAAAAAAAAAACATATCACCACATTCATAGCACTCGGCGGTCTTGCCTTTGACTCCGCATACGATATCAAAAAGGCAAACTTGTCAGAAAGAAAAATGTATGATAAATAGATTATGATATGACAATTTTCATATCATACCCCATATCAACCCGAGACACCCATATGGGTGTCTCGGGTTGATATGGTGTATGATATGAAAATTGCCATATAGTAATCTCTATTTATCAGATTGTATGCGGGTTTGCTGGCTAGTCCGACTCTTTTCTGTTTTGAGGGCTCCGAAGACTGATAAGGGTCTTTACTGCTGGCCTTCACAATACTAGACTATGACCGTTCGCCCAACACATTCGCTTCAAGGCATTTGTCCTTGGTCGGTGCGCTCTAGAGGTAATCATACACGCACCGTATATGGTCTTTGACATTGATTCATGCATTCTACATTTCAGTAGACTGGCTCCAGTGTCCAGTGACTAAATATTTATTCTTACAATCTTGTTTGATAATCACTAAAATGCAACCAAAATAATGTCATGACAATGAAGGTTGGTCACTAGACTCCTGTTTGATAATCCGCTAAAATGAACCCAAAATAATATCATGACTATTATTTTAGTTTTATTTTAGTGGATTATCAAACAAGATTATCAGAATTAATATTTAGTTACTGGAGACTGGAGCCAGTCTAGACTGCAAACAGTGTAATCCGACCTTCAAGATCGTTGTCCTCGGTTAATAATTATACATTTCAAACTGCACAATCCATTTAAGGTATTTTACCTCGGTTGAAGCATTCTACAGTTGACCCTGTACAATCCCTTTAATCTTTTCAGCCTTGTAGACCATAAAAATGCTTTTGCAAACAGTGTAGATCCAGATGAGACGGCTCATAATCGGCCGTCTCATCTGGATCTACACTGTTTGCCATTCTGTTTTGGGTTTTTGAAAGGACATCCCCATCTGCAAAAATGGATACGTCCAAAATCAAAGACGGAAGAGTCTACTTCAGAAACTAGGGGGCGAAATGGTTAAGGGAATTGCCCTTGGCTGATATTACTGTAATCTACTGACCATCCTGTGCAATGCCTTCAAGGAATTTGCCTTCAACTAATGCATTTTACAATCCCTTTTGCATAATCCCTTCAAGACATATGCCCTTGGTCGACTCTTTCTATAGTTCGTCCTTAACACCCCCTTCAAGGACATCGGTCGATACTTAAACTAAACTAGGCCTTTACCGTCTATATATACACTCTGTCATTCATGCCTTAGCCCTCAGATGGGCCGCACCATGCGAAAACTGTCTTTGGGCATATGCGAACAGCGACGGCCCAGATCAGCCTGCGCGTCCGCGCAGTCTGATCAGGTCCTTCACTGTCCGCTAATAGAATTATTGTACACTATATAATGTATCAATGGAAAGCAAATGCCTGGATGAGATTTTACGGATGCGTAGGAATAATCTGAATCTGTGCATTTTGCGCATGCTTGAAGACACCTTTCCGCTTGACGCGGCCCAGTTAGTAAATTCTACTGCATGCCCTTGGTTGGTCCATCCTGCATTGTCCATTTATGTCTATGTCCCCGGTTGATAAATTAGACTGTCGTTTGGGCCCGGTTCGTGCACTTTACCGTCTGTCTTGCGCAATTATTTCATCTATTTGCCCTCGGTTGATGCACTATGCAGTCCGTCCTGCGCATTCCTTTTCACCCATTTGCCTTCGGTTGATGCACTCCTCAGTCCATCCTGCGCCATCCCTTCATTCATTCGCACTCGGCTGATGCTGCACTCTACTGTCCATTCCATCATCCATTTGATGAAATTCGGTTGATAAATTCCATTGCAATTGCTCGTTGTCGTTGTTCTATTGTCATTGTCTCTTTTGACGGAAATGGCTAAAATAGCTACCATGTGTAACAGGTCTTCTTAAATCAACTTTGTAACTCTTGTAGTTGCCGATGAGCAATGTCACACTCTGTCCGCACAAAATGATCCGCCTTTATTGTGGAGCGCTGTGGTGCAGTGGTAAAGCATCGGACTCGAGATCGAGAGGTACCGGGTTCGATCCCCACTAACTGCAAGTGTTGTTTCCTTGAGCAAGAGACTTTATCCACATTGCTTAGTACTGGTTTCTACCCAGGAAAAAAGAGGGCCACATGGAAGATTAGTACTAGATTACTAAATGTGTTACCCTCTATAAATAAAGTCGATTATTATTATTATTATTATTATGGCGTGCGTTCGCGCGAAGATTTGTGAGCGATGTATTTTTCAAAAGTCACTAGACTACTCCATCATAATATAGCGAATATGAAAAACCGGAAGCAACCGCAGAAAATATGACGTTTCGGAAATGTTCTTGTGATTGTGAACATGTTTTTTTTTTTTTTTTTTTTTATTTGGTCAGAAAATTATTTCCCCAGAAAGCAAAAGATATACAACTCTTGTTACAATTATTACAAAAGAAAAAAAAATACTTTGGTATGTGAACGCAAGCTATCGGAATCATACGGGTTTTGCCGATTGCCGAAGCCATGGACTGGTTCCCTATGACATGGACTGTGTCTCGATGCTTCCTGCTGTTCAGATAAATGGTTTCATTTACTTTCCTCCTAATCTAAGACCTATCCATCATGCTCACAACACTGGCAGCCAGTTCCAGACGCATTGGATGATTAACTATAATTTTATCCCCTATGAAAGATGGAGAGTTATGATAATACTGCTGTTAGACAGACTCTAAATAATGTCTTTAGTCACTCACTCATATTGTTTAGTTTAAATGTTTTCTTTCGAATTTATTTAGAATAATCTGGCGACCTGTCGACACTAGGTCGAGGTTGAGAGAGAACAAAATTTTAAAGAAACCCAGCTGGTGTATCTATTGGAACAACAAAAAAATATGTAAATAGTAAGGTACCCCATTTTATTAGACATGCATGTCAGATTCCTGCCACAAAAAAAAAAAACAAAAAAAAAAAAAAACACAAAAAAAAAAAAAAAAAAACAAGCAGCAACTTACTTTCTGATATGTGTCCAAAGCCATAGCTCAAACCAATCGGCAAATACACGCAGTCTGGTCCGAGTCTTCTCTGTCCTCACGAAGAAACTTTGCAAAGTTGACTTTACTAAATGCGCACAGTGAAGATTCAGATCAGACTGCGCGAATGCGCAGTCTGATCTGAATCTTCGCTGGACGCACGTTCCGAAGGTACGTTTTCTGACGTTGTGACTCACATTCCCGATAAAAATGCACGAGATAAAAAAAAAAGCACGACTAGACAAAAGATAAAAAGATTTCATTTTGTCCGGATAAGAAGAACACTACGAATAGCCAGACAAAAAGATTCATTCTGTCCCTAGCTTTGTCTCGAAATGCTTCCATCGCTACAGCCAGAAAATATCTGAGCCGCAATTTCCGGAAACATACCGTCGGGCATGTGCGTCCAGCAAAGATTCAGATCAGCCTGCGCATTCGCGCAGTCTGATCAGAATCTTCACAGGGCGCATTTAGTAAAGCAAAGATGCAAAGTTTCTTCGTGCGGACAAAGAAGACTCGGACCAGACTGCGTGGATAGATGATAGCCAAGGTTACAAAGTGTCATCATGAAAACAACGGAGACTCAACGAAGATCAATAAAAGTTAAGAAATTTGATAAAATAGCTTCAAATAAGTCAAAGCAATAATACTGGTACTTTCGTATTTCTCCATTAAAACATATGTTGTGGATATTCATTAGGCGCTTCTAATGAGTACCTACAACATATGTTTTCATGGAGAAATAAAAAAAATATTATTATCTAGATACCCTCTTATTGATCTGGAGCTATGAATAAGTACCTGGAAGAGGGCTAAATTACGAGTGAATACGTCTTCTACAAAACGATTATTAGTCGATGATCGGTCGGTTTTACCAAACCGATGATCGACTATGAAATCCTGGTCAATTCCAAACACTAGCTCTTAATAACCCATTTATACCAAGTGGACTCCTAGAGGGAGCAAATTCCTTCCTTTAAGTGTAGCCTTATTTTTCGAAACATTTCAGATACTAACTAACCAACTTCCTGTCTGTAGATGATGTTTCCCTTTGCAAAATGGTGGCTAAGTCTTTTCGGTGCAGTCATTCATCTTAAAAACAAACAAGTTGTTGCATATGTATATTGTTGTACAGCGACGTCATTACATCTCTTCAAAACGAATTAAGTTAGCTGTTGCTATATTCATTACCAATTAGACCAAAAATCTGCGAATGCAGGCTGTATTCATTGCTGCGACCATCAGTCAGCACAGCTGAAGCTCAAAAACGCAAATTTCTATTTTAGTTAGACAGCAATGGATATATTCGGCGTTCTGGTGCAGTTCGTGGTCACAATTTACACGGTTTTGAACTGTCTTGGACTTTTAAATAAATTTCGAATGTTATCCGTTACGTTATCAAGTGCAGAGAGTTTCATAAAATGACAAAAAAAATCTGACATAAATGATTTTGAGTCATCTTATATTTATCTTACTATCTTTAAATTGTCAACTTACACATCTTGAATTTCGAATGTTATTTCAAGATATACGCTGTTTATTTTTATTTGAAATGTTCCCGACAAAAGACGACTGTTAATATACTTCTTACAGACATTAAGTTCAGAACCTTTCAGAATAGAAGATAAAATTCTAGAATATAAGATGAAACTTCTGACCTAAATTTCAGAAAATTCTGAAAATAAAATCATACATACTGGTGATATCAATGATTTTTTCCCATGAGAAAAGGACTCTCCGGGTGTGTGCAGGCAGAGAAGACACAGATCAGCCTGCGCGTCCACACAGGCTGATCTGTGTCTACGCTGCCAGCATGTATAATTCTTGGAATCTATATCATATGTCGGGGAATAGCCAAGGCCCTGGTCTGACTGCGCATACGTATGTATGAGTTATATTGGTCATTGGTGTTCGTACATTGTTTATGAAGCCATTTTCTGATGAACAGACTAAGTACTAAGGAAACAGGATACACTTGATTGCTTTCCTCCATTTTGTACAAGGGAGACAATTTTTATGATTTCTTGTTTGCTTTTTTTGTACATCAAGCTCCTTCTGTAAAGGGATCTACTTTAAAAGGAATGAATTTGCTCCCAATGGGAGCTATCCTGCACATACCTTTCCTTTTAGAATAGATCCCTTTTTCAGAATGGATGCAAAGGCAATTACGATAGACTTTTGTTACAATTTCAGAGTCTATCGTAATTTGTTAAAAAAAAAAAAAAGAAAAAAAAAAATTTGTTAATGAACAAATGAAATATTATTTAAATCAATTACGATATACTTGCCACATCTGAAAGTGCAAATGAACAAATAAGATATTGTAAAAGGGTAATTGGCAAACAATGCAGACCCAGATCAGACGCCGCAGAACGCGGCGTCTGATCAGGATCTTCACTGTTTGCGAATACTTCAGCAATTTTTCTCTAGGAATATCTAAATCTCATAGCCTCACCTACTTAAAATTAAAATTCGACTCTTCCAATACATAGTGTGGGGGAGTTCATTCAGTATACAATGGGTTAAGCAGACGCGAGCAACTACGGTAAAACCTCAATGGCTCAAACACAGACAGCTTGAACTCATTTTCGAGTCCCTAGGAAATTTTTATGATAGCTCAAGAAAATAAATATTTAGGAATATTTTTTAAAAAAAAATCTTATTTTATCATGGAAATGTATGTTATGTGTACTCATTAGAATCGCCTCGGTCATTATAATCGCCTAATCAAGGCGATTCTAACGAGTACACTGAACATACCATTATTGCATATAGAAGATCAAAAAGACTTCCCTAAATTATCACCATTTACTTCCTGACTTGGCGTCATGATTGACCCTCAGTGGCTCTGACTATCCATGTCTCGAATAAATTTGCATGGTCCCGAAGATGTTCGAGCCATTGAGGTTTTACTGTATAATGCTGGAAAATGGGTTTACACGAAAATTGAATTACTTTCTTAAACCGTTGTAAGTGACATCAGATGGGTATTAATTTATAAATAAAGGAAGTAGAATCTAATAGTCAGAATCTAATTGATATTATAGGAAAGAACTTTTCCGGAGAGCTTAACCGCTTAAGTGAAACAAAATTTACAAAAATCCTTCTGATATACAGAAAGCCACTGAAAGTGAAGATAATGAGATTTAGATCTTTCTTGCTTAGCCACTTTGACACAGCATAATGAAAAAATGTACTTGAATTAATCTTTTTATAATTGTGAACAGAAAAAAATAAACGTATGTAACGCCTAAGAGCTGACTAAATAAAATAATGTTAGGAGTAGGTAAAAAAAAAAAAACGCAGTCAAATCGAAAAACGAGAAAACAAAAAGAAAAGAAGTTTGCGTTGTTTTCGAAAACAACACAAACTTCGTTTCTTTTTGTTTTTTCGTTCTTTTTGTGTGGTTTTCAATGCTCCATGCACTGATTCCTGATGAAACAAGGTATAAGACATATAACTAAATTAGAGGATTTGATCAGGGTCTACACTGGTTGACACTCATCCAGCAATCACATCAACACATAGTCAAATGCCTTTGTTTAAATTGTAGGACAAGTATTCTAAGAATATTCAAATACTTCGGGTAAATACGATAGTCAAATGGACTTCTTTTTCAAATTATAGGACATGGATAGCATTTGTTTGTGTTGAGGTTTTACGGCCCAGTCAACCCAATAGGGTCATGTCGAGCGCGGTCAGTTTACCTAACCACACATTTACTGGGCAGCCTTAGTCCTCTAAGCGGTTAACCAGTATTGTGCACATTCTTTCGCCAGAAACAGACAACTGCCCTTCTTGAATCAGCGGAAGGAAGAGAATGACCGTAGAAAATATTTCATGATCAGTCTCCACGAAAGAATGTTACCGACCTCGGCGTGTGTTGAACCCGCGATCTCCTGGTCTCCAGTCGGAAGGCGCATCCAACTGAGCCACCGAGGCCGGCTGACATGGATAGTAAGAAGTTGGATTAAACAATAGTTTTTCTCTCTTTGAAACAGTAAGGACAAATAGTTCAGTTATATACATATCCCAGTAGGCATTCTTTATAAATCTATAGCGGGCCGTTATCGGCCCGACAGGGTAGCTGACGGGCCGTTAACGGCCCGCTGTAGATTTATAAAGAATGCAAGCTGGGACAATGGCAGAAGAGGATCTGGACAAGTCCGTTTCCTCGAGAGAGGTAAAGATGTACGAATACTTAGGGTAAACACGATAGTCAAATAGAATTTATTCAAATGTTTGAATTACTAGGTAAAGAACTATGGTACTCGAATAATTAAAACAATTACGGTATAACTCCGCGTGTTCTTGTTCTTTCTTCTGTCTTGAGGTTATTTGACTATTATGTTGTTGTTTTTTTGTTTTGTTTTGTTTCTGTTTTTTTTTTTTTTTTTTTTTTTTTTTTTTTTTTTCTTTCTTTCTTTCTTTCTTTGTTTTGTTTTCTTTGTTTTTGTTGATTTAGTTTGTTGATTGTTTATTCGTTCATTTCATTACTTTTTTTTTTTTTTTGCTTTTAGTCTATTTTTTTTTTTTTTTTTTTTTTTTTTACTGTTTCTTACCGTTATACTCGAACACATTTTCTCAACCACATTTCTAATCTTTTTTCAAGTTCGTATCTCTACCTAGTAATGTACCTAAAATGTGACGGGTTGGTAATCAATGCAGATCCTGATCAACTGCTCCTTTAGGAGCAGTTTGATCAGGTTCTACACTGATTACTCAGACTTGTTGGTCCGAATAATAAGGGTAAATACATCACATACGATACAGAATGATGATTATTCCGCGTTTTGCTCAGATTATGAGAAAAGAAATAAACAGGAGTAACTCTCCCACACTCTGGTATAATATAAGCTTTATCTAAAATATTTAATGGAATTCACAAGTACCCATTAGACCACAATTACGAAGAACCGATGCTTCGTGTGTTCAATTACTTATTGTTTTAAGACCTGGCTAAGAAACATAAAACGAAATCACCCTCTAGACTCTTAAATGCCTCTTAAAGTCGTCGCAAGTTCATGAGAACATAAGTTTCTGGCGTTCAGTTTCGTAGGGTTATTTTGGCGGCAATGGTCGTGAATCGCTGACGTCACTGACCAAATTGACTGTCCATATGCCGGTTACCTTTTTATTGTAAGCAATAAAAGGGTTTATAGTAATGCAAAATATGAAAACAATTACTATAGTAAAGATGTTACATTAAAAAGTATAAACCTGGTTTTAATTTTGTTTATTTTACTCTTTAAAACAAATACTGTTTTCTTTGTTTAAAGACGGCTAAAATTATCGTTTCCTTCATGAGATGAAGGCTGCCTACAAACTGTTGTTTGTTTCATTTGAGAAAGGTAAAAAAAAAATTGTTTATTGCGTTAGAGAAAGGCTAAAATTATTGTTTCTATCGTTTGAGATAGATGAATGGTTAAAACTGATGTTGCTTTCGTTTGAGGGAAGCTTAAGTTATTGTTCCGTCGTAAGAAAAAGATGAAAACACATTGTTTCCTTTTTGGCGAAATGTTAAAACTATTTCTATTTTCTCTTTCCTTCGTGAAAGAGATGCTAAAATATCGTTTCCTTCGTAAGAGGAAGGTTAAAACTATTGTGTCCTCATTAATGAAGGTTAAAGACCAGTTGCAGAAATCTCTTATCTTTTCGACTTCTCTAAGGGTTGGAGCTGCTTTAGCAAAGGTTGCCATGGCCTGCTGACCTGTGGATGTAGTTCTGACAGCAATCTTTGACCACTGTAATAAAGCTTGATGAAGTTATACAGAGGTTTATAATTCTACTAATAAGTAGAATTATAGGCCTCGGAGTTATACAAGTAGATGTAGATGAACCGACCAAGCAAAAATATACCTTGGGGTCATGTTCGGGCAGAGAAGGTCCAGATCGGACTGCATGGATGCGCAGTCTGATCAGGGTCTTCGTTGTCCGCAAACAGAATCATTGGATACTATAGAATTTTGCAATGTACAGGAAATGCCCGGATGAGACTACGCATGCGCAAGATGATGTCTCAATCTACACATTTTGCGCATATTCAAAGGAACTTTCTTTTATTGACGCGGGCCAGATAATCTTAGACATACACAGCGCCGCGCTGCCCGCTTACTGAATCATTGGATGCTACCAATACTCGTATATCGATGTACAACAGAAAACTCCACCAAAGCTATCTCTGAAAAACAGCCACTGCTCTCTAAAAGGCAATTTTTTCTGAATTCCCAATTTGCCGTTTTACGTAGACTGGCTCCAGTCCTGAAAACATTTTTTTTTATTTTATTTATTTATTTTTTTTTTCAATCATGCGTCTTGGTGCAAGTCTAAGATATAGTCTTGTACCTATTCTAATTCTGATGACTCTGTATGTTTTATATGGCTAGAAGGAGATATAATTTTTTTTATAAAAAGAAAACAAAAAAGAAAAAAGAAATACCATTTCACTGAAGATCAAAGTATTGATATTTTCCCAAACAGATCTTTCAGACTTTAGCCAGTTCACATTTTACGATATAGTTAACCTCCCTTCAACAGCTACTTCCTTACAAAAGCCACTTTTTTTTAGCTTTCGTTACGACGTCTGTTATAGAGAGATTCCACTGAGTAACACGGCTTTAATCAGAATATGCAGCTTCACTGGCTGATCTAAAAGTATACTATTTCTCAAGACACGGCGCAAATTAATTTCCAAGCCCCATCCGTTTTGAATTTCATTTTGTGGGTGTTGTCGTTGCTTTTAGAGCTGTGTCATGCGAAAAGGTGTCTTAGGACCATATGCGAACAGTAGACGCCCAGATGACCCTGAACAACCTCATCTCATCAGGAACTTTGTTGTCCATTGTTATTTTCTACAGTGTCCAATGGTTCGGTAGACGGACAACGAAGATCCTGTTAAGAGTGTGTGGATGCTTAGAAGGATATGGGCTTTCACCGTCAACACATGCCCCTAAGACATATTTTCACATAACGTGGCCCATCCAATAGCCACGACATCAGAAAACCTTCGCACATGTGCGCCAAGCGAAGATTCAGATCAGCCTGCGCATTCGCGCAGTCTGATCAGAATCTTCTCTGGGCGCATTTTGGACAGCTAAGGATACGAGGTTCGATGCGGACTTCGAAGACTCTGTTGGGACTACGCGCATGCGTAGGCTGATTTGAGTCTTCGTTGGGCGCACGTGTCACGTTGCAGCTCAAATAAATTTTACATTACATGAAATCTGTTTATCATATAAATAACGGAACTGCTTTCAGGAAATATAATAAAACATACAACGACAGTGGTTTCTATTTTCTCGTGTCTTTGATAAAAGACGAAGACGCCATTACAGAAGTTTTCATGATAAATATAGATAGCGAGTGGGTGGGGAAATTATAGTTTTACAGCGCGATAATAGATCACACTGTTATCAGAATCATAATTATACTCAAAACATCAAAGACCTGTTTTGTTGGCAATTTCATACAGCTGCTCTTGTTGTATAAATATTAGATTAATGTCGTGATAGAAACAAAGGCTTCTTCGTGATTTGTAGAATGTATGGCGGCGTTGTGGCTTCCATTGGTATGTTGTAAAGTATTGACTGTCATTGGACATTTGTAAGGTCCAGGAGCACAATTAATATTCCGCAGGCTTCCATTATTGCATTTAGCTCAGTTCTGACACCCACAATGTTCGTTGAATTTGACTTCTAAACTTCGTCTGAAATTAAAGGTTGGTCTTAGACAGACAAAATACATCGAAAGAGAACAAAAGTGTCTTTTAGTATATTTTGGCACTCTTTTTGCCCTTAAACACATGTACTCTCATTTTGGTGAAACATAAACAAAAAGAGGTCATAAAACTTTTTTTCATGCTCAACTCAGCTGAGCATGAATTTTTTCCTGGTAATAAATCTCAAATTAATAACCATTGCAATTTTTTTCTGCTAATAAATATGAAAATGCCAACTATTGTTGGCATTTTCATATTTATGAGCGGAGAAAATTTCATGCTCAGCTGAGTTGAGCATGAAAAAAGTTTTATAACCTCGAGGCCAGGTCTGATTTTTCAACCAAAGCACACTAAAATATCATCTACGAATTCAAATTTGGTCTGCAATCAAACAAGGTACATTTGTGTGTACTGACATACATTCAGTCTCATCTTTTTTGTCCAATCACAGTCGACCTTTTTATGAAACATAGCCATTGGCTTCCGTATATTTTTTTTTTATGTTGGTTCGGTACTCACCATCTAATTGGTACTCTGCTCCCTGCAACTGACATTTGTTGCACTTGGCAGATTGTCCGCCATTTTACAAAGGAGACAAAGTTTGTGATTTCTGTTTGCTTTTCTGCTTTTGAAAATAGTGATCTACACTTAAAGGAAAGGGGAGCGAATTCTTTAATTTTAGAGTAGCCCTTTCAGAAAGAAGGCAAGACAATTTTGACAGAGTTTCCTCCTCTAATAGAGTACCAGTCCCTCTTAACCCATTTATGCCGAGTGGACTCTTCTACCTTTGGAAAGGTCCATTCACTATATAAGGGGTGTTTGGCTAGTTTTTATTAGTTTCATGTTTTGTAGAAATATCTGAATTTAATGAAAACTGTGTAGACCCTGATCAGACGCCGCGTTCTGCGGCGTCTGTTCTGGGTCGACACTTTTTGCCAACGTCCGTTTCATTGGACGCTAGGCTTAAGTGGGTTTAACTAAACATTGAAGCGTAGGTAAATTTTCGAACCCTCGAACAGACCAAAGACCAATCGCGCACTAAACCTTGCACCCATTCCTGTTTTTGCTATATGCCGCCCTGGACCGTAGACAATATCCCCGACCTATCATGTGTAAATCAAAGCTTAGTAAATTCCTGTATTATCAGAATCTTGTTCATAAAATGACTACTTCATATTTATGAAGATCTAAAGATTCTGACAATTTCTTAGCCCATCAAAAGTTCCATGTTACCCAATCACAGAACCATTTCATTTTTATTTTGTACCCTTTTAAACCTTATCTGAATGCAAGACAATATCTTTCTGAGTAAAGGATCTTGATGTTTTCTTTTAATGATTTTTATATGAACCAATAAAACTGTATCGCAATGAATTTACTTTATGTGCTTATTTTTTGACTTGTATCTGTTCAGTTTTGCTTTCAAATTTATTGTGAAATTGCTGATGGAAAAGAAAAACATCGATCTTATATTTTGTTCCTCGGATTCACATTACGTTAAGTGTATGTGCACGTAATGTAATAATAGTATATCATGAATACGGGGGATCAATGGTCTGCACTATTTGGCGGATTTTAGTATTTTGCAATTTTTAAATTAGTTTAGTTTTCAAATTACAGTCGAACCTCGTTATCTCGAACTCGCTTATTTCGAATTACCGCTTATCTCGAAGTGAAAATCTGGTCCCTGTTTTAACATGAAACTATGACAACAGGTAACAAAATAGTGTGGAAAAGAGGAGAAATTGCTCCTAAGGAGCAATTTGTCCTCTTTTCCACGTTATTTTATATATATATATTTCTAACTTCAGGAGTCAAATCACATATTCATTTGTTAAATGTTGTTGTTCAATTTATTGTTTTCCTCACTCTCTCAACTCTGATATGTCGAGGTACGGATATCTCGAAGTGTGTCAGTGAGTCCTTTGGAATTCGAGATAACGAGAGTCGACTGTAGTTCATCAATGTGTAATTTTACATGTAGCAACTTTATTTGATGCATATCTTTGCGCTTCAAGTTCATTATAACAAATGATTTACTGTTATTGTAAAAATTCTAAGTAACTTTAGAAAAGGTGCATTTTACTACCGGTTGATGTGTCTTAAAGCTGCTGTGTGTTTAACAAACAGTGTAGACCCTGATCAGACGCCGCGTTCTGCGGCGTCTGATCAGAGTCTACACTGTTTGCCCAGGCCTGTCTTCCCGAATATTTCGGATAAATATAGAATGTATTCGTTACCAACATGTATGTACGATGCGTCAAGCTAATAATTGCCTTCGATTCCAATATGCATGGGCATTTCCTTGCACATGCATAAAAAACAATTAACCACAAACCAATTAGTTCATCTTAACCCTAATTGTTTCAAGTCAAACTTGTCAGAAAAAAAAAATATTTTTGACACGTATTACCCACTTAAATTTCATCAATTTTACGGCGGAAGATTGCATTGCTCGTGTCAGAAAGCACTTTATTTTCCGAGAAAAAAATGTGTTGTGTTTTCACACTTGATGATTGATTCTGATTGTCTAATTTAATGGTTTCAATATGGTGCGCAGGAATGGTAAAAACAGGACTTTAGGAGTGGACCGTAAAAAAAAATGCTGAGTGGTCGATATAAATGATGAAATATGAAAATATTAGTACTAAACACTTAATATGCCCACCTAATTTCGGTTCGACCACACGCAAAACTAGTGGTTATATAATTAAGAAAAAAAATAAGTAGAAATTCGGCATTCGTGTTTTACCAATTTTCAAATCTCACTGTAAAGAAAAACTCGAAGTCACAAAGCCGCTAGTCATCGCTAGTGATAGTAATGGTAGTATAGTAGTGGAGGTAGTAGTAGCCGATATAGTTAAAGTAGTAGTAGAAGTAGTAATAGTAATAGTGGTTGTCGTAGTAGTAGTAGTAGTAGTAGTTGTTGTTGTAATTGTAGTAGTAGTAGTAGTTGTGAAAGTGGTAGTGGTAGTGGAAGTGACGGTGGTAGTGATAGCAGTAGTAGTAGTAGTAGTGATAGAAGTAGTAGTAGAAGTGGTGATAGTAGTAGTAGTAGTAGTTGTTGTTGTTCTTGTTGTAGTAGTTGTAAAAGTAGTAGGATAGTAGTATTAATAGTAATAGTAGGAGTAGAAATGGTAATAGTAATAGAAGTAGTAGTAGCAGTAGTAGTAGTAATAGAAGTAGCAGTAATAGCAGTGATTGTAATTGAAGCAAAAGCAGTAGTAGAAGTAGTAGTAGTAGTAGCAGCAGCAGCAGCAGTAGAAGTAGTATTGAAAGTGGTAGTGGTAGTGGAAGTGACGGCGGTAGTAGTAGTAGTAGTAGTAGTGATAGAAGTAGTAGTAGAAGTGGTGATAGTAGTAGTAGTAGTGATAGAAGTAGTAGTAGAAGTGGTGATAGTAGTAGTAGTAGTTGCTGTTCTTGTTGTAGTAGTTGTAAAAGTAGTAGGATAGTAGTATTAATAGTAATAGTAGGAGTAGAAATGGTAATAGTAATAGAAGTAGTAGTAGCAGTAGTAATAGAAGTAGCAGTATAGCAGTGATTGTAATTGAAGCAAAAGCAGTAGTAGAAGTAGTAGTAGCAGCGGCAGTAGCAGTAGTAGTAGTAGAAGTAGTAGTAGTAGTAGTACAAGTAGTAGTAGTAGTAGTAGAAGTATAAGTAGTAGTAGTAGTACAAATAGTAGTAGCGGTAGCAATGGTAGCAGTGGCGCTGGTGATGCTGGTAGTAGTGATAGTGTTGGTCAGTATTCGCTACCCGGACATATTTTCACCAAAAAGCAATCCGAAATGAAAGTAAAAAATGGCGGGAAATGCTACGTATTTATGTTAAAAAACAGCAGTATCTGAGAATTATTATGCGGTTCCTCTGCCAGTAGTTAAAAAGCGAAAATTACCCTATCTACCATAAATATTAGGTCAGCATAACTCCTTACATATTTGTCCTAAAATTTGAATAAGTACTTTTCACTGCCCTTTAATGTGTAGACCCTGATCAAACCCTGTAGAATGCAGAATACAGAGTCTGATCTTGGTCTACACTATTTACCCAGGCCTTCTGTTCCAATACTTTTGGCAAATACGGTACTTCTGTACAATGTAGCACCCCGTCTGGGTGTTTGTGGGAAAAACTTCTATTCTGTATTGTTTATGTTTTTTCTGATTAGTTTGCGCCTTTGTTCCTAAGGGCCTCTGTTTATTTTGACGTGCCGAACAAAGTTTATACTTATGCTAATGTTCCTTATGAAAATTTCTTTCCCACAATCAAAAAATGAGAATTCAATTATTTTCTAGTCTTTGTTTTGAAATGGAAATCCACCATGCATTAGGACATGTTTTATCTTCAAGTGTCTTGGTCTCACTGGAAGATACGTGCGAATCCAATGAATAACTGTTGCGGCTAAGCCAATGACATTCTTTAGATTTTCAGTGAAGAGACTGGATTTTCTTTACATCTAGTTTTTGCTCACTTTTTCAAAAGGGAAAAAAACTTTTGTGACTTTCTGTTTGCGTTCCTGCACATCAATCCCCCACACTTATCCCCTTCTGATAAAGGGTCTCCTCTAAACCTCCCAATGGGAGCAAATTCTTTCCTGTTAGAGAGAGGCAAAAAAATAAAATAAAAAAACGTTGCATCCCGAAAACACGTCTATATAATTTTGGCCCCCTTAAACCCCACTTTTATATAGTAAAACTGGGGTTTACAAGGGTATACATTATGCTAAAAAAACTTAGATTGTGGGTACTCGTTAGAACCGCCCAAAATCTATGTTTTGAGCAGGAATATGAAAACTATCAGATTTATTTACTTTTTTTTTATTTATTTATTTATTTATTTTTTTTATTTTATTTTTTATTTTTTTTTTTTTTTTTGGTTGTAAATTTTCAATACATTTGAATAGGCGTGCTTTCGTGAAAGCCTGCCCTAAAAGTGTATCAACTTCCCTTAAATTTTATTAGCGACCAATTGGGCCCCTAGAGGCTTTATTATATAAGTAAAGGCACCTTCGCATTACGAAAACACGCCTATTCAAATATATAGACACTTTCACCTCCTAAAACTGAAAATTTTCAGATACAAAAATTCTGATATTTTTCATATGTCTGCTCAAAACATAGATTGTGGGTACTCGTTAGAACCGCCTCG
The DNA here is from genome assembly GCA_964016985.1 of Anodontia alba. Classification (NCBI taxonomy): domain Eukaryota; kingdom Metazoa; phylum Mollusca; class Bivalvia; order Lucinida; family Lucinidae; genus Anodontia; species Anodontia alba. The sequence continues at coordinate 36,321,205 of OZ024834.1, forward strand.
GCGAGGCGGTTCTAACGAGTACCCACAATCTATGTTTTTGAGCAGAAATAAGCAAATAATATATAACCCTGTAAACCCCAGTTTTACTGTATGGAAGTGGGGTTTAAGGGGGTCAACATTATATAGGCATGTTTTCGTGATGGGACATATGCGCCCAACGAGGACTCAAATCAGCCTGCGCATCCTGAGCTCTTGTAACTGGGTATTGATGTGTCTAAAACCGCTTTCACTTACCCTATATATCTGGACACCATTTAAAGTAGTTAAAAACCCCTTACCATTTTTATCTTAAACTTTGAACAGTTCTATATGACGTCCTATAAATGTATCTAAAACTGCAGGGCCCAGTTGTTCAAACCGTCGTTAGCTTAACGAGCTCGTTAAGGGTCATTTCGTTAACTGTTTTAGCAGATTCAATATACAATATTGTGATATATTTTGCTGAAAAAATGTGAGTAGCTTTTGCACTGCAAAAGCTACTCACATTTTTCAGCAAAAAAAAACAGCGTATTTGTGTATCACTCGATGTAAATTTTAACGGATTGATAACTAATGACGTCGTTAGCTTTGAACAACTGGGCCCAGGCATTTACCTTAAATATTTGGGCACTTTAACTTCTTATATGCTTTTATGCTAAGATTTGAACATGTTTGCTTGACTACCTGTTCGCGTGCTTCAACACTGCCGGATGAGTTGCAGACAGTGCAGACACTGATCAGGTGCCGTTTTACGTCATCTTATTTGTATGGTATGTCTTTCTAGATGCATACTTTGAAACCCCTTTCTTACCTAGGGTTACCTTATTTTTCTTAAATAGTCGTTAGCGTTATTCCTAAACATATTTGCATAAAATCAGAAAAAAGTCATGTTGACTATCTTCTGATGTGTTTAACCCTTGTCATGCTGAATAAATTAAGATGCCAAACCCACTACTAATTTTCATCCAATCAGATTACTTGATCTGGATTGTTGCTCTGTTCACATACTTAATGGCAAACAGTGCAGATCCAGATCAGTTGGCTTCTTCGGAAGCCAACTGATCTGGATCTACACTGTTTGCAAATGCAGGGTATATGCGGGTTCAGCATGACAAGGGTTAAAAAGCACTGGCTAAAAGCAAACATTACAGAACCTGATCAAAATGACTTAGAAGTAGTTGGGTCTAGATCGGGCATTTTCTGTCCAAAAACTGTATAAAAAATAGGATATTCATCATTCCAGCAAACGGCTCAAAATGGTGCTAGTTTCATCCGTTTAATATTATACATATCAACTCTACCAACATCTGCTTCTTTTGTTGCTAATATATAAAGAAAAACTTGCTCATAAACGTATCAAGTTTGAATGTAATTGGTTCAGTGTTAGCTTAATGACTGAAGTTTATATCTAGTAGATGATTATTTACGGTGCATTGTTGGAAAAGTTGCTTTTGTTTGAGGCTTTAATGATCCTGATTTCGGATGGGACCGGGAACACAAACTTCTTAATACTTTCATGATGTTATGTACATTCGGAAGTGTTTTGTGCTCAGATTTTTTTAACTGAGTTTCAGTTATAGGTATCAATTTTTTTTTTCTTTGTTGTGTTTGATTAAGTTATTATATTGAGCCGCGTTATAGTGATTCTGTGCCGCGTTATAGCATAACTTATTTTTGGGTTTATTCGAACTGCACAAGCTCAGACAACACTGTGCATGCGCGGTACCTTCAGACTATAATTGCATCGTGTAGAATTTTAGAAAGCGAGGCGTATAGCATGTCCGTTGCTTGATCTGTGAGTGCGCAGTACGAGTACTTCCGGAGGCAGATTTTTCCGCGGCACGGCTCTCATAATATGACGTGGAAACAACAGCTGATTGCTTTCATTTTCTTGTACTGTTGCAAATCAATAGGAAACAAACAAATAAAAAATGTCGCAGTCTTTAGAGCTTACAAATTTATAATATTTTTTTCGATTGGATAGTTAGATTACGTTCAATAAAGTTTGGATGCCAGTTCAATCCAAGCTGTGTTTGAGCATGTAATAGTTTAATTCGGCGATTAAAGCTTTGCATGCTGGGTAAAAAATAACAAACAAAAAACAGACGACATTTTGAAACATTTTTCTTATATTTACCCAGAAAATAGGCTTTGACAATTCATGCAAATTGTTTCCTTAGACGACAATTTGGATGAAATGCCAAAGCCCACTTTCTGAGGAATATAAAAAAATCATCACGAAAACATGCCTATATAATTTTGACCCCCTTAAACCCAACTTTTATACAGTAACACTGGGGTTGGCAGGGGTATACATTATTTTTCTTATTTCTGCTCAAAAACATAGATTGTGGGTACTCGTTAGAACCGCCTCGCCGAGGCGGTTCTAACGAGTACCCACAGTCTATGTTTTGAGCAGAAATGTGAAAAATATCAGAATTTTTTATCTAAAAAAATGCCATTTTTTGGTGGTAAAATTTTCAGTGTATTTGAATAGGCGTGTTTTCGCAATGGTATTCAATTTGTCATCTGCTGAATTTGCCAGGTTAATTAAGCATCTGAATGATTACTATCGTCACAGTTTGAGTATCAATATACAATTTCCCATGTATATTGATATATCCCTGCTTTAAAAGGGGAATAGGGGTATGTCCGCCCGTCCTTCCTTCTTTCAAATCTTAACATCAAGGAGTTTTCATAGTGCAAATACAAGTCTACCGTGGACTAGTTGGGGTCCTCCAACAATTCTAGGTGAGGTAGAAAGACACACATATTTAGAAATTTCATCTGCGAGGAACTGGTAACATAAAGACAAAAAAAAAGACTTTGTGAAGAGAACGCTATTGAATTCTGCCATTTTGGTGGAAACTTAAATGGCTGGGACAATGGAAGTGTTTTCCGACGTAAAAAGAGTGGTCTATTGGTAAGTAATTTAGGGATGCATCTCTTTAGAGAAATTATACATGCGTCTTATTTCGGTATCAAATACATATCGCTAATCATTACGATTTCCCCATTGAAATGCAAGCATGTGTTTTCAAGGAGAAAGAAGCGAGGTGAACGTATATTTTTCACCATTTGCTATTGCTATTGCTGAGCCATCTCTACAGAAAAATGGGCCGCTCCATCCGAAAACGTGTATTCGGGCATATGCGGACAGCGAATGTTCAGATCCTGCGCATGCGCAAAGTATCATACGGGCATTTGCTCTCCATTCATACATTCCATAGTACCCACTGATTCTGTTAGCGGAGATTAAAGGCCCTGATCAGATTGTCCGCATATGCTCGTAGACACATTTTCGTTTGGCGCGGCCCACTTACCCGAAATATTCCGACACCTTACTTCTTAAGATACTTGTTCTAAATTTAAATAGATCCATTTTAGTATCTATGAATGTGTCTAAAATTACTGTGGTGAGTGTCAAACAATGTAGACCCAGATCCGACGCTGCAGAACGCGGGGTCGGATCTGGGTCTACACTGTTTGTTCAGGCCTTTCTTTAAATAGGTCCATTTTAGTATCGATTGACGTGTCTAAAATTACTGGGTGAGTGTCAAACAGTATAGACCCTGATCCGACGCCGCGTTCTGCGGCGTCGGATCTGGGTCTACACTGTTCGCTCAGGCCTTTCTTTAAATGGGTCCATTTAAATATCTATTGACGTGTCTAAAATTACTGGGTAAGTGTCAGTGTAGACCCTTATCAGACGCCGCGTTCTGCGGCATCTGATCTGGGTCTACACTATTTGCTCAGGTCTTTCTTCAAATAGGTCCATTTTAGTATCTATTGACGTGTCTAAAATTACTGGGTGTGTGTCAAACAGTGTAGACCCTGATTAGACGCCGCGTTCTACACTGTTTGCTAAGGCCTGTCTGTTCAAATACTGACGTTACATACGATAATACGAGATTCTTGAAAAAAAATTCCCCATGTGAAAAGGGGTCTACTCTAATCGGAAGGAATTTGTTCCCGTCTATGGTCTGCAATAAAAGAAAGATTTTTCCCTCTGAAATGAGGTCTATTCTAAATGGGAAGAATGGGAGCAAATTATTTCCCTTTCAGAGAAAACCCCTTTTTCAGTAAGAAGGAAAACCAGTGTGTTAACGGAGTCGTCTCCCTTGAAAGTGAATCCATTTCCCATACTTACGTAGGCATGTGAATATCTTCGCAGCAGCGGAGTCCAATCTCTCATGCTAATTAGGCGTAATCAAAATGATGATAGCTATTGTCTTCAATTATTTGTACGCATTCCGAGGCATTTTCTCAGCACAAAACAGGTATAATGCTAATTAGCACGACAGAGAAAATTATTCAGCAGGCAGATGCTGCTGTTTCTCTCCACAATATTTAATATTCTCAATTCGTATGTACTCGGTAATTTCCGCTTGCCTCCGCCTATCTGATGAGCTCCGACTGGGCGATTTCTCTGATTTGTGTAGATTTCATGCATGACTGAACTGTCGTATTTATACCCTAAGTATTCGCATATGTAGACCTGAGGAAACAGTATAGACCCAGATCAGACGACGCGGCGTCTGATCGTGGTCTACACTGTTTGCGATTTTCTGCCAGTTTACAAGTAGTAAAATGGACCAGCTCAAATTTAGGACAAGTATGGTAAGAGTAAGATGTCCGAATATTTAAGGGGAATGGATACATTTTCAGGGGAGGCAACTGTCAAAATTGTTTTGCCTTCAGAAAAGGAGTCTACTTCCAAAGGAACAAAAATTGCTCCCGTTATGAGTCGGGTACTTCCGGAGACAGTTGGGTAGCCAGCCACATTGAAGCTAGTGTCAAACGTTAAGAGCTTAAATTTACATGATAATCTAGTTACAGAGGTAATGGTCCTTATGTACTATTTAATGTAGTCTGTCCCCAAACTCTATCTTTTCTATTTTCTATTATCTTCTTTCTTTTTTTATTTCTTTTCAAAGGTACACAATCTAGTGCAGCTTATAATGATTTCATAAGCTACATTTTCAGTGGATGCAACTATGTCAAAATTATTTTGCGCCCGTCTGAAAAGGGTTCTATCCTAAAATAAAAAGAATTTACTTTGCATTTAGATTGCCCCTTTTCAGAAGGGGACTGCTGCGCACTAAAGCAAATAGGAAGTCAGCAAAATTATCTCCCTTGTCAAAAATTGCGAAAATTCTACTAAATGGATCAAATCTCCTTAAGATAAATACCTACCGTATGTTCAGTTTTACTTGGAATAAACTATTTAACCTTTCGCGACTGCGCTATTCATGAAAGAAAATAAGTGAACCGCAACGTCAAGAAATGTACCGTCTGATATGTGAGCCCAGCGAAGACTCAGAATCAGCCTGCGCATTTAAGGTAGTCTGATCAGTCTTTGTTGTCCGCTTGAAGCAACTTTGCATCCTTGGCTATCCGAAATGCCCCAGTGAAAATTCAGATCAGACTGCGCGAATGCGCAGTCTGATCTGAATCTTCACTGGGCGCACATATCCGAAGATACGTTGTCTGACGTTGCGGCTCAATATTGTTCTTTTACAATATTATCATTTTACAAAGTGTAGTACATTACGATCGCTGTTCACATGCCGGTAGTAATTACGGTCGTATTTTGTCACATTAGACTGGATCCGCATCTGTTGTGCATATCAATCAACCAATCAGTCAGTAGCTTGTAGAGAGAGTATTGTTTCTAAGAACTTTGTTACTGCTGTATAAAAGACAATACCACGCTTATGACTCGTCATGTGGCAAATTACTGGGAAATGAAAGGGGATGAAAAAAAGCACCTTCTACGTGCTAATGCAATATTCGGAGGGTCCAAATAAATTGATAATTTGGGTGATAGTTAGGTATAGTTTTACTGCTTTTATTTTACTTTTTACTTATTTATTTTTCAGTTTATAGTACTTATATTATTTATATATTATCTTACATGTTTGATAGATAAATAGGATCGATCGATCGATGGACGGACGGATGGATAGATTCTGCTCAAAGACATGGCTTATTTCCATGTTAGTGCTATACAAATGGCATAAACAGCTTACAAGGTATTAACTGAGTGAATTGCTCATGGCCTGGCCAGATTGAAATCGTGCGCAGATACGTAGACTGGTCTAAGCCTTCGTTGTCGGGATAAGGCTTTCTGGAGACTTTGCTCCACCGCAACTCTTTTTTTTCCATCATTACGAAAACATGCCTATACAAATATATAGAAAATTGCACCTGCAAAAATTGAAAATTTTCAGATAAAAAAAATGATAGTTTTCATATTTCTGATCAAAACATAGATTGTGGGTACTCGTTAGAACCGCCTCGGCGAGGCGGTTCTAACGAGTACTCACAATCTATGTTTTTTGATCAGAAATAGGAAAAATAATGCATACCCATGTGAACCCCAGTTTTACTGTATAAAAGTGGGATTTAAGAGGGTCAGTATTACATAGGCATGTTTACGTGATGACAACATCTATATTCTCAGACCATAACAACCCTCACAGACGCTGTTTGACATTGAAAAGAAACGACAACAATTGTTTCAACTGAAGCTAATGAGTTTAATGGAATTTATTGAAAACAAATGGTGCTGTCAATGGCTATAGTCATTAAGAAGAAATTGGCATTGATTCAGTCGAATTTAAACCCAGATATCAAATACCATCGTTCTCCAGTCTTTACTGATGAGCGGCAATCGCATTTGACAGGTCTGTAACAAAAGATGCAAAGGCTCCAGGGATTGCAGCAGACTGGTATCCCGTTTATCGCTTGGTATTACCGCACAACGGGAGTCAAGGAACCAGTATTGTTAATGAAACCAAATTTTCGTAATTCAAAATTAATGAAATTTGTGGTCAATCAATGCCAAATGCAGACAGAAAACAATCGTTGACAGTTAAGATACTACTAAACTGCATTTTAATGAGCGACAGGGTAATGAATTTTATCTTCATATGATCACGAATTAAAATTATACACGGCTCAAATTTGACATCGAAAAAGGTCTAATGTCGAGCCCGATGTCTGATAAAGCAATTCCCGCACAGGGGTGGGGTCGAGTGATTACATACCGGGGATGTGCCACCAGAATAATTTGAACTCTAGGTTTGTAAGCAAAATTACAGCATTATGTCTTAAATAAAGTAGAGTCCCGATTCATGTTCTATTTACATACGGAACTGTGTTCCAGTACGAAAACACGCCTATTCAAATTCTATGAAATTTTCACCACCAAAAAACTGAAAAATTTTCAGATAAAAATTCAGATATTTTTCATATTTTTGCTCAAAACATAGATTGTAGGTACTCGTTAGAACCGCCTCACCGAGGCGGTTCTAACGAGTACCAACAATCTATGTTTTTGAGCAGAAATAAGAAAAATAATGTATACCCCTGTAAACCCCAGTTTTACTATATAAAAGTGGGGTTTAAGGGGGTCAAAATTATATAGGCATGTTTTCGTGATGTCTGGTTTGTTACGTTTCTGGCGTTCCATTGCTGACTCACCTAGAAATTCGATGTTTGAGTCTCGAGCTTTTTTTTTTTTTTTTTTTTTTTTTCCTATCTTTTTTCTATTATACTGAAATAGAAATACTTATTGGATTATCTTCCGACGTGCTCCAAGCGAAGATTTAGATAGGCCTATGCATCCGCACAGTTTCCAATGAGCAGCCACAAAGTATGATTTTGTTCAAAAGTAACAAAATTATCGCCTAGTGTGGAGCTATGAATGGGTCTGAACGTTGTCTTTTGGCAGGTTTTGTCAATATTTAACCCTTGTCCTGCTGAATAAATTAAGGTGCCACACTCACTTCTAATTTTCAGCCAATCAGATTACTAGATCCAAACTTTTGCTATAAATTCACATACTTTATGGCAAACAGTGCAGATCCAGATCAGTTGGCTTCCTAAGAAGCCAACTGATCTGGCTCTACACTGTTTGCAAAGTTAGGGTATATCCGGGTACAGCAGGACAAGGGTTAAACAAGCGCACGACAAAGCCTACAATAAGACCTATGTAAGCAGCAAAGTCTCAGATCAGCCTGTACATCCACCCAGCATGGCAAGGGCTCTCGTTTATCCCTCTTTGGATAACCCGGATGCTGTAGAAGGCATATGCGATCAGCGAAGACTGATCAGACTGCGCGGATGCGCAGGCTGGTCTGAGTCTTCGCTGGTCGCTCAAGTCTTATTGTAGGTTTTGTCATTTGATAGTGGTTGTATTTCTGTGTGCTTTAAAAGATATAGCTGGTTTAAAAGAAGAATAAAAGAAAACTCTTTAATAATAATATGACGAATAAGTACAAAGGCATTCATGTTTTATGTCCTGATGTTTCTAAAATTATAACATGATGCTAAGTATTTTGAAGCCCGGATTTGAAACCAGAAAAGCAAGATGCAAAATATGTCAACAAAGCCTTCATTTACAAAAAGGTTCTGTTAATGATAGTTCTAGATTGACAAACCAAAATGTTGCGACTATTTTTATTGTTCTCCGGATACTAAATTAACAGTTTTCTTTCTGGAGCGTTGTTTCATAGTCTCAAAACATCACGAAACCATGCCTATATAATGTTGACTGACCCCTTAAACCCCACTTTTATACAGTAAAACTGGGGTTTACAGGGGTATACATTATTTTTCTTATTTCTGCTCAAAAACATAGATAGTGAGTACCCATTAGAACCCGATCACCGAGGCGGTTCTAATGAGTCCCTACAATCTATGTTTTAAGCAGAAATATGAAAAATAACAGATTTTTTATCTGAAAATGTTCATTTTTTTATGGTAAAACTTTAAGTATATTTGAATAGGCATGTTTTCGTAATGAACTGTCTCAAAAGTTCGATTGCTTCAAATAGCTAAGAAGAGAAGTAAACAAACGAAACCATTACGCAACACATGATTACAATATGAAGTGCATAATTTGAAAATGATAACACACCTACCACCTTTTTTCTTCCTGTCAGTGGTGTTACTATGGTATTTATTTGTTTAACAAATCACGAAAGACACTAAGTAATTAGATGGACATGTGATAGGTCCAACTTAGTGTCGGAAGCTGCAATCTCTGGCACTATCATAGTCATATCAATCTTAATTCTTGTTATGTCTGTTATCAGGCAATCTAAAACGGGTTTGTGGTTCTACATTTGTTTATAACTGACAAACACGTTTTATTCAGCGCCAAGGTCTCAATGCAAGTTGGTCGTTTAGCTAATTATGAGATTTCCCTTGTTTTAATCCCACGGTTTCAGTAGACTAAGCTCCTATCTTCATTGACCTGTTAACTTTTTTCCGTGTTTCATTTGAAGCCAACCAGCAAGTCATTTTAGATGAAACAGTATTTTTTTTAAATTATTCCCATCGTAGTCCAACTTATGGTTTTCTTTTGCTCCGGCCTCAGATTGACATTGAGCCCTCCTCTACCTTGTTTTATTGCAGTTTTCTTAAACTGGCTCCAGTCTCCTGTAACTAAATATTTTTTTAAATAAAAATCCTGCTTGATTATCCACTAAAATAAAATCAAAATAATATCATCACTATAAAGGCTGGTCACTAGTGACCAGCCTTTATAGTCATTATATTATTCTGTGACCAGCCTTTATAGTCGTGGTATTATTTTGGTTTTATTATAGTGGATTATCAAACAGGATTATAAGAAAAAATATTTAGTCACTGGAGACTGGAGGCAGTCTACAGTTTTGATTACATGTGTTTTGCTGTGGTGTTTCACTGATGGGGTAGAGGACGCTACGCGGACAGAATAAGTTTTTGTAAGTTTTAAGTAATTTTGAACTGCATCAGAATTAAATGTGAGATTTTGATTATTCATCAAATCAAACTAAAAAATTAGACAATGCCTTGACGCATATATGTAAGCATGAGGCAACTGAAGCCTAATTGTCACCACGCAAAGGACAGGTGTTAAACCGCTCACACCTCAGTATTTCAACGAAATTGTTATCTATTTATATTATTGGGTCGCTTGTTTACAATCGAGTACACAATCGCAAAAGGTAGTTGTCCACGTGATTATCATTGACCAGTGAAATTCAACCACTACAAAATCCAGGCAACTGTTATTATTGCCGCGCTATTCTTGTCGCTGTGACGTCAGCGTGCAGTGTAAAGAGGGTTATCTGTAAAATCTTGACTGGGACATTGGCAAACAATGCAGCCCCAGATCAGACGCCGCATCAGGGTCTGCACTGTTTGCTTAAATTACAGGAATTTATGGGTTAAATGAAACAGTCCCAAGTCCCCATTCAGGACCATTTTCCTAGCCTACTCAGAGACGATCGACCCAACAGTGCTATCAGTGCTTTGATTATCCCAGCTAGCATTCTTTATAAATCTATAGCGGGCCGTTATCGGCCGTCAGCTACCCTGACGGGCCGATAACGGCCCGCTATAGATTTATAAAGAATGCTTACTGGGATGTTTATGTATGTACTTTAATATTTACATACTTTCGTTGAAGATAGTGATTATATTTCTTGTTTTGTCTATCATTCTGAAACGCATTATCTTCTCAGTTTATGTATCTATCCATTTCCATGTATTAAAATACGTAAATAATACATATAGTTTACATGATAATAGTTAAAATAATATTTGGTTCTGTGTTCACATTTGGTCATTTAATCATTTCCAGAGCTTGTCATGTATAGTAAAAAATCTCAATGACTTGTCGGGGTGATTCTAATGAGTACACTCAATATACCATTACAGATCGAAAAGACAAAGGTCGAAAAGACGGCCATCACGAAAAAATGCCCATATAATTTTGACCCCCGTAAACCCCACTTTATATAGTAAAACTGGAGTTTACAGGGGTAAACATTATTTTTCTTATTTCTGATCAAAAACATAGATTGTGGGTACGCGTTAGAACCGCCTCTCCGAGGCGGTTTTAACGAGTACCCACAATCTATGTTTTTGAGCAGAATTATGAAGAACATCAGATTTTTTTACATTTTGTATCAGCATGGGCTTAGTTATCTCAAGACATCTATTAAAGCACTAATTACAACTGCAGCACATGATATTTTGATTTTATTTATTTATTTATTTATTTATTTATTCATTAGTTATTTATCTTTATTTATTTATGATGATGATGATAATAATAATAATAACAATAATAATAGTTATAAAAATCGTGATGATAACAAGAAAAGGAAGAATATCTAAGATTTTTCTCGGCGCTTTAAGGGTTAAATCGTAGCCACTGTCTGTGGTTTGATTCTGGTCAGCAAATACTGTACAGATTGCTTGCAGAGTTCCCAAAATCCAGTATTCTTGAGATTCAAATTTCGTAAACATAGGCTCTGATGACATAATATTCTTGATATGTTTATATATTGTTGATGATTTCCATCAACTCTGAAAGGTGTCAGATTATGTGAGCGGGAACAAAAGCCTGGGAATAGCACAAAGGTCATGCGTACATGTACCGAATAATTCCTCCTTGTTCTTGCACGGGAACATCTGCAAACATATGTATTTTCCAGACTATTTTTTAATTCCCGTGAATCCACTGTGTGTGGTAATATAATACAGTGTTAGGCGCTTATAGCCGCAGCTTTGTCTGTCCGTGTTTGCGTCCGTCCATCTGGTTAGCCTCGAAAAGTAGCCAGGCGGTAGTCAACAAAAATGACAGTTTTATCAAAAATAGATCATATGTCATTCAAAACTTTTCTTCTAAACGTCCGTAAAACTTAACCTTTGTCCTGCTGAACCCGGATATACCCTGCCTTTGCAAACAGTGTAGATCCAGATCAGTTGGCTTCTGAAGAAGCCAACTGATCTGGATCTGCACTGTTTGCCATTTAGTTTTAAATTTATAGCAACAATTCTGATCAAGCATTCTGATTGGCTGAAACTTAGAAGTAAGCGTGGCATCTTAATTTATTCAGCATGACGGGGGTTGACCAATAATACCTAGCGCCACAAACAAGGGACCGAGGCAATTGAGACAGTTGAGACCCAGATCGACGATGTTGACATTAAAACATCCTGTAAAAGAAATCGTAAAAATGAATTAACCGGACTTCCCTTATTGAAAATGGACATGACCGGTCTAGCCACGACAGTTTTGTTTTGTATCATCATGCCACGTATTTTATACAGAGACTAATTATTAACAAACTTTATTGAATGTCGCTCATACATTTTGACCAGCGTATCTATCTACACCTGATACAGCATACAAAACAATCCTGCATTTTAGAAGCTGGAAAGACCACCTTTTAATGATTGGAAACTTAACTCTTGCATCCGTTATTTTACGCCACAACGGCATGCTACAATGGCAACTGCTATTGTCAGGAAAGTTTTGGAGAAAAGTGTTGATTCTTTTTTCGCTATCCATGCGCAAGAAACTCCAATCATGTCAAATAAAAAGTAATTACCCTAATTATTTGGACGCTATAATTTGTTACGGTACTTGTCCTGAAAATAGATCGACTCCAATGACAATCACTGATGCTATAAGGAGAGTGAGGGGAGGCGGGAGCAGCTTCACATTGTTGCATATGAAGAGATTTAACAAAACCGAGTCTCCGATGTTTGTTCTCTGTGTGTACTTTGTTTCCAGAGGCGACATTTTAGATTTTTAATTTACGTTATTATATTTCGCCCATTGCTTGATATTAATGTGCGATATTTCTAAAATGTGCTTTATGGCTTTATGAAATAACAAACAGTGCAGACCTAGGTCAAACTTCTTTGAATAGTTTGATCTGAGTCTGCACAGTTTGCACAAGCGAGTCTGTGCGAATGTTTAGGGTGATATGGTAATCGAGTATTGTAACGGATTCAGTTTTAAAGTGCATTGTACATCGATTTGATAAAGTAAAGCATGTTGATACTTACAATATTTTGTTATAACATTACCAACCTTTGGGCTAATTTAGCAGACGAAAATTGATGATATTTTTCTTATTTTTTCCCAGAAAACAGGATTTGACATTTCATGCAAATTGTCTCCATTGGAGACAATTTGCATGGAATGTCAAATTCTGTTTTTCTGGGAAAAAAATAAGAAAAATAATTCAATATGTCGGTTGCTGTTTTTTTTTACCCAGAGTGCTCAGCGTTAAAATAATGCATGTTGATACTTGGAAGATTCTGTTTTAAACATTCCTGTTGCGAATCAACCGTCATACGAAAATTAAACAATCGCATTCTTTTCCTGCCTGATTATGATGAAAGATTTTATCAGTAATAATTTCAATCCGAGAGAGATAAATATTCATTTCTTCTGATAGACTTATTATTTTCCTTGGAATGAAAACACAGGAAAAAGATAAAGTTGTATCAAAAATCAGGAGGGGTATTATTTTGAGTGCCAAATGTGTGAAATACGCTGTCTTTAAGCGTTTTGAATTATAAGCTCTTCATAGATATAATAATTAGTCTTAGAAAGTCGAACAAAACATATGCTACAGAAAGCAAGGTTTGTACTGAAAACAAAATCGAGGTGTGTGTGTGTGTGTGTGTGTGTGTGTGTGTGTGTGTGTGTGTGTGTGTGTGTGTGTGTGTGTGTGTGTGTGTGTGTGTGTGTGTGTGTGTTCTTCATCTTCACCAACTTAACACTTTTAAAAATTTTCAGCAGACGACAAAATTAAAACAGGATTTGGCATTTCATGCAAATTGCCTCCAATGGAGACAATTTGCATGAACTGTCAAATCCTGTTTTTTTTTTTTTTTTTTTTTTTTTTTTTTTTTTTTTTTTTGGGGGGGGGGGGGGGGGGGGAGGGGGTGGTGTTTGTTGTTTTGTTTTTTTCTTGTGCGTGGGGTAGGGGTTGGTTGGGGGGGGATAAGATAAATATCACCAATTTGTCGTCTGATGAATGAAAAAAAAAAATGTTACCATTTCGTAAAAGGAGACAATATTTATCGACAGGACGTTGTCTCGCTAGTAATTGAAACGTTTCAAAAACTGGGGCGACTCTTAACAGGAAAGAATTTGCAGGGGCAAATTCTTTTCTTCAAGGGTAGTCACCAATAAAAAGGGAGGCAAATATGTCGATATCAGAGTTATTACCTAGAAGGTGTATACATTCAATAAAATCCTTGCACCCCGGAATTTCTCGAGTAGATTCTTCTGTCTTTGATATTAAGCATGTCCATTGTTGCTGATGGGGGTGTCATTAAAAATACAAAATGAAGGGCAAACAGTGTAAATCCTGACGAGATGTACATATTACGAAAACACGCCTATTCAAATATATAGCAAATTTCACCTCCAAAAACTGAAAATTTTCAGATAAAAAACCTGATATTTTTCATATTTCTGCTCAAAACATAGATTGTGGGTACTCGTTAGAACTGCCTCGGCGAGGCGGTTCTAACGTGTACCACAAACTATGTTTTGAACAGAAATAAGAAAATTAATGTATACCCCTGTAAACCCCAGTTATGTATACCTCTGTAAACCCCAGTTATGTATACCCCTGTAAACCCCAGTTTTACTATATAGAAGTGGGGTTTAAGGGGGTCAAAATTATATAGGCACGTTTTCGTGATGACTGTTTGCAAAGGTAACATGTTTTGGTCTACAGGGTTAAAAGAGTGAAGGGGAATGCAAACATTTTCAGGGGAAGCAATTCTGACAGAATTTATTTTAGCCCCGACTGTTGAGAAGGGGTCGGCGAGAGCAAATTATTTCATTTTAGAGTGAACCCCTTTTCAGAAGAGGGTTGGTGTCCTGGAAAGGAAACAGGAGGTCACAAAAGTTGTCCATCTTGTACAAAATGGTAGAAGATTTACTAGATGTATTCATTTGCCGTAACATTTTCATGCCAACCGTAATCTGCTTTGCTAATAACTAAAGCCCAGGTGCGCAGGCTGGTCTAGGTAGGTATTCGCTGCTCTTAGAACAAACGTATTTATTTTCCGCCTCATCGGTGATTAGCTGCGTTGATTTTTGTTTGTTTTGAGGTTTTACGACCCAGTCAACCCAGTGGGGTCATGTCGAGCGCGGTCAGTTTACCTAACCACACGTTTACTGGGCAGGCTTAGTCCTCTAAGCGGTTAACCAGTATTGCGCACATTCTTTCGCCAGAAACTGACAACTGCCCTTCTTGTATCAGCGGAAGGGGGAGAATGACCGTAGAAAATATTTCATGATCAATCTGCACGAAAGAATGTTGCCGACCTCGGCGGGGGTTGAACCCGCGACCTCCTGGTCTCCAGTCGGACGGCGCATCCAACTGAGCCACCAAGGCCGGCTCAGCTGCGTTGAAGAAACAAAATTTAGATTCTCCGCTACATAAAGAAAACTTCATACAATCAAAGGATTATTTTTGTTTCTATGTAATACATTAGCAACAAGACTGTTACAGAGACAGGTGAAACTTCAGGTGAGATCAATTATATTAATCGCCTGATAAGCCCATAAAGGCTGTTTGTTTATAGAATGTAGAATGAAAGGATGGTGAATATGTGGTCTGATAGGTAATTACCATGCAGGTTGTGAAGGCACCTGTTCAGCCGTGGCCCAGGGTGATGTCTTGCGGCTAACCTAAGGGTGCGGTTAGATTTAACTCTTTCGGCGCCGAATTTCAGACGACATTTGTCGTCTGCTTTTTTATTTTAACAAACTATCGTTTGGAAAGACGTTTATATGTAATGTTGAAAGACTGAATGACAAACAGCATAGATCCAGATGAGACGGCTCATCGAGCCGTCTCATCTGGATCTATGCTGTTTGCAAAAGCCTATTATTATCGCCTGTGGCAGTGAAAGAGTTAACAAGTTAACACATAGCATGCTGGGCAAAAGTTTCACCAGACGACATTTTGATCTATTTTTTTTTTTTTTTTTTTTTTCTTTCCAGAAAATAGGATTTGAAATTCCATGCATGAAGACAATTTACATGAAATGAGACAATTGCATGAAATGTCCGATCATATTTTCTGGTAAAAATAAGAGAGAAAAAAAAATACGAATTTGTCTTCTGCTGAATATGCTCATAGAGCGGTAAAGGTTAATCTTTGATTATTGATGTTTTCCAAAACAATTGTACTGAACTCTTGCAAATAACATCATGTTTAGAGTTTGTAGTCAGGTGAGAAATGAATTAAATCGGTAAATTCTGGGGAAATCATTGTATTTACGCAAAACAACAATATACACGTGCCAATTTTAAGCAAACGGACAAACTTAATAGTCTTTGAAATAGATTATAAAAGGAATGTCCGTCTTGAGAGCGATGAACACACCCAGAGAACTAAAAAATTCTGAAGTGTTCGTGTTTCCTGGGCTAAACTTGCCAATAGCTTTTATGCAATACATTTTTTTCTTAGACAACGGCACAAGCCATCGGACACAATGTATCCACATGGCTGAAATAATGATGCCTCAACTTTCAGATGAGTAGAGATTTCAGGCATTTGAAACTCCGGCCCCAGCGGAGGCATATCGGGGCTTAAGTGTCGTGATTTAACCTCCGATAAGCCCTGGCACTGGGGTCTTAATTTCCCGCCAAATGCTTTGCATACATAAATAAGAGCCTCATCAATCTCAAACTTGATTTTTCTAATTACCTGGCTTAGCCAATGATAGTTTACCTTTGAATTTAGCTGTATCGAGTAAAACACTTTTTTTACCATGAAAAAGATGCAAGTTGATTTTCTTTTTTTTTTTTTTTTTTTTTTTTTTTTTTTGCAGCAGCAGCAGCAGCAGCAAAGGGCAGACTGTTCCAGGAAACAAAAAATGGGCCGGGGTTGAGGGGCTTTAGCAGGGATTTATCATATTTGTCCCCGCCGTGCAGGGCGTTTAGCAGGGCTTTAAAAACTATTCCCCGGCTCCGTAGGGGCCGAGACTGGTGCATTATTCAACGATATGTCAGTCATGTCGAAATGTTGCTCCGACTTTGTGGGACATTTACCCGATATGAGATGAATGACGAACTCAGATCTTGTCTTCAGAGGACTGGATACACTTGGTAGATATTTCGCTATTTCCGTCAAGGGAAACAAATATTGTAACATCCTGCTTGCTTTACTACGTGCCTTAGGGAAGGAAATTGCTCCCTTCTGAAAGGATTCGATTTAATCATATTGCCATACTTACTCTACGTATTCGAACAGACAGGCATGAGCAAAAATTGTATTTTTTTTTTTTTTTTTTTTTGTTTGTTTGTTTGTTGTTGTTTTTTTACCCCTTTATTGCTGGTAGTTAGACAAATATTGCAGTCAATTCATTGAATACCAAGAGAACAAGCAGCCTCAAAAATCTCTGAGTGAAAAATATGTGCATATACCGGGATGTCATAAAAAGTGGGGCCTTTCATATACCAATCAAGAAAAATCGGGTCAGTCATATACATTTTGTTGAATAAAAGGGGGCTAATCATATACCTGGCTGCGCTGAAAAAGGTGGCCATTCGGCACGCACATCCGTACTTTGCCATATATAGGAAGTCCCAACACACACTCCTTCACCTCCCCACCCTCCCACCCGAGAATTCATTGCAGTAAATCATCGAATGGCATTGTTTCACAGAGGAAAGAAAAAATAAAAATTCAAGACAAAAACAACATAACTTAAAGAGATTTGCTTGAAAATGTGAAATTAATGCCTGGCATATTAATGCTCACAAATGTTTTGTCAGTTTCTTTTCTTTAACTCTTTCGGTGCCAAATTTCAGACGACATTTGTCGTCTGCGTTTCTATTTTAGCAAACTATCGCTTGAAAAGAAGTTTATATGTGAAGTTGAAAGACTGCATGTCAGACAGCGTAGATCCAGATGAGACGGCTCATTATGAGCCGTCTCATCTGGATCTATGCTGTTTGCAAAAGCCAGTTATAGTCGCCTGTGGCAGTGAAAGAGTTTAAAACCAAGCATTATATATCCTGGCGCACGTTACTTGTGTCAGTAATGTGTTGAGCTTTTTACTAATTTGCTTTAAATCTGAGGTTTAAACTTTAACCGCTTCTGGCGAAAATTTGCAGACGACAGTTCGAAACATTTCCTTAATTTTGCTTCCATTGAATAAGTAAAACATAGCATTTATTTGTCGTTTGCTAACATGTCACATGTAACAGGGCATAGGTTACCCCTTGGTGCTTTGATGGCGAAACCAGCAGCAGATGACAAATGTTTTTTTTTGTTTTTTTGTTTTGTTTCATTGGGTTCACAAAAAGGTTGACATTTCATGTGAGTCGTCTTAGATGTTTTGCATGCAATGTCGAGCTTTTTTTTTTTTTTTTTTTTTTTTTTTCGTATCAAAAGTCCAGTCTTTCTTCAGAGAAAAATATAAATATAAATAAGTAAATGTATTTTCTAATGTTATTTGCTAATGTTTAAATTCAGAAGGTTAAGGTTAACAAAAAATGTACATAAGGAAGGAAGTATGGAAACAAAGGATGAGGAACAAGTTTTGTATAATTCCAGGGCTTAAGGACGCTAGAAACGATTTTACCATTATTAACAAACCCCAAGAAGTCTTAAGCCCCTGCTAGGTGTAGCAGACGATCTGATCTTTTCTGACTTACCCTTAATATATGGCATTATGTTTTACATTACACTAGAATATTCGTATTTTTTCTCTTTCTTTCTTTCTCCCTTTCTTGCTTTCTTTCTGTCTTTCTTTCTCGCAACTTCCATTTTATTTATTTATTTATTTATTTATTTATTTACATATTTATTTGTGCCGCGCCATGCGAAAAAGGATCTTCGGATTTTACGAACAGTAAAGATGCAGACCAGCCAGCAAAGTCATACTGTCTGATAATGGTCTTTTCTATACACTATACAGTAAAATCTCGATTACTCGAACGTCGATGTCTTGGATAATTCGATTTCGTTTTTGAGTCCCTACGAAATTCATTCGATAGTTCAAGAAAACAAAAAATTAGGGAAATCTTCTTATTTTATCATGAAATTGTATGTTGTGTGTACTCGTTAGAATCGCCTCATCGAGGCAATTCTAATGAGTACACTCAACATACCATTATTGTAGAGAAGATAAAAAAAAAATTCCTAAATTATCATCATTTTCTTCCTGACCTGGTGCCGTGATTGACCCTCAGTGGCTCGAACTACCCAGTCTTGAATAAGTTTCCATGGCCCCTAAGATGTTCAAGCCGTTGAGGTTTCACTGTACAGTCGACTCTCGTTATCTCGAATTCCAAGGCACTCTCTGAAATACTTCAAGATATCCGTACCTCGACATATCAGATTTGCAGAATTGAGGAAAAAATAATTCGAACAACCACATTTAACAAATATATAATTATGCTATTGGACTCTTGAAGTTAGAGATATATTGAAAATATTGTGGAAAAGAGGAGAAATTGCTCCTTAGGAGCAATTTCTCCTCTTTTCCACAATATTGTTTTACCTGTTGTTAGATTTTCATGTTAAAGCAGGGACCAGATTTTCACTTCGAGATAAGCGGTTATTCGAGATAAACGAGGTCGAGATAACGAGAGTCAACTGTATATGAAAAAAAGCTCCAAGCGGACAGAGAATGCCCTGATCAGACTTTAAAACAGCAACGAACCTTACATTTGTACCAGATGGAACAGAAGCCCTGAGCAGCCTGGCTTAGCTTTTTGCTTGCTGCGTGGTCGGCTTGAGGACTCTTTTCGCATGAAAGCGATCACATGTATGCCTGATTAATTGTGTTAGTAAATTCCTGTTAACAGAGTGTTAACGGACAGGAAAAATATGCTGTATTACTTTGTGTGACTTCATATCATACGAACTGGCTTGTTTGATGTTTTATTGCGATTGCTGGCCCTATCCTGATCAGACGCCGCGTTATGTAGTGTCTGATCTGGGTCTACACCGTTTGAAGGCCTCTGTGTCCGAATTCTTAGGGTAAACGCGGTACCTTTCCTTGTTTTGTTTTTTGTATATCAGGAAAATGACTAATAAATGTAGGGATCGACGACCCACATCGATGCTACTGAAAATGCAGGAAGAATATAATATTGTTTTTGCTAATTTCTGCCCCCTGATTATCCAACTCAGCAGAACGGTATCAAATTTAGCCACTTGCATCATTACGAATTTCCCGTTTACAATGAACTTATCAATTGCAAATCGCGGTACTCGCCCTTAATAAGATACAGAGCCGCAACGTCAGGTAACGTACCTTTGGATATGTGCACCCAGCGAAGATTCAGATCAGCCTGCGCATTCGCGCAGTCTGATCAGAATCTTCACTGGGCGCATTTTTGGATAGCCAATGATGCAAAGATTCTTCAAGCGAACAAGGAAGGCTCTGATCAGACTGCGCGGATGCGCAGGCTGATCTGAGTCCTCGTTGGGCGCATGTGTCAGAAGGTACGTTTCGGTCCGTTTCGGCTTATATCAGATTATCACCCGATCCTTATCGAATATCGCATGTGGCTAATCACCTTACTGACAGCTCGGCCAGTTGTCTTAAATAAGATAAAGTACCCATTATGATTATTCAAGAATTTTAACCTGTATTCTCTCTGGTCAGCTCAAGATTAATTGAACAGTAGCTCCAAATGATAATCTTGGCAATATTATCAAGAAATCTCTGCGGTTTAGGTTAAGTGGTAAACTTTGGTATACGCTGATTAGTGGAATAATCAGACATGTCAATAAGATGGTTCTATAATTATGTTGTAAGTACATTTGCAGATATAGAAGCGTCTGTTTTTGTCCAATATTTCAACGTTCAATTCCCTGACTATGTAGCAAGCAAGAAATATAATGTTAAAACAATAATGGTTTGGCATTGTGGTGCAGAATCACTTTAGGTTTGGTCTGTTTACCGCAAACGATGACATACCTGTTTAGTCTCCCTATTTAGTGGTGAGGGCGGGTGTACAAATGTATCTTTTTAGTACATACACGAAAATCATATTCTAGTTTTGGCTTGAAAGTGTTAAATTGTAAAGAATCATTGATAAGAGATTTACCTTTCAGCCCGGCCGACCAAAACCAGTACTTGTGCAAACAATGTAGATCCAGATGAGACGGCTCTTAAAAAGCAAAAGAGCCGTCTCATCAGGATCTACACTGTTTGCCATTCTCTTTTTTGAGTTCAGACTGAAATTCCTATTTGCATCGGTGGAAAATTCAAGAATGGAAGAGTCCACTGCAGAAACGCAGGGATGAACGGGTGAATAACTTTTGATAAATGTTGTTCTGCTGGATCGCAATGGTCTAACCTTTGTTTTATAAATTTAGATATTAGCAAAGTATATTAGAAATATTTTGTTATTTTTCCCAGATAACAGGATTTGACAACTCGTGATATCATTATATTGTGTCATGAACGGAGCAACGAAAGCTCACGATATCATAATATTGCTTCTTGAACGGAAAAACAAAAACTCACGATATCATAACATTACTCCTTGAACGGAGCGACGAAAACTCATGATATCATAATATTGCTCCTTTGACGGAGCTACGAAAACTCACGATATCATATTGCTTCATGAACGGAACAAAAAAATCACGATATCAGTATATTGCTCCTTGAACGGAACAACGAAAACTCACGATATCATAATGTTGCACCGTGATGGAACAAAAAAGATCACGATATCATAATATTGCTTCTTCAGCGAAACAGAAACGATCACGACATCAGTATATTGCTCTTTGAATGGAACAACGAAAACTCACGATATCATAATATTCCTCCTTGAACGGAACAATGAAAACTCGTGATATCATAATATTGCTTCTTGAAAGGAGCAAAATAGATCACGATAGTATAATATTGCTCCTTGGATGGCAAAACGAAAGATCAACATTTTGTCTTTTTAATCAACTGCTCGCATCCATTTCAAACCTTCCAGTACTACAAAAAAAAAAAAAAAAAAAAAAAAAAAAAAAGAAAAGAAAGAAAGAAAACGCGAAAGGTACAGTTCTAGCTATTTTTTCTCACAATTGTTATTTGTTCACTATCAATACCTTGTGGATCTGTTACAACTGTATCAGTATTGACCAGAGATAGTGATAACAATTTCTCTCAACTCTCGTGGGAATGTTACTGCACTCCTCCCTTCTATAGATAGCTAAATTAACTTGATGCATTAATTGGCTTTCCTCTTGCTACTCCTACTATTGTTTCACCTGTTTGGTTTGAAACAGTCCGCCATAGCTTGTTTGTATCAAAAGAAGATGGAAAGGAAATATGAGAAATTTTCGAAATTCCAATGATGATTAGAACGTAGAATACTGTATCGCTATTGGACGCAGCGGTGGATTTCATCCCTTCGCCCTTAATTCTGATGCAGCTCCAAGTAACAAACATATGTTCGGTCACCTTAGCTCAAAAAGTCAATACAATGAACCCTCGTTACAAAGACAGCATTTGTTCCAAAAGATGTTGCCATTAAAATAAATTTACTGTTGTAAAGAATCCATAATGGACAGAATTATATTTGAGAAAGACCTTGTTTAATTATTATTTCCTCACAGAACATCCCATACAAAATTTCCATAAGGTGTCCCCATAGTGGCAGCCTATAGTATTAACATAGATTTTGGATATTTGTTAGAATCGCCTCAGTGAGGCGATTCTAACAAATATCCAAAATATATGTTGCTTGAAGCTTTAATGCAATATTCTTGCACAATTTCTCATTAACAGCCACCTATTGAACGAAGGTTTCTTGACATTCAAGGCCCAGTTGTTCAAAGCGTCGTTAGCTTAATGAGCTCGATAAGGGTCATTTCGTTAACTGTTTTTGCGGAATCAATATACAAAGTTCTGATATTTTTTCCTGAAAAAAAAAATAAAAAATGTGAGTAGCTTTTCCACTGCAAAAGCTACTCACATTTTTTTTCAGCAAAAAAAAAAAAAAAAAAAAAATCAGCATAATTTGCGTATCACTCGATGTAAATTTTAACGAATCGTTAACTAACGATGTCGTTAGCCTTGAACAACTGGGCCCTGATTGTCATTATAACGAATTTTGTCGTTGTGTCGAATGTCTGTATAAAGAGGGTTGACTGTAACTCCATTAAAATAAAGTGTTGCCGGCCTCGTGGCTCAGTTGGATGCGCCGTCCGACTGGAGACCAGGAGGTCGCGGGTTCAACCCCCGCCGAGGTCGGCAACATTATTTCGTGGAGATTGATCATGAAATATTTTCTACGGTCATTCTCTCCCTTCCGCTGATTCAAGAAGGGCAGTTGTCAGTTTCTGGCGAAATAATGTGCACAATACTGGTTAACCGCTTAGAGGACTAAGCCTGTTCAGTAAACGTGTGGTTAGGTAAACTGATTGCGCTCGACATGACCCCATTGGGTTGACTGGGCCGTAAAACCTCAACACAAACAAACAAAATAAAGTGTTATTGACTTTCTTTGCGCTAAGGTGGCGAGGGGTTATCTACCCCACATCACAGTGATATGCACATCACAAATCACTGTGATGAAACAACGCAAAGGGCTCAATGGCGAAATGAAGCCAGAACACAAGAAAATCACAGACAGGACCACGATGGCCCCTACCACGGACATTATAGTCCGACAACAACATTCTGAAACTGACTGATAGCGGAGCCATCATTTAATCCGAGGACCGATCAATCGTATCAATATTTTTTTACTTGTTGTTAGATTATAATGTTTAGGCAGGGACAAGATTTTCACTTCGAGATAAACGGTTAATCGAGATAAGCGAGGTCGAGATAACGAGAGTCGACTGTACGTCAAAAGGAACTATCAGCATTGCATTTCCAGCTAAAAAAATCATTTTCTGGGACGTGGAGCAAGGTGACCTCTCAATCACTGAAACAATTCTTTAGGCGCCAGGTCAAACAGTATTCTTCCTGGTCTGCGAGAGAGCAATTAACCTATTTATGTCCATTATCCTTGCTTGTGTTCATTACACAGATTGTTTTAGCACGGCGGCTATTGTTTTCACCTGGATAAATACATTACGGCGAGGAAATGGACACCTGTTTGCACCTGTGGTAATTAGGATGCCACTCTTGACTTGGATGGCTGGTAATGAAGATTTAGAGGACTAGACAGGTTTATAGAATGGTTGCTTCTACATTTCAGTGACCTCCCAGCGGGCACATAACGTTGCATCGACGTTAATACGTTATTACGACTTGTAGAAACGTCATGTACCCGCTTGGCTGCCATTTTCCAAAGACAGACTTGCTAAAGAGAAGTATTTTATGATTATTCTGGGATAATTTTCACCAGCTCTCAATAAAAACATATGTTGTGGTTACTCATTCGAAGCGCCTTGACAAGGCGCTTCGAATGAGTACCCACAACATATGTTTTTACCCAGAAATAAGAAAAACATATTCCCAAATTATCACCAAATATTCCTCCTTAACAAGTCTTCTGATATTGTTTGAAGCTGGCAGAAAACTAAAAAGTAGAAGCAACCGATATCCCTCGGAAACAATATAGTCAGGTTATTCTGTGCGGTAACACAGTCGCAACTCAAGTATCCACCTGAATCCTTCTATCATTTTGAGACGATTATAATTTAAATATCTACTGAAAACATGTTATAGAGAAAAGTAAAAATGTCAGTATTTAAAAAAAGATTAGCGCAGGCAGGAACAAAGTTAATCATGCGCAACAGCGAAGTCTAATCAGCACTTTCATTTTTCGCTTTTTGAAGCCTTTGTATAACTGAACTTACTAGCGAAATTCGCAGGCCCTGCTCAGACTGCGCATATGCGCTGTCTGATTAGGACCTTCATTTTCATACCTCTCCATATCACGGTGGCAGGGTATTATGTTATACCGCAGGTGTCTGTCAGTCCGCACTTCGTTTTCGATCAGTAACTTGACTATTTTTAGGTTTGTTTAAATTTTGCATTCATATTAGTATCGGGGATGAGTGTTTACCCCGATCATAGCCGTTTGTCTAGAGCCCGGCTATTACTGCAACTGTTCCTGTCGCTGCAGTGCCTATAATTGGTTGGAGTGCTTTTTGAGAGTGCCATAACGGCAGCTCCTGACAGGCCTAAGTGGATAAGTAGCTGTATTGTTATCCATTCATCTTTATCTGGACGGACACCGGTCAGTATTGTCTATGTTTAGGCTACCCTTAATTGCTTAATCGCTTTATCCACTTGTCATCTAGAGATGCTGAAGATAAGCCCACTTAGGCTGACACAGTGTTAGATAATCGTACAGATCAATCGCTTGTTTACAGGTTGTGTGCGAGTTCTGGTGAGCAAGTGGTGATCAAAAGACGATTGTGATACCAAAATTTGCTTGTATACGTCTTGACGCTTGGCATGCTGGCAAAAAATCAGCAGAGAACATTTTGAAATACCAAGCCTTATTTGAATGGGAAAAGTAAAACGATATACTTTCTGCAAATAAACAATAGCTTTCTATTGATATGTGAACTTCTGGCCCCAATTGTTCAAAGCTAACGACATCGTTAGTTAACGATTCGTTAAAATTTACATCGAGTGATACGCGAATATGCTGAAATTTTTTGCTGAAAAAATGTGAGTAGCTTTTGCAGTGCAAAAGCTACTCACATTTTTTCAGCAAAAAATATCAGAATATTGTATATTGAATCTGCTAAAACAGTTAACGAAATTACCCTTAACGAGTTCGTTAAGCTTACGACGCTTTGAACAGCTGGGCCCTGGGCGCTAAAGTTGTCTGCGAGAATTTTCTGTGCTAGTGAAATTGACTACTCACACTGGCCAGAAAATGGATGAGGCCCAAAACTGGTTTTCTCTCAGACAAATATTTGCCCTGAATATCACGGCCCAGTTGTTCAAAGCATCGTTAGCTTAATGAGCTCGTTACTGGTCAAAATGTTAACTGTTCTAGTAAGTACAATATCTATTTCACAGGCATTTTGCAAAAGCTACTCACATTTTTTTCGGCAAAAATATTAGCTTATATGCCATATTTAATAATCAATGTTTTAACGATACGTTAACTAACGACATCGTTAGTTTCGAAAAACTGAGCCCAGAACACCTATACCCCTTCCAGAACGTATCCTAAACATATGAAGAGGTACCAGTACTTTGTCTAAAATGTGCTGGCGGAATGACAAGCAGTGCAGACCTTGATCTAGCAGCAGTTTCAAAATGGGTCTGCATTGTTTGCATAGTTGTATGTCTGAATATTTAGATAAAATATCGAAACACTGACATTCTGTCACTGTCGTCTGCTGATTATTAAATTCAGCAGATTAAGTGTTAGAATGTCGTCTGCTGATTATTAAATTCAGTACATAAAGAATTTAAATGTCGTCTGCTGGTATATAAATTGAGCATGCGAAAGGTTAAACGTTGAATGTCCTCTTGCATGCAACAGCTGAAAGGATATAAGTTTATTTTCATCATTGTATTATTGTTCTTTAATGCTTAGCATGCTGGGTAAAAATTTCAGCAGTGTTTTTTCTTTGTTTCTTTATTTATTTTATTTTAGTAGAAAACAGGATTTGATTATAATGGTCAAACCCGTTTTCTGGGAAAGTAAGAAAATATTTCAATATGTCGTCTGCTGAAACGTTTGCCCCAGTGCTAAGCGTTAAGCTGAAATGCCTTTCTTATAACAACAAAATAAGTCATCAAGCTTAGATAGCAAAAAGCTGTTACATAAGGGCATATATATCTAATTAATATTTACCGATCTTTCCTACGGGATCAAATGATAGAGAGAAAAAGGAGAATTTAGAATGATCCAAATGGTGAGTAAATACATATACAGTCGAACCTCGTTATCTAAAACTCGCTTATTTCGAATTACCGCTTATCTCGGTGAAAATCTGGTCCCTGTTTTAACATGAAACAATGACAACAGGTAACAAAATAATTTGGAAAAGAGGAGAAATTGCTCCTAAGGAGCAATTTCTCCTCTTTTCCACATTATTTTATATATATATTTCTAACTTCAGGAGTCAAAATACATATTCATATGTT
Organism: Anodontia alba; assembly: GCA_964016985.1. Taxonomy (NCBI): domain Eukaryota; kingdom Metazoa; phylum Mollusca; class Bivalvia; order Lucinida; family Lucinidae; genus Anodontia; species Anodontia alba. The sequence continues at coordinate 36,348,055 of OZ024834.1, forward strand.
AAATGTGGTTGTTCAATTTATTATTTTACTCACTCTCTCAACTCTGATATGTCGAGGTGCGGATATCTCGAAGTGTTTGAGTGAGTCCCTTGGAATTCGAGATAACGAGAGTCGACTGTACATCATTTGTCTATATAAGAGTGGATATCATGTAAATATTTTTCGTATTTCGCCGCGAAAACATATGTTGTGGGTACTCATTAGAAACGCATCGCAAAGGCGCTTCTAATGAGTACCCACAACATTTGTTTTTGTGGAGAAATAAGAAAAATATCAGTACTTTTGGATTGAAAAAAAAAACATCTTTTCAAGAGCTATGATACATACTTCTTAGTATAGACACCAAAATCAACTTTCGATGACACTTTTGCCATGACTTTGTTTATTTTTAAGACATTGAGTAAATATGCCTACTTCTTAGTACAGACTTTGACCAAACTCATATTCTGGTTACATTTTTGTCATGAATTAATTGATTTTAAAGATTATTAATACAGATTGTAACCGTTAGATAAGTGATATTCAACTGGATTATGGTGAAAACTTAGAAGTTAAATATTTTCCTCACTTTTAAGTCTTTATACGCCAAATTTTAAAAATTAGCAAATTATATTGTAAATATTTTTGTTATTTTTTCAAGAAATATGAATTGACATTTCATGCAAAGACAATTTACATGAAATGCCAAAGCCTATTTTTAGGAAAAACAAATATTCTAAAATGTTGTCTGCTGAAATTTTATCAAGCATGCTTAGCGTTAAAAGGTTTTCATTCATGAACTTTCAATTTGTACGGAATAACGTACTAGACTATCACGAATTTTACTTAGGGTATGAAGGCTTATCAGCACACCTGGTTTTTAACACTAAAGTACCAGGTTCCTGGCCATTGAAAATGAACTAATAATTAATTTCTTTGACCTTTAAAACCAAAACAGCTGTTTTCAGGAACTTTAGAATATCTTACGTGCGAGTAAACGAATGAACGTTCTTCAAAAATAGAACATTTACTAATTTTCTGCAGTGTCCACAGAACACTATATATGTATACATAATTATGCCCAGTTCAGCATTATATTGAAAACCTAGTTGATCCGAACCCGAGGTTACGAAAGCTTAACCATTTTAACCCTTAAAGCTTCAATCACAACTGCAGCAGACGACAATTTGTTTTTATTTTTTATTTTATTTTATTTTTATTTTTATTTATTTACTTTTTTTTTCAGAGAAAACAAGTTTTGATATTTCATGTGAATCGTCTGCTTGGCAGACGATTCACATGAAATTTCAAGACTTGTTTTCTCTGAAAAATAAAAAAATATTGAATGTCGTCTGCTACAAATTTGGCTTGTAATCATGGAGACCAAAACAGATGACTTTGCTACTATAGATCAATACAAGATGTATATTACAGTTCATGACGAGCCGTCTCATCTGGAGCTACATTGTTTGTCATTATTATTACTGTTATCATTATTATTATATTTATTGGCTTACACTCATATTTGTAACAATGGACGTTCCCAAAGTCAAAGATTGAACAGTCAACTTCAGAAACTCGTGGATGAAAGGGCAGTTGTTAGACAATAACATGGCAGCAGCATTTATTACGTTTTTCGTTGTATCCCCATATATTGCTTTAGCCGCGTCATGTGTGGGTATGAAAGGCCTATATCAGCTATGCTTGTCTGCATTAGGGTATTTGATGAGCGCTTACAGAATCAGTGGTAGACTGGCTCCAGTCTCCAGTGACTAACTTTTTTTTCTTTTTTTTCTTATAATCTGTTTAATAATCCACTAAAATAAAACCAAAATAATATCATGACTATAAAGGCTGGTCACTTGAGTGACCAGCCTTTAAGTCTTGATATTTTTTTTTTATTTATTTCAGTGGATTATCAAACAGGATTATGAGAAAAATATTTAGTCACTGCAGACTGGAGCCAGTCTAAATCAGTGGGTACGCATTACGAAAACAGGCCTATTCAAATATATTGAGAATTTTACCACCAGAAAATGAAAACTTTCGGATGAAAAATTCTGGTAGTTTTCATATTTCTGCTCAAAACATAGATTGTGGATACGTTAGAACAGCCTCGGCGAGGCGGTTCTAACAAGTACCCACAATCTATGTTTTTGCAGAAATAAGAAAATTAATATATATCCCTGTAAACCCCAGTTTTACTGTATAAAAGAGGGGTTTAAGAGGGTCAAAACTATACGCGTGCGCAGGATTATCTAAATCTATGTAATTCGCATGTGGGCCGCGCCATGTGAAAATGTGTCTTCTGGCATATGCGGATAGCGAACTGAACCCGCGCAGTCTTATCAGGGCTTTCACTGTCCACTGTCAAAATCATTGGATACTACAGAATGTATGAAGAGAGCAAAGGTCCGGATGATACTTTGCGCATGCGCAGGATGATCTGAATGTGAATTTTCGAATGTTCGAAGGCACTTTTTCACGTGGCGTTGCCCATATGATCGAAGACACTTTTTAGTTTGACATGGCACACTTAGAAACGCTTAACTTTCAACCTGATCTGAAATTGCTTCACAAACTGAACATAATTATGAATCATAAGCCATAAAGACTCAAAACTTTGTAACAAATTTTGAAAGCAATTTCACATTTGTACTCCTGATCTATCGATCTTATCATCTAATCGTATTTCTTAAAAATCATATTTTCTTCCGTAACAGGTGCACTGAAATTAGCTCTATTTCCCTGAAAATACTCTTTCTGAAGAAATAAATGAAATCGTTCTACAGTGATACGCCAAACGTTTGTGACCTTTCTAATCCAGATATCCTAGTTTTCTGCCCGTTGCCGCAGTACGTCCTGCTCAGCAGGCCAATAAGGGATGTGATACTGCATATGCCCTGACCAGGCTGCACATGTGCACTCTGGTCAGCAAATGCACAATTCTTTCAGGCATTGTCAGAAAATTGATCTGATAAGATACGCATATTTTGGGGACATGCGAGATTTTTGATCGTCAGGACGGATTTTGTCATATCGAAACATGAACCGGGTATTAATAGTCCGCCTGATAATGTGCTTGAGGTCTGATCCTTAACCTTTACAGCTCTCTAGGTTACACTAGGAAAAAATAAGGATAGCATTAATGGTTCTTTTAAGAAAGTTTTACAGTGACTTATAAAAAGGTTGCTGAGCGGTGAAAGGTATTCATGGTTTTAAACTTGGTGATACGAAGACCCAGTCAGCATTCTACGTAAATCTATATCGGGCCGTCATCGGCCCGTCAGGGTAGCTGACGGGCCGATGACGGTCCGATGTAGATTTACGTAGAATGCTAGCTGGGGAAAGGCTACATTAGGGTGTGCCACTATTGGCAGAATTTATGACAACAACAGTTAGGCCAGAAAAAGCATAAAATGCAATATTTCCTGAATATTTGCAAAGTGACTGTATGATATTGAGAATTTTGTCTGGATAAAGGATGATTGAACCTGTCTATAGATCAATTAATCACTGGTATTAACCAATATTTTTCTCGTATGATTAATAGGAAAACTATGAATACTGGTTATTTCTTTAACCCTTAAAGTGCTAAGCAAAATTGTAGCAGACGACATTCTATTTTTATTATTATTTTTCGGAGAAAATAAGACTTCGATTCATAAGAAATGCCAAGCCTTATTTTCTCTGAAAAATAAATCAAACTGCCGTCTGCTGTAGGTCTGATTAGGACTTCAAGGGAAAATAATGAACATTCATAGGTGCAAAGCTTTAGGCTCGCCACAGACTTTTTGATATTGTTTCAATCGATTCTTGGGGTGCAGTACGGATTATCAGTTCATTGTTCGCTCTAATGAAGGAATTGTGTCCGTGATTGAAAATACATGTTCACACATACCCACTAGAAACAGAAGCATACATATATTATATCAAAATCATCGTAACGTTGTTGTTATTTCGGTTTACTTCTTCAATGAAGGGGATCTCAGGGTACGAAACCGTAACAGGCACAACCAATCATCGTTACTGTCCGGCCATTCCTATTAATACTTAAAAACTAATGCAAAAACCTCCGAACTGATCCGATTGCAGAATGTTACTGAACAGAATAGAAGAAAACATGCCTTCGTGTCCGACACACCCGGAGACGAATGACATTCTTTTACATTGAAATGAAGAACCACGAGAAATTACTCCTTCTCGTCAATACTTCAAACACAGACCATAATTGTCTAATATGTGTTGCTCGGCTATGAACTGGGACATTCAGCTTCAGTTTATGTATTTACCCTAAATATTCGGACAGTTTGTCTCCTCACTATGCTTGTCCTAAAATTTGAGCGAGCCCATTTTACTACTTGTTGATATGTCTAAAATTGCTGGATGGCAGACAAACAGTAAAGACCCTGATCAGACGCCGCATTCTGTGGTATCTAATATGTGTCTGCACTGTTTGCTTAGGCCTGTCTGTCTACATACTTAGGATAAATATGATATGTTGAATTGCATATAGTATGTTGTTTGCTTTTGCAAAATCGTCATGAAAACACGACTATATAAGTTTTACCCCCTTAAACCCCACTTTTATATAGTAAAACTGGGGTTTACAGGGATATACATTGTTTTTCTTATTTGCTAAGAAACATAACTTGTGGGTACTCATTAGAACCGCCTCGCCGAGGCGGTTCTAACGATACCCACAATCTATGTTTTGAGAAGGAATATGAAAATTATCAGAATATTTTATCTGAAAATTTTCCTTTTTTGGTTGTAAAATTTTCAATACATTTGAATAGGCATGTTTTCGTAATGAATCAGTTATTTACTTTTGCAAAATGATTTGCTTTTCGTCGGAACTGAGACTTATTATTTCACATTCTTCAGCACTGGATACACTTGGCAGCCTTTCCACCATTTTTGAACTGTTAGCATGCTGGTTAATTTTGCATGCTATGTTGTCGTCTGTCGATTATTTTTTAAATTATTTTTTTTCAAAACATTCCTTCAGAAATACCATCAGAGTGTAAACAGTTTGGTCCAGATCAGGCCTGACGTTTTGCAGGGCCTGATCTGGGTCCAAACTGTCTTCAAAGGTTATTAGCAGACGACAAAAGTCGCCACTAGCGTGGAAAGAGTTAAACAAAGAAAACCTATTTTGTGACTTCCTGTTTGCTTTCCTGTACAACAAGCCTCTTCTAAATAGGTGCCTACTCTAAACGGAAAGTGTTCCTCTCTGGAGCAAATATTTTCCTTTCAGAGTTGGCCCCTTTTCAGAAGGAATGCAAACCAATTTTGAACGAGTTACCTCCCTTTAACGTAAAATAATACACCTTAAATAATTTGTGATACCTAATTTCTGGCTTGCGCTAATGGATCCATAAAATTCTATAAGCTTGGCCTGAATAAGTGCTAAGTGGCAACCAACTGTATATAAACTATTCCGGTTTCTCCAAACTGAAGAATTAATTAGCTCTGCCTTAAATCAGAGCAGAATGGCAGCGTATTGTCTATTGTGTATTGTATGCAGATCCCTCCCACTCTGCGATTCTTTCTCCGTAACTTGCTGGCTCCTAACGCTCGCCTATGATTGGATGATTGAAATAAGACTGGCACAGTAGCTGATTGTTTTGTTTTATGAATCAATGGACTGTTAACCATACCGTGTGTCATTCTTTCGTTTCTTGATTATCCAACTTTTGTTATTGAGCAATATGCTGGAGATATATTCCAATATTATGAGGTTTGTGAGAAGCTTTTTTTTTTTTTTTTTTAGTTTCTTTTCTTGAAGTATTTCATGTATTAAGCTTGGCTGTGTCATGGCAAATCATTACGAAAACACGCCTATTCAAATAAATAGAAAATTTCACCTCCAAAAACTGAACATTTTCAGATAAAAAAAAACTCTGATATTTTTCACGTTTCTGCTCAAAACATAGATTGTAGGTACTCGTTAGAACCGCCTCGCCGAGGCGGTTCTAACGAGTACCCACAATCTATGTTTTGAGCAGAAATAAGAAAAAAATGTATACCCCTGTAAACCCCAGTTTTACTATATAAAAGTGGGGTTTAAGGGGGTCAAAATTATATATGTTTTCGCGATGTTATTATTTTATTTGTAATGTTTCTCCAGGTTTCTGTAGTTTTGGATTTATTTCCATGTGCTATTCTCAATGGATGTTTCCATTAGTTTGCTGTTCTTTTTTTTCTTTTTTTTTTTTTTTTTTCTTTTTTTTTTTTTTGTTTTTATGTTTGTTTTTTTTTCTTCTTCAATGTACAGTTTTCATTTAAAGACACAATGCACACCTCTTTCATCATATTTTCATTATTTATTTTGTGTTCTTTCATTCGTATAGGTACAGAAATATTTGATTTGGAAAGGAAGCAGGAATACATTAAAATTTTTCTTCAGTAATTCAGCAAAAAGCACTGCGAATAAAATGTTCCACAGATTTCGTCGGCTGCTAACAATAACGCATCTATATACATATATTGTATGTGCATGTTTTAACGCATAGCGTGCTGGGTAAACATTTCAAGAGATGATATTTTGAAATATTTTCTTATTTTACCCCCAGAAAACGCCGATGCGGTTCTAACGAGTACCCACAATCTATGTTTTGAGCAGAAATATGAAAAATATCAGAATTTTTATCTAAAAATTTTCAGTTTTTTTGGAGGTGAAATTTTCTACATATTTGAATAGGCGTTTTTTCGTAATGCAGACTCATCACCACGTAGTTAGACGGACGTTCAAATTTTAGGATAAATAGGGTAAGTTGTTATGGGATCTGAACATTTAGGGAAATAATTAATGTCGCGGACGTCTACATTGTTCACTGTATCTATTAACGTATCTTATTCTCTCAAAACTATGGAAAAATTCTAGAGGATCATACGAAAATTAACATTATTCCTCCATGTGTCTGAAAGAGTTAGCTGTTGGCATAGATTCTTTTTGTTTTCGGTTGATTTTTCACCATGTTATATGAAATATTCTAATGATTAAATGGACTTTTACAGCCTGCCAAGTGAAAGTGATGGAGTATTATGTTTTCAAGCTAGATTCCATATGTCCGTCCGTACGGCATACGTTCCTCTGTACGTCCGTTTCTCCCTAATCCGTTTCCGTGTGATTAACTTCTGTTCTGTTCTATTCTGTTTCTACGATTCCCTTGAAATCATGTGCATTGATATTCTCGATCTCGCATGGGATTGTTACTAGGCAAATTTCGGAAATTATTTACAGAGTTATGGTCCCTGATAGATGTTAAAAATCGGTTTACATGCCATAACTTAGATGTATTTCGTCCGATTCAAACGAAATTCACATGACGTTTTTTATGGCCACCAAACACATGCTCAGAACGAAAACAGCATTTCTGTGTCGATACTGACATGAGGTTTTAGACCCTTTGAACCATATACAAATCAGTTTCCTTGTGATAACAAGCATTTGTCTTTGCCCAATTTAAATACATTCAGTTATATTGGCTACTGATGTGTCTACAATTGATGACAGAATGGCAGTTTAGTGCAATTTAATATGCGTCTACAGTGTTTCATCTTCGCATCACGATAACATACCTATATAAATTTGACCCCCTTAAACCCAACTTTTATATAATAAAACTGAGGTTTACAGGGGTATACATTATTTTTCTTATTTCTGCTCAAAAACATAGATTGTGGGTACTCGTTAGAACCGCCTCGATGAGGCGGTTCTAACGAGTACACACAATCTATGTTTTGAGCAGAAATATGAAAAAAATATCAGAATTTTTATCTGAAAACTTACATTTTGGTGGTGAAATTTTCAATATATTTGAATAGGCGTGTTTTCGAAACGGGGTCTGTAGGGGGAGGTACAGTGCATCAGATTTGTTTCCTTAGTTAAAATTGAGCAGCGTTTTTTAAAAAAAATGAATAAACTGCAGCAATATAGTTAACAGAACTCCTGTCGAAAAACTAGAATTATCATGACTGATTTTATGTACCGTCAACAACACTTCAGTCAGTTAGGGACAATGGCAACGTCTATGCATGCACATGGCAGTTTTGAAGTCAGTGAAGAATTCTGCTCAATGCGGACCTCATCCCCACAAGAATGTTTTAAGGCAAGTTGCTTGACGTTTTGTTAAATCCCTTCAGCTGCCCAGCTAAAGGTTGCCACAAGTGAAATATACCTATTTGGTTGTTGTTTTAGCTTTTGCGTGTGTTAATGAATGAATTATTTCAGAGCCTGCTTTTATAGAAAATTCCAAATTTTATTTGTTTTCCATATTCAAACACTTGAAAATTATACCACGTTTTTATTTCCCAAACTATTCTACATCACGGAACAGCCACTTACAGACGCTTACAGCTGTACCTTCTTGCAGACCACCAGCAGTTGCAGTCTGCAGATGTCTTGTCTCTGAAAATCTACCGTTTTCTGCCTAATTACAGCACTGTGCGCTTTAGTTTTTTGTTGCTTGTTTTTTGTTGTTGTTGTTGTTGTTGTTGTTTTTGTTGTTTTTTTTTAAATGTTCTGGTAGAACTTTTCGAAAACTATCCAACTGATAAGGGCACTCTTAAAAGATCAGCAAAGAACTTCATGAGGGGACTATTTGATGTTGTTTGTGTGATATTTTGTTACTGAATTTCTTTATAAATGCATATGATGTTGGCACTCATTAGAATCGTCTCAACTTGTAATTCTAGTGAGTATCGAAATCATATGCTTTTATAGAGAAATGAATCAAAGTGCAGGGACGGTTATCTGTTGACTTAGAAATTTCCTACTGACTGTGACTTATATGGCTATGCGCGGTACTTACTTTAATTATGGTATATGATGCGAATTGCAGGGAAAGGATACTTATGTCATATGTGACTAGTGAAAGTCCAGACCCGCTTGTGCAACCGCTGAATAATCAATAAGTATCTAATAATTCTGAAGCAAACAGCGATTGGCCTTATCAGACTGCGCGGATGCGCATTCAGATTTGGGCCTTTGTTGTCCGCATACCCAACCCAACATTTTCTATTGACACGCCCAGATATTTGAACCGCAACGTAAGAATGACAAGTGCGCCTAACGAAGACTCAAATCAGCCTGCGCATCCGCGCTTTCTGATCAGTCTTTATTGTCAACATGAAGAAATTTTGCATCCTTGGCTATCAAAAAATGCGCCCAGTGAAGCTTCTGATCAGACTGCGCGAATGCGCAGGCTGATCTGAATCTTCGCTGGGCGCACATTCCGGAAGGTACGTTTCCTGACGTTGTAGCTCATTTGGTTCTGAGACTATATCATATTCGGTACGGTCGTGGTTTAGTGTACCTTGTTGTTTGCGATTAACCCATTGTAGACTCAAGTGAACTCCCCAACATTATATATATTTAAAAGAGTCCAATTTCAATTTTAGGTATGTCCAGCAGTGAAATTTAGATATTTCTGGAGAAAATGTTTAACTATTTACAAACAGTGGATACCCTGATAGATATTTCTGGAGAAAATGTTTAAACTATTTGCAAACAGTGGATACCCTGATCAGACCCCGCATTCTGCCGTTTTCCAGTTACACTTTTATGGGTTTCCAGATTACAATGAGTTAAACTACGGTACATCGGCGGTACAGCAGTTGGTATAGGCCATTAACACAATAATACTAGTTAAGGGTGATAGTGTTTATTGCAGTAAAACCAACACTGACAGGTCAATTCCATTAAAAAGCAATTTTCTTAATGCGCTTCCTTTTTATGTCTGTCCAGCAAGCATTGTCCTTAATTTATGTTGGACTATTGTCGGCCCGGACAGGATTCCTGTCGGGCCGACAACGGTCCGATAAAGATTTATGTATAGAATGCTGGCTGCATGGTATTTTGTTATCGTCGTTTCTCTTCAACACGCAATTTCGGTATTCGGACAGACAGACCTGGGCAAACAGTGAAGATCCAGGTCAATAGTCACGTTCTTTTACTGTAAATGTTTGTCATTCAGTGCAGATTCTGATCAGACGTTTGATCCAAATTAATATTGTTTACAAATGCTCTTTATTGGAAAGCTTACATTATTTGATGTAGAAATACGAGCGTACTGAAAGAAAGAAAGAAACAAACAAACAATCAAAGAAAGAAAGAAACGAACGAACAAATCAAACAAAACAAACAAACAAACAAAGAACTATAAACGGTTGTGATTGGGGACTAAAACAGCGGCTGATTCCACCCTCTCATTGCATTCCATGCAATGATTCTGCCATGAATTTTCGTTTCTTGAGTGATTTGATATACGACAGGAGTGGAATTTTGAAGTAGGAATTCTCCCCTAATTGTTTTGCATTTAAAATCCGCCATTTGTCATATTTTATCTTCGTTGAGATTGTGCAGAAATGTTGATAACATTCAACAGCTTCTGTTTGTCTTTTACACTTGCTGCTCTGAAACCCAAACCGCCTGTCTAATGCAAAGACTTAAGTATTTATCCTTAACTCTTTCACTGCCACAGGCGATAATAATAGGCTTTTGAAAACAGCGTAGATCCAGATGAGACGGCTCGATGAGCCGTCTCATCTGGACCTACGCTGTTTGACATTCAATCTTTCAACTTTATATATACGATAGTTTGTTAAATTAAAAAAAGCAGACGACAAATGTCGTCTGAAATTTGGCGCCGAAAGAGTTAATATTCGGATAACCACTACTTAGCAGACGTTCTAAGAATTGAGCAAGTCCATCTCACTGCCTGTTGACTAAAACTAGAACCCGATTAGTGACAAACAGAACTGACGGAGTACGGGCGGGTAAAATGCGGTAAAATGCAGCAAATGAAGAAATCAACAAACATTTTTTACGCTAAACGTGCCCAATAATTCAATGTTAGGAAGAGTTTAAATACAAAACAACAACAAAAATATTAATATGAACATTTGTTTTAAACTCAATTTTATTGATTAATGAATTAATCGTATATTTGGCGAATATTGTCTTGTGAATTTATAAAGCTGTATTAACAAAACTGTGGCATTGCCTAAACATTGAGACACCTGACAGCTAGCTTGACTTTTATTTATTTATTTATTTATTTAATTGTTATTTTATCTTCTTTTTTATTTGCCATCAACCTGTCATCTCGTTAAATATTAAGTCATTGTTTCGACAGCGCACGGACAAGTGGCCGTGAACCAGAAAAAGATTATGAAACCTGGATTGAGGCTATGAAAATACTTCAACATTTATACCATAAATATTCGAACACCTTTACTTCTTATCATAGTTTTCCTTCAATTTGAGCAACTCAATTTTATTACGTGTTGATATGTCTAAAAACTGCTCGACGTGTGCAAAAACTGTAGATTCCGAGCAAACACCGCTTCAAGTCTGTGACGTCTGTCCTGAGTCAACACTATTTGCTCAGGTCTGTCTGTCTGAATACTTAGGGTAAATGCGGAACATTATATATAAATTGAGTCGAGGCACAGCATATCCTCATTAAGAAAATATGCCTTTTCAAATATACTGAAAATTTTACCACAAAAAAAAATGAAAATTTCCAGATAAAAACATTCTGATAGTTTTCATAATTCTGCTCAAAACATAGATTGTAGGTACTCGTTAGAACCGCCTCGGCGAGGCGGTTCTTACGAGTATTCACAATCTATGGTTTTGAGCAGAAATAAGAAAAATAATGTACACCCCTGTAAACCCCAGTTTTACTATATATAAGTTGGGTTTAAGGGGGTCAAAATTATATATGGGTGTTTCGTGATGTTTTGAGACTATTTTGTGATTATAAGATTGCATGTGCGCCCAGTGAAGACTCAGATCAGTCTGTTCATCCTCCCAAGCTGATCAGTCTTCGTTGTCCGCATGAAGACGTTTTGGATCCTTGGCTACCCATAGAGCGTCATGCGAAGGCTCTGATCAGACTGCGCGCATGCGCTGGCTGATCTGAGTTCGCTGGGCGCACATGCAATCGTGTAGAAAGTGTGCCCCAGCTTATTTATGATATGGTATATATTGGTATACGCGGTCTTGTCAAGACATTTAGCTAGATGGTTATGTAGATTAGAAAATATTGCTCTGGGAACATTGTGTAGTCGAACAGCGAAGACACTGGTAGGACTGCGCGGATTCGCAGGCTGGTCGATGTCTTTGCTGTTCAGATAGCAGAAAATGTCGAATTCTCAGTGTTATAACTAACGGTCCCTTTAACAGTCATTTCTTTTCTTAGAGATTGCTTTCTCTTATCTTTCCGTTTAGAGAAAACGCAGGATAACCCCACACTGAGGGTCAAAAACACTACAGTAGCAAGCACGCTTCTGTGCTTTCCGACAATGCATTTACGTCGAGAATAAGCAAAACGTACCTTATTCGTTAACAGGAATGAATAAACTTTAAAGGGACGCAGGTCTCTTTCAAAACTATGTTTGGCTTCCTTCCGAAAAGGGTCTTCTCTTAAAAGGAAGAAATCGCTGCCCTTGGGAACAAATTCTTTCCGCCTTTTATTGTAGACCTCTTTCCAGTAGGCATATGGTAAGCAGGAAAGCCAATAGAACGTCACAAAGTTGTTTTCCTTGTAAAAAAAAAAAAAATGGTGGGTTTACCGTATTTACTCTGAATATTTGGACCCCTAAACTCATTTCCACACTTGTCCCGAAAATTTGAACAAACGCATTTCACTTTCTGTTGATATGTCTAAAACACTCCTGGACGAATAGCGAACAGTGTAGACACAGATCAGACGCCGCGTTCCGCGGCGTCTGATCTGGGGTTACACTGTTTGCTCCGGCCCGTCTGTCTCAATATTTAGAGTTGATTTAGAGTGCAGTGCTCAAAAGAACCCTTTCTTCATAACCCGGCTCATTTTAAAATTAGATCTAAATTCTGAAAGGTTCTGTTTTGATAAATGTTGCAGATATACAATGCTTTATTCTTTGGTTTGATAAAAATAAGTAAAATTTATTTGTTTGTTGCAGCGCTTGCATTATATATGTACCAGATATGCTGTGATGCGACTTTTTAATCTTAGCACTCTCTGGGCTAATTCAGCATACTGATGATATTACTTTTATTTTTCCCAGCAAATAGGCTTTGAAAAATCATGCAAATTGTCTCCAAAGAAAAGTACTTTAAAATATCGTCTGCTAAAAATTTTACCCAGCAATGCATGCATAGCGGCAGCTTTAAATTTACATGAAAGAGAAAGTAAACTTTTCGTAGTGAAATACGAAATAACAGCATGCACTTAAAAGGAGTAGCTTTTCTGTAGCTACAATCACATGCTTGTTTTTTAAGGGGCCAGGATCACTGTGGCCAGGACACACGTCAGATTTTCCGACATGTTTTACAAGAGAGACAACTCAGTAACTTCCTGATTGCTTCCCAGCTAGCATTCTACGTAAATCTACATCGGGCCGTCATCGGGCCGTCAGCTACCCTGACGGCCCGATGACGGCCCGATATAGATTTACGTAGAATGCTGACTGGGTTTCCCTCTTACCAATTTCCTTCTGTGAAAAGGGTTTACCCTAATGTGTTTTGCTGCCACAAAACTTAGGGTAAATACGGTATTTTACTATGGGAAGTTTGGTGCAAGCATGAAACATGCTGTTGTTTAGGGGTGTACAGCTGCGTATTATCTGCAGTTGCTAAAGCAGCTTCATTGGCATTGTTTTTGTAGAATGCTTCTGTAAACTGTGGGAAAATTTCATTCATTGTATTGCACTCTACACATACAACTGTTTGTTTTCTCATTTTATGATTCTTAGCATTTTAAAAGGGCCCTCATGCACCGCACAGTCTGATCAGAACCTTCTCTGTTCGTTAGCGTATTCTATAGTATCCAGCGAATCCGTGAGCGGACATCGTAGGTCCGGATCAGACTGCGCGCTCGCGCAGTCTGATCCGGAACTTCGTTGTCCACATGCATAAGGGACCTTTTTTTCCTGTACTGTCCATTACATGTAAATATAAAGTAAACAGCTGTCAAGAGTAACAATCATAATGCTATGAGCCGCAATGTGAGAAAATGTACCTCCTAAAATGTGCACCCAACGAAGACTCAAATTAGTCTGCGCATCCACGCAGTCTGTTAACAATATTCCTTCTCCGCATGAAGAAACTTTGCATCCTTGGCTATCCAAAATGCGCCCATCGAAGATTCTGATCAGACTGCGCGAATGCGCAGGCTGATCTGAATCTTCGCTGGGCCGCACATCACCGAAGGTACGTTTTCTGACGTTGCGGTTCGTATCGTGTTGACCTGCTGGTAGTAAAAGACATTACCTGAACGTGTGAGGATGAAAAGAAAACAGAACAGAACTACTGCTGCAGTGTGTACTAAAATGTGATGGTAGTGATAGTCTTTGCTAAAATACAAGAAGCTTAACATGCTTCAGCGACCGTTTGTTCGGTATCTACGTCATTGCCAACTAGTCAGCAGCCCCTCTTGGAGGGGCGGAATTAGAGGGGGTTCGGGGGTCATTCGAACCCCTCTTAACTCAAAATTTCATTTTCATGGGAAAGTTTGGATAAATTTGATAAATATGCGATACCTTATTTACCCTAAAAATTCACACCCCTTACATTTTACCGTATACTTCTCTTAAACAAGTCCATTTTTTACCTATGAATGTGTATAAAAAAAAAAAAAAAAAAGCTGGGTCTTCACTATTTGCTCAGGCTTTTCTTTCCGAATACGTAGAGAAAATACGCTAATTCAATCAAATCGACCCCATCAGAAATCATCCTAGATCCTAGATCCTGTGAGTAAATTTGTTCCTTTAAGAGTAGCCCCTATTTTGGAAGCGATTTTTTGGGAGGCTTTTTAGATTTTAAGGGTGTGCGTAAAAATAATTCTGCGCGGGATAATGCCACTGCTTAGTTCCACTGTCACCAGACAAATCCTCGTCCACGTTAAACCCAACTTAACTAATGGTATGTCGAATATAAGCTGTGTATTGATGAGAATGGTTAGAACCCAAGTCGAGAGTGCTAACCACGTCACCCAGCCCACCCATTACGGGTCTCCGAAGATCTTTCATTTATTTAATCTTAATTCCATGACAACAGATACATCATGCTATCTCCTTGTCAGTTAAAATGCTACATTAGAGGTAACATTCTCACAACATAAATTGACTTCAACACAATAACCTGTTGTTCTTCTGGTCTTATTCTGATCTGCAATGGTTTAATATGGCCAGATGATTCCGGTATCAAATGCATTTCGGGATACAAAAGACCCCAATAAATGATGTAATTCCACGAACAGTCGTAAACCCCAGTTGTAAATGCCACAGGAAACAAATTGAGTCTCAACGTGAAAAAAGTACCTTCTGACATATACACCCAACATGTGCGCAGTCTGAGTCTCCGTTGTCCACATGAAAAAACGTTGACTATCCACATTGCGCTCTGTGAAGATTTTGAGCAGACTGCGCGAATGCACACTGATCTGAATCTTCGCTGGGCGCATATGTTTGAATGTACGTTTTCTGATACTGCATCTCAATTTATTTTGTTTTAGCGCATTAACGCTTTGCATGCTGGGTAAAAATGGCAGCAGACGACCTTTTGAAATATTTTTCTAGTTTTTCCTAGAAAATTGGATGCGACACATCATACAAATTGTCTCTTATGGAGACAATTTGTATGAAGTGTCTTATCCAATTTTCTAGGAAAAATAAGAAAAATATCACCAGTTTGTCGTCTGCTAAATCTACCCATAGAGTGATAAGTGTTAAAGTAGTTGATATGGTTTGAGAGCTTATTTCAAATGCCTTTTATGTATCACTTGTCCGACTCCATCATGACAAGCTTCAACGCTCTTTTATGACGCCATTTCCTGTCAACAGCTGGGCTACCTTCAATAAAGCAGAATACTCGCGAAGGCAAACCCCTTCATTTGTGTGGCGGACGCCAGCGAATGCCCGCGCACTATAGCAGTTATCGGAAAAGATGACTTAGACGTCATCGGGTACAGCGTAGATGGTAGCCTGGCACCATGCTATGTTTTACATTTATAATCTAACAAAGGTAAAACGCTTCTCCTTGACTATTTTTATACACATATTAGCTCCCTTACCAGTCAGAAACTCAACTGATCAGCCAAATCAGAGAGAAGGACATTCCAACAGATAGGATTTTTGTAAAATATAAATAGTTTTTATGCTGATTCATATATCAGTTAGACGGGAGCCAGTCTGCGTAGATGGGCATACATAGAAAAATGTACGGAAAGGCTACAAAGACGAATAATATGGATAAATAGAGTAATTTCTTAGCAGAAAGAAACATACAATGACTAAATTATGAGTGGATAGAAGGATGCCAAATTGCAAATAATAAAAGAAGTTTTATCTGTTTTAAAATAAGGCCATAGTAGTTTGCATTGTCTGTGTTATTTTTTTTTTAATTAACGCAAACTTTCTATTAAACAATATCCTTTATCCAAACTGAAAGATTTTAACATAAAATTACACAAAATAACTTAGTTTTTTCGCGCGCATACGTTTTCAGGACAGTAGTCTTAGGACCAGAGAGCATATTAGGAAGACGTATAATACCTGCTGGGATGAAAATGGATAATTGTACGATTCAAACTGGTGTTTATCAACTAACACAAATATTTATTTAATTAGTTAGTTAGTTAGTTAGTTACTTAGTTACTTAGTTACTTAGTTAGTTCAAGAGGGTTACACATTTGGCTAAAATGCCAGTCTACCATGCGGCCTTCATAAAATTGTGTTGTCACTTCAAGCAGGGATGGGAAACTTCAGGATTAATCCTGATTTCAGGATTGAGAACTTTTAATTTTAAGCACGAAATTTCACTTTTACACTTCTTCATAAAATCACCCTTTTGTGTCAAAAGTAGTTATTTGGGTTAATATATACCTGAAATAACTTAGAAAACTTATTCTTAAACTATATTAGTTGTATAGCTCCAGATAAGAGGGAGTATCCACATAATATTTTTCTTATTTCTCAATAAAAACATATGTAGTGGGTACTCATTAGAAGCGCCTCCCTGAGGCGCTTCTAATGAGTACCCACAACATATGTTTTTGTTGAGAAATAAGAAAAATATTAATCATTTTAGACTGAATTTTTAGATTTCAGGATTGATTATTAGCGACTATTCTCACCTCTGCACTTGGTGCAACCAAAATAGCAGCCAGTGCAAATAAAAGTTTCATATGTTTGTTTGTAACAAAAGTATAAAACGTTTTACTGCATTGATATTATTTATTCTATCTTATTTAAAATTAATTATTATTGATATAATTTATTCGATAAGAGATCAAGTCTCGTTAAGGAACATATGAAAAATATGAAACGGGTTTACAAAAACCGTTAAAATGATGTAAAAGAGTTTGTGGACGTATGTATTCGGATATTCACAAAATAACTCTAGTTTCAATTACACATAACTATCTAACCAGTTTCGAATACCGAATACTAATCTTATTCTGGTACGGTGAATCCTGGTTACAACGATAACATTTGTTTCCACAAATATTGCTTATTAAAATGAATTTGCTATTGTATAGAATCTTTTGTGAACAGAATGGTAAGAAAGGCCTTGTTTTATTCGTATTTCTTCATATAATATACATTCTAGATATTTGTGAGGCGAGGCGATTCTAACAATGATCCAAAACATACCTTTCTTGAAGTTTTAGATACAATGTTCTTGCATAATATCTGATTAACTGTAACCTATTGAGCCAAGGTTTCGTGCCAGTTAAATTATCATTATAACGAATTTTTCCGTTGTATCAAATGTCGGTATTAAGGTGTTTGATTTTAGCTGAAAATACATGTACGAGACCATCTTTGCTATCTTTGACACTGAACACTGGTGAAAGAAATATTGTATGAAATCTGTGCCAACAATTGCTCTCCGCGCTCGAACTGAGCGTGATTAAAGAGCATCAATTTTAAGAGCCATTATTGTCTTTTTTAGCGCTGGTGCTGTCACTTACAGTGCAGAATGTCTTGTAGCAACAATTTGTTCAATTAAGGGACGTCACTCAAACCTAATCCAGATCACAATAGCTCTTTTAACTGATCAATGACTAGCACATCCTCGCGTTTACATCAGTCTTAGACTATGTGATGGAATTTTAGACTGTTGAGTGGAATTTACACCAGAATTCTGCTTGTTTTGGTCCTACCAATCGATGAGGAAAATAAACATACTAAGCAGTGTGCGCCGGCCTCGGTGGCTCAGCTGGATGCGCGTCCGACTGGTGATCAGGAGGTTTCGGGTTCGACCCCCGCCATCTTTCGTGGAGATTTGATCATAAAATATTTTCTACGGTCATTCTCTCCCTCCCGCTGATTCAAGACAGTTGCCAGTTTCTGGCGAAATACTGGTTAACTGCTTAGAGGACTAAGCCTGCCGCAGTAAAAGTGTGGTTAGGCAAACTGCCGACTGCGCTCTACATTACACCATTTTGTTTAGTGGGCCGTAAAACCTCAACACAAACAAAAACATAAGCAGTGTGCTGGTGCCCCAACAGGATAGGGCGTGTGTACATATTCAGAAAACATAACAAAAACGTCCATTTCTCTTTCTTGACCCCGTTTGAGAGGTCAAAATTGCAGGGGAAAGGTTTCATTACCTATACATTCTTTAATAATCATTTCTGATTCAGGCCATTGCCTGTTGGTATACTTTCTGGCATTTACACAAGAGATGCCACTTTGGTGACGTTCGGTTTGCTTTTCTTCACATAAATCCTGTTTAGAAAAGGGGTCTACCATTAAAAGAAAGAATTTGCTCTCAATATTTCCTTTAGAGTAAATAAACCCCTTTCAGAAGGGAAATAAAACATTTCATCACGAAAACACGCCTATTCAAATATACAGAAAATTTCACCTCCAAAAACTGAAAATTTTCAGATAAAAAAAGACTGATATTTTTCATATTTCTGCTCAAAAGATAGATTGTGGGTACTCGTTAGAACCGCCTCGGCGTGGCGGTTCTAACGAGTACCCACAATCTATGTTCTTGAGCAGAAATAAGAAAAACAATGTATACCCTGTAAACCCCAGTTTTACTATATAAAAGTGGGATTTAAGGGGGTCAAAATTATATAGGCATGTTTCGTGATGTTTACAGAATTGTGTCTCCTGAAAGTATATCAGTTCATCCAGATGCTTATAATTCTAATAAAGAGTAGAATTATAAGCCTCTTGTTCCCTTAAAAGGGTTTGGATTCGAACAATGGCAAGTACGGAATGCTAATACTATACACCTTCCGAACGGTCTTGGTAACTGTAAGGAATCGAATGGCCTCATTCGGCAGCGCAAGTCCAACAATGCAATCGTGCGCCCAAGTTTGGCAGTGTAGCAAAGAACCGAAGGTACCATAAAAGCGTATGCTTCCTGTCTTTTTTTCTCCGCCCACCAATAATGTTTCACTATCAAATACATAAAAGAGCGTGTTAACAATTTGACATGACAATTATTTTGTTACGACCCTTTTATGGAGTTAATGCGACACACGATCCATTACCGGCAAATAGGAGTGATTTGTTACAACTTAAACACAGTGTTGTGACAGAATTAGACGATAGCCCATTATTGTTGAGACAAAATGTTCGCTAGCGTGTCCCTAGGCGCAGCATCTTTAAATTACCATTATCATGGCTTTATTAACGCTTTGCATGCTGGGTAAAATTTTCAGCGGAAGACTTTTTGAAAAAGTTTTTCTTCTTTATCCCCAGAAAATCGGCTTTGACATTCCATGCAAATTGACTCCTAAGACAACTTGCATAAAATGTCAAATCCTATTTTCTGGGAAAATAAGAAAAAAATATCATCTGTTGAAGTGTTCCAGAGAATCGTGAAGGTTAAAGAGAATTTTCTTCAAGGCTCTTTTTCTTGCAAAGTGTGATTCTTTTTCCTTGCATCCATATTCCTTCGTGGCGCAAAGTGACTGATGTCGTCATTTAATTGCAAATGTTTTGTTTGTTTGTTTGTTTAATCCTAAAGAGGTGGGGTACATCTAGTCTGCGGTCAGACAGCAGGACCAAAAAAAGTCGACAGCATTTCAATATTTTGCATAAGAAGGTCTCGGCAGTTGCTCATAAAACACGCGATCAGAGAACTGTTTACACTGGAAAAGATGTCATCGAAACCACCACAACAGATATGGACGAATTTTGGATGTTTCGCCAAGTCCGTTTCGACGGACATCGTCCTCGTTGAGGTGCCTATCAAAGCGAAATGACATCTGCCATTGCCCAGGTGGTTGTTATGGAATTTCGAGTCTTCACCATCTCAAAGATAATTAACTTATTTTCTTGATCGCGTAACATGTGCAGTACATGTATTTTCACGTGCACGTGCGGTATTAGAAGAAAGGAACCCCTCTGCAACAACAAACTTTCTGTTGTAACCAGTCGATTTGCAGCTGCCCAACTTTTTCCAAGCTAGCATTCACTTAAATTTATATCGGACCGTTATCGAACCGTTAGTGGCCCGATAGAAATCCTGTCGGGTCGATAACGGTCCAATATTGCTGAGTGTTGCATATGAAGAGACTCAATCAAACCGAGTCTCCGATTTTCGTGATTTTGTGTGTTTTTTGTTTCCAAAGGCAATCCTTTTTTACTTTTATTTTGAACGCCTCATGATACACTATATATTCAAACCTCGTTAGCTCGAACCCCGATGGCTCGTTTTTGAGTCCCCACGAAATTTTTCCGATAGCTCAAGAAACAAATATATAGGAAATTTTCTCGTTTTTATCATGAAATTGTATGTTGTGTGTACTCATTAGAATCGCCTCATCAAGGCGATTCTAATGAGTACACACAACATACAATTATTGTGTAGAAAATCGAAAAGATTTTCCTAAATTATCGCTATTTGCTTCTTGACCTGGTGCCATGACTAACCCGCAGTGGCTCGAACTCCCCATATATCGAACAAATTTCCATGATCCCAAAGATGTTCGAGCCATTGAAGTTCGCCTGTATTCGTTTTCGGGGAACGAAACCACGTTCTGGTATGAAGATCCACTACTCTAGACTATAGAACAGGGGGAAGAACCTCCTAACACACCATTTTCTTTTTTTGGGAAGCGCAATCACGTTCTGATAGACCTACAAAAGAGAGGGAAGAAATGCACGATTTTACTATTCGTCTTTTTCTTAATATTTACATTTAGCCATGTATTCGCTGTAACTAAAATCGTAGAACTGCAAGGATGGTGGTTTCCGGAAAGGTTTCGAAGTTCAAAGCTGTCTGACATCTGGTGACCGTAAAAAGACTTCGTCCATGTAAATTAGCGGTGTTGTGTACTCCGGTAATTAGATGTATTGTTATACTAATTAAACGTCTTTCTTACACCTGAAGGCCAATTCCTTTGATCTTTTCCCGCCTTGCCTCATTGTTAAGCAGCTTCAAAGAGGATAAAACAAAACACACACCTTTGTAAAACAATACAGGATGATTTGTAATTGTTTGGTGGTTGTTAGTTTCATATCTTTGTTGTTTGGGAAAGAGAGAGCCTACAGGTGTTCCTGAGGATGAAGGCATACAAAAATAAAACATCGGATATTTGCGCATTAGCGAGAGAAAATGCACCTTTGGATGTGTACGCCCAGTGAAGACTGATCAGCCTGTGCATCCGCACAGTCTGATCAGAATATTTCTGTTCGCTGTGTGGATAGCCAATGATCCACGGCTTCCTCTTCAAACGGACAACAAAGACTCTGATCATAGTGCGCAGATGCGCAGGCTCAAATGAATCTTCGTTGGACGCATGTATAGTAAGGTAATGCTAAGGCTATTTAATCGGTACACGAACTATTATTTTTTAACTCACTAACGTTGAGTAGGCCTACCACAAATCTGTGCTGTCTTTGTGGCCACTTTTTTTTAGAGGAATGAATATACTTTCAGGGGAGGTAACTCCGTCAAAACTGTTTTGGTCCCTTCAGTGCGGGAATTTCACAAAAGTTGTCTCCCTTGTAAAATATCTACCGTGCATCCAGTCACCTTTCTTTGTTCCCTTAAGAAAATGCGAAGTCTTTCTGATAAAGACTCCGTATTCCGAAAGTTCTATTTCAACTTTGGTTTTCTCACGACGGAAACCTATTTGAGAGATATTCCTTTCAAGGAAGAAACAATAGCCATTTGAAGTGACAACGTATATGAGTTTCAACGTGATCAAAATCAAATACAATCAGAAGTGAACGACTGAAGTCAATTAAGGTTTGAAACTTAAAATAAAAGAATGTTAGAATGTTTCCTTTTGGGGTCCAACAACGGTAACAAGACAGTTTGATAACATTATGTTCATCTAATTGTTTTCCTGTATAATAAATCATCTTAGCTCTATTGCTACGTTTCGGCGATATACATCGCGATATCGCGGGTACTTATCGCGAACATTAAAAGTGTCATAACGCTCCTAATGACATGGCTACATGCTAAGTTCGTTAAAACAATGAGTTCTATGAAACAAACGGATATTACATCGTATGTTTTCTCATCTGTATTTCCCTGTTATAAAGAACCCTTTAATTAGGAAACAATCGCGAGTTGAAATGATACAAAACTACAATTAACTGACGTTTCAAAATGTTACAATCTCGCAAACTCTCGCGTGACTCTTGTGCTTCTGTTTGTTGGAAGCGATTGATTTTCAGATAACTCACCTCACCCAGTGCCATTGTGTTCATTTGTGTCGGGTACCATAAAAAGGCACTTGTGATCACTTAAGGACATATTCGAACAGCAAAGATCCGAGCCAGCCTGCGCATTTGCATGGTCTGGCCAGGATCCTCGATGTTCGCCACACATTCTTCAAATTTCAATCATCGTGTACGTGTATAGCATTGTGCGGATGTGTACTTCCGGTCGTGCTGTATGTCGAGGTACTATTACTGGCTCCCATCCCACTCATGAACTAAGGAGACAATATGAACCGCAACGGAAAAAGTATTTCTGACATATGCGCCCAATGAAGAGTCGAAACAACTTGTGCGTCTGCACAGTCTGGTGTGATTTTTCGGTGTCCGCGTGAAGAAACTTTGCAGCATTGGTTGTCCAAAATGCGCCAACTAAAGATACTGATCAGACTGCGCGAATGCGCAGGCTGATCTAAGTATTCGATGGGCGCACATGTCCGAAGGTACGTTTCCTGACGTTGTGGCTCAAATGACAATGGTGCGTTATAATGGGATCACTGAATAGTTAAATCACTTATAAATTATCGTACACTGATCGGTACCTGATCTATGATAACAAGGGGTAATGATAGGTTTGGATGAAAATACAGCATTGTTAACGAGGAAGAGGCGATACTTTGATTATGTAGTAGAACGTGGGTGATTCCTCGAGTGAAAAGATGCGCAAGAATTTATCGTCCTGATTGATTCCTAATGCACTTGATGCATAGATGTTTTTCTGGGGTTAGCCAGGGCAATACTTTCACACCTCTCTTATTTGTGAAGCAAGAAAAGAAGTTCGTGTAAATATCATGGGTATTTAAAGAAAGCATTGTGATTTTACGTACTTAAAACCCTTCAGCATGAATAAAGATTTTAGAAACCTAGTTTACAGAGTAAGAACTAGTTATTAGCTTTGTTTTGACGTCAAATTATAATAGGCAAGAAGAAGACTAAAAGATGCGTGCAAGAAAGATTCAAAAAATAGTGAGAAAAATCCTTTGCTAATATTTTCAGTAGTTTTATTTTATCAAACAGATCAATAACTTTTATATTATTGATTCATGTGATTGATTTTAATTATTTAACTTAGAGGAGACAGTTGCGACAAGTATGAATGACTGACAATATGGCCCTCTGGCGGTCAGTTTATTGCTTACAAATTGTTACCAGTCATGAGAAAAAAGACCCTATTGCATATACATGTTATGAACAGCGAATGTCAAGGTCAGACTGCGCATCATACAGCCTGATCATTCCGTCTGTGTTTATTTAGAAACTGGATTCTGAAGAATATGTATGCGAACAGCGAACAAAGCGAATTGATTTGAAGGCGAGTCCGGACCTTTTCTCTTTGCCAACAGATTTCTTCGGGCAATGTTCATTATTGATATTATACGTATTAATAGCTTTGTAATAGGGAAAGCATGTTAAAATCTGCCAACTTTGACACAAACATTATATATCAAACTCGCAGATTAACTATAGCAAATATACAGAGACAAATTATTTAACAGCATAAATTATATGTGGAACAAAGAACGTAGCGTAAGTAATGCAAGAAGCAGCAGTTTCGAAAGTAATTAAACTGGCTAAAACTTATTTTTCTATCCCTGTCTTTTTAACTCATTTTTCTCTAACAAGCCTTAACACATGTGCGAACAAGAAAGGTCTGGATCAGCAAGTGTAATCGAGCAAACGTATCAGGGTCTTTGATCTTATTATTTCCAGTATATCAAAAGTCAAACAGCAAGGCTTCAAGGTCATGAGTAGTATAGGGGTCCATAGTGGCACCCTATACTACTGTCATGGTTGTAGGAATTGAATCCGTAGCTCCAGCTAAAATGATATGATAGTTTTCTATATCTTAATTTGGACTAAACCCAGCGAGGAGATTCCATTGAGTACCCACAAGATAGGTTTTGATGCAAACAAAACACGAAATACCTTATGAATACTCCCTTTATATGGAACTACAATGTATGTTGAATCCCATTTTCAGCCAAATTCGTAGACTGGCTCCAGTCTCCAGTTTCTGAATATTTATTCTTATAATCCTGTTTGATAATCAATTAAAATAAAACAAAAGTAATGTCATGACTATAAAGACTGGTAACTAGTGACCAGCCTTTATAGTCATGATATTATTTTGGTTTTATAGTATCTTGTTTTATTCTAGTGGATTATCAAACAGAATAATTAAAATAAATGACTGGAATAAAGTCAACCAAATGCGCTGCAAAACGTTTGGTCACAGTAACAATTTTTATCCGAAAAAAAAAATCGCATATTTTGAACAATCGTTTGAAAATCTTTATTATAAATATTGATTAATCCAAACGTGACACCGGACAGTCGGCATCCGCGCTTTTTAACTGCGCACATGAATAGTGTTAAAGCTCGTGCACAGTGTGAAAGCACGTGCGTTGTACTGCAACAATCTATGACCCGAAATCTAGTGAGTAATAAATACATATATGCATCTTGGACAGGAAAAAGTTATGGTTCTGTTGGTTAATAAGAGCGGAAATAGGTATGTTACATGTGATCGGTGGTGATGAATGTGGGTTGAGGGGCGGATAACAGATTAGATGTAAGAACAGATACTTGTTTTTAGCATACATTTATTATTTACCCTAAGTATTCAGACACCTTCCCAGTAAGCATTCTACATAAATCAAAAGCGGGCCGTTCTCGGCCCGTCAGGGTAGCCGATAACGGTCCGTTATAGATTTATGTAGACTGCTAGCTGGGTAAACTCCTTCTCATATACTTGTCCTGAAATTTGAACATGTTCATTTTACTACCTGTTGAAAGGTCTAAAAACTGCTGGAAAGCTGGCGTCCATATAGGAGGTGTGTGTGTGTGTGTGTGTGTGTGTGTGGTGGGGGGGGGGGGGGGGGGCGGGGCGGGGGTGGATAGGGGTATTTTCAGATTGCATCAAAACATATTGTATGTACCGTGTTTGCCCTATGCATTGAGACAGACAAGCCTGATCAAACAGATCGGACGCCATTTGATAACAGTCTACACTGTTTGCCGCTCATCCCACAGTCTTTGATTGTTTGTGTTGGGGTTTAATGACACCCTTGTGGGTCATTTTGTGTCGTCTCCCAGAGAAAGGGAGAAAGGAGATAGAAGAGATAGTAGAGGAGATGAAAGAGAGGAACAGGGAAGAATGAGGAAAAGGAATGAAAGTGAAGAAGCGGAAGAAATAAAAACATTCCACCTCTACGCTTACCTGCTACAAGGATAGCAGGCCTTGCCCAACTGTAAGCCAATATCAGTTGGACGCCCCGGTGACATAAGATACATGACACCTTCGATCCACACCCCCACCAAGGTCCACACCCCCACCAAGGTCGGCAACATTCTTTTGTGGAGATTGATCATGAAATATTTTCTACGGTTATTCTCTCCCTTCAGCTGATTCAAGAAGGGCAGTTGTCAGTTTCTGGCAAAAGAATGTGCACAATACTGGTTAACCGCTTAGAGGACTAAGCCTGTCCAGTAAACATGTGGTTAGGTAAACTGATCCATTGGGCCATAAAACCTCAACACAAATCTTCACACCATCCAACCACCCCACATCCCACAGTCTTAGCACATAAACAGGCAGTAAAATAGATGCTCAAATCTACCATGCAACCGAAAAATAGTATTTCTTTGAAAATGTCTGAAAATTTGTTATTGTCAAATGAGCTTTGCAATGAGAATATGAGTCTGGGAAATGACAGTTGTCCACTTGCAGAACATTCAGAGCTCCAGATAAGAAAAGTTAACATATTTTTCTACAAAAACATAGATTCTGCACCTGAAATGTATTGATATTTTTCTATTTCTCCATGAAAACATGTTGTGGTACTCATTAGAAGCACCTCAGGAAGGTGCTTTTAATGAGTACCCACAATGTATGTTTTCATGGAGAATTAATAAAAAATATTATGTAGGTACCCCTGGCCTTCTCATCTGGAGATATGGACCACTGTATTTGTTTCATAGTAACTGGACAATCTGTCTCTCAAAGTGACCATTGTATATGAAAAACAATACAGTTTGTGTTGTTGTGTTAATGGGTGTGTTGTTATGTCAAATTTGCTGACAACAACTAACACCCTTGTTGACAAAAACTGGCAGCCATGTGGTTCTTTCTTTCCAACTATTACTGCAGTCAATTTGACCATTACCGGGGATGTTAACCTGCTTTGGGGATTCTTTCCCTGCACAGGGGCCCTCCAGTTAATATGACAGTTCAAATGATGGTGCACTGTATCAAAATTAATCCTGCCGATGATGCAAAATGAGCATGATTTCTTAACTTGTGCAAGGATCAAACCCGGGATCTCTAGCACCAGAGACCAGAATCGCACTGAAATTTGGTTGTTTTTGTGACTTCTCTTTGCTTTTCTGTATTCCCATTATGCCCATTCTTAAAAGGTCTTCTTTAACTTTTATTTCAAAAATTATTTTTTTCATATCACATACATGGATACTTTCATACAAATTTGTAAACAATAAGGGTGAAGAAAATACAGGAAGAATCACACTGAAATTTAACTTCCCAGGAGCACATCAAGCATTCTGAGAGAAACAAGATGGAACATATAGTACGCTCAATATTTGCCATAATTCATGGTCAGCCGTGATTTGTATCGGTCTTACTTTGCTGACAAACCTAAACTCAATATACAATTTAATTGTAAAGATTCAATAAAGTCCACTAATTCATACAGTGATAGGTTTCAGCCCTTAAGCTGTCCTTCAACAAGGAAAAACAGAAAAAAATATTACAATCATGGATAAGCCTCTGGCGTCCTATATAAAGAATGACAAATGAGTTGTTTTCTTTTTTCTTTTTTTTCTTTTTTCTTGCAAATCACAGGACAATGACCAAGCAACTAAATGAAATTTCATGCCCTATTTTGGAAGAGTAAGAAACTATTTGTAAATGTTGTTTTAACATTTACCATGCTATGAGCAAATTCAGCAGATGAATTTTAAAGTATGTACGTTTCTTATTTTTGCCAGAAAATATGATTTGACAATTTCATGCAAATTGTTTCCTCAACTTCATGACAATTTGCATGAAATGTCAAATCTTATTTTCTGGCAAAAATAAAAATATTTTAAAATGTCATCTGCTCAATGATATTAATGCTAAAGGTTTCATGTATGAATCACCATTTGTACGCAGTAACCTACTAGACTATCACGGTATGAAGGCTTATCAGCACACCTGGTTTTTAAAGCTTAAGTACAAGGTTCTTGGACATTGAAAATGTCATCCTCTGAAATTTTTACCCAGCATGCAAAGTGTTAGTAAGCAAGTATTCACCTTTTTTACCAAGCTTGTTCTAAAGTTTGAACAACTCCATTTTACTGACTATTGATGTGTCTAAAAACTGCTGAATGAGTGAAAAACTGTGTAGACCCTGATCAAATGCCACATTCTGATCTGGGTCAACACCATTTGCTCAAGTGTTTTTGTTTGAATATTTATAATAGATTTATTGTAAATGTTAACCCTTAACCCTTGTCCTGCTGAATAAATTAAGATTCCACACCCACTTCTAATTTTCAGCCAGTCAGATTACTTGATCCTGATCGTTGTTATAAATTCACATACTTAATGACAAACAGTGCAGATCCAGAGCCAACTGATCTGGATCTACACTGTTTTCAAAGGCTGGGTATATCCGGGTTCAGCAGGACAAGGGTTAAATTAAACTGCTATAGACAAATTTGTAGCAGATGGCATTCTAAAAAAAATTATTTTATTATTTTTCAGAGAAAATAATATCTGACATTTCATGTGAATTGTCTGCTTGTAAATCCTCTACCTGCCTAGCAGGTGATTCTCATGAAATGTAAGGCCTTATTTTCTCTGAAAAAAATATTTTATGATGTCGTCTGCTACAGTTGTGCTTTAACTCTTTCCCTGCTACTTGCGACTTTTTTTGTCAGCTGATAATCTTTGCAAACATTTGGACCCTGATCAGGCCCAACAAAACGTTGGGCCTGATCTGGATCCAAAGTGTTTGACACTTTGATGGTATTCCTGAAAGATTTTTTTGAAAACATTAATTTAAAAAAATCCACAGACGACAAAGAAAACATGCAAAATTACCCAGCATGCAAAGAATTAAACAAGGAAGAGAAAGCACAATTAAAGGTAACCTTTATTCTGCAGAATTTAAATTTCAGCAGACAACATTTTAAAGTATTTTTTCTTATTTTTCATAGCAAACACAGCCTGACAGTTCATTAAAATTATGACCAAAGAAGATGATTTTAATGAAATGCCAAGCTCTGTTTTCTGGAAAAATAAGAAAAATATTAATAAAATGTCTGCTCATTTAACTAAAGACAGTGCAAAATACTAAAAACCTTAGGGTCATTTATTGAAGACATAACTGTTTATGAGAATAATTAATTTTGAAAATAACTGTTCTAAAGTTCGACCAGTAAGAAACTGTCCATTTCCAGACAGCTATCAATCAAGTTTTGACTGATTATAATTTTATATGTCATCATGTAAACCATTTTGCTTACAAGGGAAAATACTGGCTATAAGTGCTATCTTATTCTTAAAACCCTTGTCCTGCAGAATAAATTAAGATGCCATGCCCACTTCTTATTTACAGCCAATCAGATTACTTTATCTGGATTGTTGCTATGAATTAACATACTTAATGGCAAACAGTGCAGATCCAGATCAGTTGGCTTCTTCAGAAGCCAACTGATCTGGATCTTCACTGTTTGCAAAGGCAGGGGTATATCCGGTTCAGCAGGACAAGGTTTAATCTTTAGTCCCATCCTGACACACCTTCCATCAAGGGGATGCAAGTTTTTCATGGAAATTGATAATGAAATCATTTCTACAGTCTTTGGCCACCTTCGGTCATTGCCACCTTTCATTGATTCAAGAAGGGCAGTTGTCAGTTACTGATGAAAGTAAGTGTACAAGTACTAGTTAACCACTTAGAGACTAATCCTGCCCAGGAACAGTGGGTAGGTTAACTGACTACGCTAGACATGACCCTAACAGTGTTGACTATTCTGTAAAACCTCAACAACTCAAACAAAACAAAAACAGGGAAAATCATTGTGCAGGGCCAAATTATATTATCACCCTTCCATTGTCTTGATGTGACTTTAACTAATATTGAATTGGACATAAAAAGGCCAAATCATCATCATTAACCCTTGTCCTGCTGAACCTGGATATGTCCTGCTTTTGAAAACGGTGTAGATCCAGATCAGTTGGCTAAATCTGAAGAAGCCAACTGATCTGGATCTGCACTGTTTGTCATTAAGTCTGTGGTGAATTTGTAGTGACAACCTGGATCAAGTAATCTGATTGGCTGAAAATTAGAAATGGGTGTGGCATCTTAATTTATTCAGCAGGACAAGGGTTAATGCCAGTGTTAATGGTACCAGTCCTAAGATATTTTATGAACCTTAACCTTTACAACCCATTAATTTTTCCAAAATTTGCTAAATGAAGGGCAAAACAAAGAAGACCCTGTTCAGATGCCATATTCTATCATAATATTGGCTCAGGCTTTCTGTCTGAAGACTTGGTGTAAATAGGTCATCGATATTTTCTTTTTCATAAGGTTACCGTATTTGACTTAATTACCACACCAGATTTATCAAAATTACTGGGAAAATTTGTTGTAAAATATGTATCCACATATACAAAGGGTATACTTAAACAAAAACTATCAGCAAAGGACTTTATCTAATGATGCTTATGTGATGTTTTTGTGTTGTTGTTTTTTCTGATTTTCTTTATAAAAACATATGTTATGGGTACCCATTTGAATTGCATCGACAAGTCGATGCAATTCAAATAGGTACCCAGAACACATGCCTTTATAAAGAAGTAGACAAAAAGTACACTGGCTGTAATCAGAAGACTACAGAATTGCTTGACTATGCGCTAATAGCGGTATGTGTGGTAATTAGATCAAACACGGTAATTTGATATTTTGGCGATGTCATAAATGAAAATGAATTACATGAGCGACAGTGAGATAAAAGTACTTTTTTATAGCTAAGTATCCAAGTGAAATGTCAAGGGATGTTTCTCCAAAGGAGACATTAGACACATGAAATGTGAAATGCCATTTTCAGGGAAGAATATGAAAAACCTGTATAAAATACTGTCTGCTAATATTTGAATTTAGCAGGCTAATAAGAAATCATATTAATTTAAACCTTTACCACTCTGGGCTAAATCTGCAGATGAAGAGCTGACTATATTAGAAAAATTAGAAAAATATGTTTCAAAATGTCACCCACAGAAACTTTTACCCAGCACGCTAAGCTTAACCCTTAAAGCGCCAGTCACAACTATTGTCATCTGCTTTGTCATCTGCTTGTGATTTTAAAAGTCATTTTTGCAAACAGTGTGGACCCAGATCAGACTGCTCCTTTAGGAGCAGTCTGATCAGGGTCCACACTGTTTGCCTGTATGCAAAAATAGGTTTGAAAAGTCTGCAAGAATATTCAGCAGCCGACATAAACAGACAACATTTTCAGATGCAGGTTTTTCTTGGCGCTTTAAGGGTTAATTGCAAACACAGGCTAACCTGAGTTCACCCAAATGCTGTGGTCACATGTGTACAGGTATGGATAATCCACTTGGCTGTCATCATTCGGGTATGAAATCAATTGTACCCAACATCACTGGAGCAGTCAGGTGGGAATCACACTTGCAAGCTTACCGTAATAACCCTGAATATTTGGACAACTTAACTCTTTTACCTTACATACCGTTATCCTAAAATCTGTGGCCATGTGGCAAAATTGTTCTGCCTGATTGGCATTCATGCACTGCAGAGCCTGATCATTAATTATTATGCTAGGTCTATTTGGTAAAATATGTATCCACATATACAAAGGGTATACTTAAAAAAAAACTATCAGTAAAGGACTTTATCTAATGATGCTTATGTGATGTTTTTGTGTTGTTGTTTTTTCTGATTTTCTTTATAAAAGCATATGTTATGGGTACCCATTTGAATTGACAGTATGTCTGTCTGAATATATGGATGTGTACGGTAATGTCTTTTTCACAATGTTTATATACACAATATGCTTGATGAATTTCCACTTTTAATTTTTGTAATCAAAGTCAGATTGAAACTTTACAGGCAAATCATGCTTGAAAACTATCTGCATTAGCCAGCCAGCTTTGTCAAAGACAAGGTTTTGCAAGGTTTAAGGTTATTTAACCGTTAAACTGCCAATCACAACAATTGTCGTCTGCTTTGTCATCTGCTTGTGATTTTAAAAGTCATTTTTGCAAACAGTGTGGACCCAGATCAGACTGCCTCTAGGAGCAGTCTGATCTGGGTCCAAACTGTTTGCCTGTATGCAAAAATAGGTTTGAAAAGTTTGCAAGAATATTCAGCAGATGACCTAAACAGACGACATTTTCAGATGCAGGTTTTCTTGGTGTTTTAAGGGTTAAATTCAACATGCTGTGGTCAGAATGGACTTCAAGCATACCAGGATCCAGTGAAAAAGTTTTTTGTTAAACTAAATGCACTAAACAAAAAGATAATAAACCACTACCACTCTATGGGTAAATTCAGCAGATGACAAATTGACAATACTTTTCTTTTTTCTTTTTTTTGTCCAGAATATAGGCTTTTGCATTTCATGAAAGTTTTCTTCGGTATTTCATGCAAATTTTCTCTTAAGGAGACATTTTTGCCTGAAAATGCCAATGCTTATTTTCTGGGAAAAAAAAATTTAAAAAAAAAACATGGAAAATGTTGTCTGTTGAAATTTTTACCATGCATGCAAAGCATTAAATTCATTTTGTTAAAGTTCAGAACAAATTGAGTCGACCAGCATCCAGTGAAAAAGTGTATTTGTAAAACTTTAAATGCACTGAACAAAAAGATTATTAATACAACCTGGTCTATTACATAACAAAAGATAAAAAATAAATCAACTAAATGCTCACAGACATCCCGATTGAAATCAGAACAACACAATACTAATGGATTTTCATAAAACATCTACAATTGTTAATGACAAAATCTGTTATGAGAAATGAAGATTTTAACAATAGATTAAGATTTACGTATTTATATTGCAGACGTCTGTTTGGTGAATTTGGATTTTTCATGCAAATTGCATAGAAATAGTCAAATGGGCAGAAAAAGACAATGCTCGTTAAAAATTAACATAAAATATCTTTGTCTGATGTGTTTTGATTATTACTAGACCATATGTTGCTTCAAGCGATGACGTGAGTAATAGTTGTGGTATAAATAGAATATAATTGAATAAAAGAACAAATGATGGAGCCATATTGAATTATTTTCAACCCTGTATTTCTCATTATGAAATAAAATAATGGGCATTTTAGTTTTATAGTTTTCTCCAAATCATTGTTTAAATGCTTTGATAGGAATACAAATGATTTAAGTTTTTGACATTTAATAAATTGTGTCTTTGATCTTCAGAAAATGGTTTTAGAAAATATGACTTATTGTTAAATAAAGTCATCCCTTGGCATTTTGATAAAGGTGAATTTGGAATCACAATTTACATGCTAACATTATCATTTTCTTTTGATGCCTTTAAACTTATTTCAGTATATAATGAACAAAAAAGAATGAAGTGGCCTATTTGTAAAATAATTAAACTGCTGCCTATCAAGTGAAAAGGTAGCTAACTCTTTTTATGCTGAATGTAAAATCAGTTGATAACAAATTAAATGACCAATAGTTTTTCTAGCTTTTTTCCAGATAATAGTGATTGACATTTCATGTGAATTGTCTTCATATTAGAAAATTCACCTTGAATTGGAGCTCTGTTTTGGGAAGTTTAAGAAAAATATTATAAATGTTTGCTGATAAATGATCAAATTATCAAATCTTCAGCCTTTCTCAACT
Organism: Anodontia alba; assembly: GCA_964016985.1. Taxonomy (NCBI): domain Eukaryota; kingdom Metazoa; phylum Mollusca; class Bivalvia; order Lucinida; family Lucinidae; genus Anodontia; species Anodontia alba. The sequence goes on from OZ024834.1 coordinate 36,381,630, forward strand.
TACACACTGGGGAAGGTGTGTGCATTTATAGGAGTATGTGAAATATGATAGGTTTGGTAAGAAATTTCAAATGGATAAGCATAAGCAAAAGTTAAATTAAGAAAATAAATGTATTATCATTATTATTATTGTCATTATTATTATTGTCATTATTATTATTATTATTATTATTATTATTATTATTATTATATTATTATTATTTATTATTATTATTATTATTATTATTATTATTATTATTATTATTATTATGTGTTCAAACAACTCCTGGTGCTTTATATACATGTAAATTCACAACCTGGGCAAAACACTTTCATTTTTATTTTCATAAAAAATAAATTAAATTCAAAACATGATTGGACATAAAATATATAATTCTGTATAGAAAAAAAAAATAAAAGTGATTTTTCAATAGTGATTCTTAAAGGATTAGTGATGCTAGATAATTGCGTTTTGTGATGGTTTAGTTGTTGTGGGTTGTTTATTCACTGTTTATCGGTTGTATAGACTCGCATTATCACGCTAGAGAGATGTAGTTGAAAAGTTTGTTGACGAAACCAAAGCTCGAGATAAAAGGGAACATCAGGAAAATATTTTTCTGATTTGTCCATGAAAACATATGTTGTGGGTACTTATTAGAAGTGCCTCCATGATGCACTTCTAATGAGTACCCACAACATATGTTTTCATGGACAAATCAGAAAAATGTCAACAATTTTTGGTTGAAAAATATGTCTTATCTGGAGTTATAGAGACATTATCACTTCCAAAACTCCTCATTCAAATTTTAATTAATGCTTAGCATGCTGGGTAAAAATTTCAGCAAACAACATTTTGAAATATTTTTCTAATTCTTCTCTGAAAACAGGGTTTGACATTTTATGCAAATTGTCTCCTTGCATGAAATGTCAAACACCATTTGCTTTGAATAATAATGATAATAATAAAAATATTGATTTGTTGTCTGCTGAATTTGCCGAGTGAGTGTTCAAGGTTAAGCCGACAAAGGCTGAAGCCAAGTATCACTCTGTGATTCTACTATCAACCATAAACCCCATTATATAACCACAACGCAGTGGGTGGGGCATTATCCCCTTTATCTGCGAATTCTCTCATCCGAAGACTTATCAAAATATTAACATAAAAATAGAAAATTTCAATTCACTTGTGAGATTTGGGCTAGAATATAATTTCTATTATAAAAGCTTTTTATTAATAATCCGTGCATTATGCTCCTATTCGGTGGCAGGATATTATAATATCGCACATGGGACATTAGCAAAACTACATTACTTTATTATGCTACTATTGAAGTGACAATAATTACTTATTCGAGTCTACATAGTTTATGGATTGCCAGTGATATTAGAATTCAACAATTTGTCAAACTCATCACTTGGAATTTTGGATCACAATCCGCGATCACAATCAATCCATCTTAAGGTGATGACCAATGCTTATGGATTTTTAAAAGGCTCAAGTATATAATACGTTATTATTCATCATAATTATTTTAATTAGCCCGTGGGTACTAATACACAGAATGACAAGTTTTTGACTGTTATTCGTATTATCTATGTATATTTTTGCCTTTGGGACTTTAAGTGAAAGATAGGAAGAAATGAAAACTCGGAAGTAACGGTAATAATTGTTATTTCCTGTCATTTGAAACAAAGTGAACATGTAGTTCTTACCTGTTGTTGTCAAATATATTTGAGTCTTTTGATCGAAAAACAAAGATAAAAGTCTGTAACTGATAGGATTTTTCAGTGTTTATCATTTATAACTAAAGGTATGAATTTAGCATTCCAGACAAGAGCATGCATATATTTCCTATTTCTCCATGACAGTTTTTTACAAAAACATATGTTGAAAACATTAAAATATTTCAATGGTACTTTTGTAACAAGGAAATCCTGGAACATAATTTTGTTTGGAAATAAGAAAATAAAAAAAAAGTAGTGTTTTTGTTTCTTAATGCTGGGCAATAATTTCAGCAAACGACATTTTGAAATATTTTTTCTTTTATTTTTTCCAGACAGTAGGCTTTAACATTTCATGCAAATGGTCTTTTAACAAATGGTCTCCTAAAGAGACCATTTGCATGCACTGTCAAAGCCTATTTTTTGTGAAAAACAAGAAAAATGCCACAAATTTGTCATCTGCTGTATTATCCCAGAGAGTGTGAAAGGTTGAAGGATCAATTTATATGGAACCGAGGATGGAGATTGCTGAGAGGAATACAGTAGGACTTTTGGTATTATTGTGATTTTTGTTTCCTTCAGATTTTGTGGAATAGGATATAATAAAACAAAACAAAAAAACAACAAAATATGAGCATGTTCTGTAACGGAGTTAACTTTATGAAAAAGATAAAAAAAAAAGAATAATAAAATGAACAAAATAATATTAACCAGACAGAAAGGAAATAAAAAGATTATATTAACATAAACACTCCAGATGACTGGAAGAGCCTTGTTTCAAAATTGAAAGAATGGTTGTTACCAAGTTTGTAAAGATAAATGTTTTGTCTCCCATCAGTTTTTGCCATTGAAAAGTTTAGGGTATTTAATCATGTGTAAACAGTTCAGAATGACTGGCAGTGGTTTATATAGAGTTTCCTCTAGGACCTGTTTATACCATCACCAACTGGAATTATACTTCTGACATTTTAAAAGATTAATTTCGGGTGAAAATAGTTGAATTTTAAATCTTTAAAAAGAAAAATCACTTCATACATTGCACGTCAAAACTGATATTTATAAAGCAAGAAAATATTGCAAGACATATTTGGAATTTTGCTGTTTTGTAATCAATATATACAAGTTTATTTTATGTATATGACTTTCTTTTGGTGACTTGCTTGTTGATTTGGGGTATTTGTGAGTTAAATCTGTTTTCTACAGCAGAGATGTTTTTAAATGCATTCCATTCTGATTAGTTATTGCTTTTAAGAGTAACTTTTTGACTTTTTTCACCATTTTTTTTTTAATCTAAAATAAAAAAAAAAAAAGAAAAAAGAATAACAAAAAAAACCACAAAAAAACAAAACACCGTATTTACCATATGTATTCGGACAGACAGGCCTGAGCAAACAGTTTAGACCCAGATGAGGCGCCGCAGAACGCGGCATCTCATCTGGGTCTACACTGTTTGCCACTCATCCAGCAATTTTTAGACACAACATCGGGTAGTGAATTGTACTGGTTCAAATTTTAGAACATATATGGTAAGGAGTTGGGGTGTCCAAATACTTATGGTAAAAAACGGCAAATACAAAAAAAAAAAAAATAAAAAAAAATAAAAGTTAGGCTTTATTCTTTGCAGTTTTCAAAGCAAGTTTATTTCCTTTTCTTTGTCATAGTTTCTCATCTTCATGTAGACTGGCTCCTGATGAAAACCAAAATAATATTATGACTATTAAGGCAAGTCTAGTGACCAGGGCCCAGTTGTTCAAAAATTATTATAAAAAATTTTTTTGCTGAAAAAATGTGAGTAGCTTTTGCAGTGCAAAGCTACTCACATTTTTTCAGCAAAAAATATCAGAATATTGTACATTGAATTTGCTAAAACAGTTAACGAAATGACCCTTAACGCGCTCATTAAGCTAACGACGCTTTGAACAACTGGGCCCAGCCTTTTATAACAATCATGATATTATTTTGTTGTGTTTTTGTTTTTAGTGTATGAATCAAACAGGATTATAAGAACAAATATTTTGTCACTGGAGACAGGAGCCAGTTCAAATTCTAGGACAATGATGGTAAAGAGTTAAAAGGTCCCAATATCTAGGGTACATACGGTAGGAAACAATTCACAGATGTTAAAATAACAATAAATGCATCGTTGTGAAAAACGGTTCTTATCATGTATGCTAACAATGAAGGCTAGATCATGTTAGGCAGATGATTCACTTGAAATGTCAAGAAGCATTTTGTCTGAAAAATACAAAATTACAATGTCATCTGCAGAAGTTGTGATTAGCAGATTAAGGTTCATCAAAGGAGCCTTTTTGCACATGTCACATCACTTTACTTCACCTGTTTATTACATTAATTAACCCTTGTTATGCCTAATAAATTAAGATGCCATGCCCACTTCTAATTTTCAGCCAATTAGATTACTTGAGCCAGGTTGTTCATACAAATTCAAATACTTAATGACAGTCAGTGCAGATCCAGATCAGTTGGCTTCTTCAGAAGCCAGAAGCCAACTGATCTTGATCAACACTGTTTGCAAAGGCAGGCTATCCCAGGTTCAGAAGGACAAGGGTTAATTAACAAGTTGTTATTTTTCTGTCTTTGCAGGAGCATGTCTTCAAAGCGTAAGAATACGCCGACAAAGCTTCCAAAGGACGACGTCGTAAATGAGCGACCAATATTTAATTCCATTCACCGAGAACACAATAACCATCACCTTGATCTAGACAGGGACTTTGACCTTCACCAGCCTTTACATATCGTAGAACACAACGAAAACGGAATTGACAGACAAGATTCGGATAGTGGAACAGAACAACCTCAGAGCAAAAAACAACGAATCTTACAAAGTGTACGAAATAGTTCAGACTCTGAATCTGATCAGGAAATAAATAACGAACTTACAACAAAACCCAACCTTGGGTTGCATAAGAAATCAATGGAGAGTGTTTTAAGACGACTGAATTCCAAACCTGAAGACTTTGCAAATGATAAAACATTTGTTGACTCAAGTCACGTAGCCATGGCAACACAACCCGAGGAGATGATTCAGAGTATACAAATGCTACTCGCTGACACTAATGCTCAGGACAAGGAACAAAAGCTCTCAGATATGATTGCTCAGTTGCAGACACTGAAAGACAGAATGAGAAAGGAGAAAGAGGTAAGGACTGACCAAACAGCTCTTGATGCAAATTGCATCTGTGAAGGAATCAATGTATATGATCCCATCTTTAGAGGTCTGAGTTGGGGCTTACCAAGTGGGAATCAGCAAATCCATACTGTAGTTACCCTTAACCCTTCTCTTGCTGAACATAACATGCCCTGTCTTAGCAAACAGTGTAGATCCAGATCAGTTGGCTTCTGAAGAAGCCAACTGATCTGGATCTGCACTGTTTGTCATTAAATATGTGAATTTCTATCAAAAACCCAGATCAAATAATCTGATTGGCTGGAAATTAGAAGTGGGCGTGGCTTCTTAATTTATTCAGCATGACAAGGGTTAATATTGGAATGCCTTAAATACTTAAACTTCTCCTAAATTTTGAACAACTGCATTTTATTACCTGTTGATATGTCTGAAAGCTGCTAGATGAGTGGCAAAGCATAGACCCTGATCAGATGCCACATTCAGTGGCATCTGATAAGGGTCTACATTATTTACTCCGGCCTATTTTTTTTTCAAATGCAACAACCTACAATGTTCAAATCTTCCTTATAACTGGTTCAAGATAATTTCTAAAATTTTAGACAGAATGACAACAGTCTGCACAGTAATGAAGACAGAAATGCAGGAATGTTTACAATTTAATAAGTGAAAAGTAATTCTGTCTCATTAAAGAAAGCTTTCTGCTGGATGACTGACTGTTCAAGATAAACAAGAAATTTATCTACTATTTAACCTTTAGCTCTCACTGGGCACATTCTGCAAATAACAAACTTTTTTATTATTATTATTTTCCCATAAAAAGGTAGGGTTGGACATTTCATACAAATTGTCTCCTGAGGAGATAATTTGCATGACATGTCAAACCCTTTTTTCTGGGTAAAAATAAGAAGAGCATTCCAAATTTACATTTACTGATATTTTAACTCAGCATACTTAACTTTGAGCATTCTGAATTTCAGTATTAACAGACAACATTCCCCAAGGAGAGACTTTTTGGAAGTAATGTCAGGCTCTGTTTTCTTGGAAAATTAAGATAAAAATGTCTTCTAATTTTGGTCTATGTAATTTGCCCTGAGAGTGCTAAAGGTAAAATAAGCCTACATGGTGGCTAAAGATACAGACCTATATCCCTAGCCACTGCCTTTTAGATAAGGCTGAAATTGCCTATTTATATACCTTAACCCTAGTCCTGCTGAACCCAGATATGTCCTGCCTTTGCAAACAGTGTAGGTCCTGCCTTTGCAAACAGTGTAGATTCTGAAGAAGCCAACTAATCTGGATCTGCACTGTTTGCCATTAAGTATGTGAATTTATATCAACAATCTGGATCGTTGTGTGATTGGCTGAAAATTAGAAATGGGCATAGCATCTTAATTTATTCAGCAGGACAAGGGTTAAGAATTGCTGTGCTTGCTATAATGGTAAATATAGATGCTCGGAATTAATGAAGCTGAAAACTGCAGGCCCACCTTCAAACAAAGAAACCTCCCTGAAGAAACGATAAGTGTCTGCCAAAAAACAGCACAGCCATATTTTTTAATACCATTCCCATGATGCATCTGGCTTTATCAGTCATGCATTGTATGATAATATGATTATTTGAATTGTTTGAAATCAGGAAACATAAAATTTGTGCACACTGTGGGAAATGCAACATAATCATGCGTGCAATGAGCAGAAATAGGACCTGGCTGGATAATCATGCATTCTGGTCAGTATCTCTGCTTTAGACATGCTGTGATGTCCCATATTCTGCATATAAATAATAAAGATCTGGAATTGAATATATGTGCAGGCTGGTCTGGATCTTTGCAGTTTGTCTTTGCTAAACTGTAGGTTTTCTGGCATAACTTCATCAAATATTTTTGTGTTGTGCAGTTTTCTTTGATGTCCTGATAGGTTGTAAGAGTTTGTTTAGTCAGAATTGTTTTGATGTTTGATAGAGAAAAGAGGGCAAAAAAAAAAAAAAAAAAATGGATTGACTCACAGTTCCAGATAAGCAACTTTCTTCAACCAAAAAATACTGTTTTTCTTATTTCTCCATAAAAAATATATGTTGTGGGTACTCATTAGAAGTGCCTCGCTGAGGCACTTCTAATAAGTACCCACAACATATGTTTTTGTGGAGAAACAAGAAACTGTTATATGGATACTCCCTCTTATCTGGAGCTATGCTGATTCTTTGATTTACCATAAATCAAATTTTATTTTTGAGAGTTTTCTAGATTGTGTATCTCTGTGAAAACAAAAACACTTTAGAGAGGAGTTTCCAGGTAAATATTTTTTCCTATTTCTCCACAAAAACAGATATTGTAGGTTCTGTATAAGTGCCTCATTTAGGTATTGAGTACTAAGAAGACAAAAGATCTTGGAGAAATAAGAAAAAACAGAGTACTATCTGGTTGAAAAAGAAAGCCTGTTATCAACCACAATGCCCATAATAGGACAGTCCTTCAAACAGCCTAGGTTGTTAATAACAATATATATGGTAATACAAATTGTAATGCATTACGGTAATATAATACCAGTATGTAATACATTTATAATCAAAAGATAAAGGATGATTTCCAAGAAAAATATAGCTTTATTACCATATATCACATAAAAATATTAATACTGCAAAAACACATAATTTCATGGAGAAATATGGTAAGAAAAATACATGTGTTTTCTGGTTGAAAAAGAAAAACTTTTTACCAACCACAGTGTCCTGAATAAGAGTTTTGTCAAACAACCTGTGTTGTTTATTACAATTCATATGGTAAGACAAATTGTAATACATTATAGAAATATAATACCAGTACGTATTATTACATTAACAATTAAAAGATAAAAAGATGGCTTCCAAGAAAAAAAATATTTTTATTACCATTTATCACATAAAAATATTAATACTGCAAAATAAAACAATAAAATTCATTTCTTATGAGTAAACTATTTTTTCTTTAAACTTTTATTGGTTGTATCAAAAAGAAAATCTGTTAGCGTCAAAGGTTGAGTTGATTAAATTTTATGTTCTTTATTAACATATAGAATTGAATACACCCAGACTATAGTAATGAAACTTCTTTATATATGTGCTCCCTGTGATGCATAAAGGAACCTTAAAGCATAGGCCTTTATTTTTCGCCTTTTTCAGTGTCCCATTTCCTATACATTTGTATGTACATTGCAACCAATTTTTGTAATCTCATTTCAGTGTGTAGAAAATTTTGATTTCTGCCCTTGAGGGAAAGGGCTGATGCCATGGCATCTTGAAGTCATTATTTTAGAATTCAAAGACTAATTACATTTTTGTTACCAATTAGATACATTCCTTCTTGTCACATTGGGTCTTTGACTTGGGATGAAAGTTTAGAAGGAAAACTGATTAATGAAAAATGTTTTCATCATCATTATTAACCCTTTCAGCACTGTAGACCAAAGCAAATACTTTTGCAAACATTGTAGATCCTTATGAGATGGCTCATAATGAGCCTTCTCATCAGGATCTACACTGTTTGCCATTCTGTTCTTGATTTACCACTGTCATCCTTTTGGCATCAATGGAATGTCAGAAAGCTGAGATGAAAGATTCTATTTCAGAAAGTCAGGGTTGAAAGGGTTAGTGACACTAAAACTGGTATGGATGTGTTGGCTAACCTTGAGCTTTCACTGGGTTCACATGTCCAAAGGCTCATTTTCTTATTTTTCAAAGGAAATGATCCCAGGCATGTTTTTTTTTTATTTGAATGATGAGGCTCATACTAGGTCATCTTGCTCTGCCTCAGAATTTCTTTCCTTTATTACTATCTCAAATATGTCAGCAATATTGTACAGAAGCCACTTACCTATAGATATGCTATCATAGAGAAATATTGCACCAATCAGCTGCTGACATATGCATGCTTCTGGTGTCAAGAGATGCAAGAAAGAAAAATGGTCCCTTATTCAGACTAATGACTTCAGGCAAATGGAGTATCATAATATACTAAAATTCAAATTGTTTTGCCTGAAAAAGTTTGATCTTGGTATGCACTGTTTGGCAAAGAAATTGTTAGGACAATTACTGTATTCTAGTTGATAATTTTCAGATTTCTCTCTGAAACATGTTTTGGGATCTAATTAGATTAGTCTCTGGGATCTCAGTGTAACAGTTTCAGTGTAATCCCAGAACAGAATAGTCTGCTTTTCCATGCTTCTACCAGTGATGTCTATACAAACTGTCAAATAGCTGTTCTGTTTAAGAAAACAGTGTTTACCTGTTTCATTAGAAAACTGGGAGAATCAAATTTTGATTCTGGCACAATTATGAATAGATTTTAGCAAATTGTCCTTTCAAAGATGACAACAAATATCTGTTCTTCCAAAATCAACTGTAGCAAATCTTGCAGGATATCTGCTTCAAGATCTGGTTGTGTTTATGGGAAGTATTACTAAAGTATGTTATCATAATTAACTTTACATGTTGGAGGCAATTTTAGCAGCCAAGAATGAGTGATACATTTTCCAGAAAATATATTTGAATGTGGCATCTGAATCAGGGTCTGCACTGTTTGCTCAGACCTGCCTGTCCAAATACTTAAACTTTGCCATGTTAAATAAATTAAGATGCCAAGCCAAGCTCGCTTCTAACTTTCAGCCAATCATGTTACTTGATCCAGCTTAATTGTTGATACAAATTCATGTACTTAATGGCAAACAGTGCATATCCAGGTTAGTTGACTTCTTCAGAAGCCAGCTGATCTGGATCTTCATTGTTAGCACAGGCAGGGCATATCAGGGTTCAGCAGGTCCAGGGTTAACACAGAAATAAAGAACTATGATTCTTTGTGAGCTGCAATCTAAATGCCAAAAACATTTGGTAAGACATTCTCAGGATGCAATTTTATCAATTTCTTTGCAATAAACTGACAACATCTGTCAGAATGAGTATAAAAACAGTGATCTGAAAGGGTCAATTCTCACTGACCATGCTACCTAATGATGCTAAAATTAGACCGGGAGAATGTGAGAAATTTCTGGCTGTCAAACAAAGACATGCTGGGCATAATTTAACTGTTCTTACTGTTGTTGTATTCTTGCAACATTAACATTATATCTTGACATTTGCAACATTGTATTGTTACACTGGCTGTCTGCACTGGAATGTTTACCTAGCATGCTGAGCATTAAAAAAAAAACTATCTCTATACATGTAGGACATTTCAATCTGATAACAGGGCTCATCTAATACAAACTGACCAAATGAAACCTTGTTCAAGCATAAATTGATAACCATATCTTTAATACTAACTATATTATTATTAAAACTAAAAGAAGAAAAGCTACTTTTGAAATATCTTTTTCTGTCTGGGACAATCTGCAGAACATGTATGTTTGCAGTATTGTAATAAGAAAAATATTCCAGTGTTCTTATCAAACATGAAAGTCATATCTCAGCCAACACTGAGTTGAGGGTCAGATTTGTTCCCTAAATCAAAACTGATGGAACTGAAGTGTTTATAGTCATTAATGAACTGCAATGACTCTGTATTGTTGAAAATTGAATTGACTCTAATGAGCATTCCAGAAACTGACAGGGTCAGAGAGCTCAAGATAAGAGAGGCAACCAGATAAACATTACATGTATTTCTCATTTCACAAAAACATATATTGTGGGAACTCATAAGAAGTGCCTTACAGAAGCACTTCAAATGAGTACCCTCAACATATGTTTTCATGGAGAAATAAGAAAAATATCATCTCTTTTTTGTTGAAAAAAAAAACAAAAACAACACATGCCTTATCTAGAACTATAGGGTCATTTTGAAGTTTATGGGGAGAAATAGTACCTTACATCATTTCAGACAGTAAAGACACAGATAAGTCTTTATAACTGCGAAGTCAGACCAGTACATTCATTATTTGCCAAATCCCATGATTCAACAAATGTCATGATTAGACTTAACATGCAGGCTGATCAGGAATTTTGATGATTTCAATAGCTTTTAACCATTAAAGCACTGGTCACAACTGCAGCATACAACATTTTGATTTTTTTTTTCAGAGTAAATAAGGCTTGACATTTCATGTGAATTTTCTGAAAACTAAAACAAGAAATAGAATGTCATCTACTACAACTTCGCTAAGCGATTTAACCCTTCTCATGCTGAATTAATTAAGATGCCATGCCCACTTCTAATTTCCAGCCAATCAGATTACTTGATCTGCGTTTTTGATAGAAATTCACATATTTAATGACAAACAGTGCAGATCCAGATCAGTTGGCTTCTTCAGAAGCCAACTGATCTGGATCTACTCTGTTTGCCAAGACAGGGCTTGTCGTGTTTAACAAGAGAAGGGTTAAGGGTTAAAGGCTCATTTTCTTTTGCCTTGTATCAATCAGTTTCTTAATTAATCTTGGTCATTTGTAATGCTTCAATATTGTTTTGACTGAGAAAAATCTGGAATTCATTGCAAACTAGTCTTCTGAATAGGTCATTTGAGATCTAATCTCTCAACTTTTGGCCACGCCAAGTTTTGACATGCCATTCATTTAATAGTTAGTCATCCAGTTTTTTTTTTTTCAGTTTTTTCTTTCTTTTTTTTTTTTTTCTTCTTAGGGTGTTATAATTTAACATCTTAGTAAAGAAACACTAAAATGTATGTCAGTTTAAAAATTTATTTATTTATTTATTTATTTATTTATTTATTTATTTATTAATCCTGTGTATTGGGACAGACAAACCAGAGCAAACAGTGTAGGCCCAGATCAGTGCCATAAACTATGGCATCTGATCAGGGTTTACACCATTTGCAGCACTATTTGGACATAACATGAAGTACAATAGATTTACTGAACTTTAGAACAAGTATGCTGAGAAGTTAAGGTGTCAAAATATTTAGGATAAATACAGTAAGTTGTGACAGTTCTACATTTCTTTAAAAACATTTCACATTTAAATTTAATGAGATATAAAATAAAATTTAGAACAGCAGTCTAGATTAGAGGAAGATTATGACTATATTTTTTTTTATTTCTCCCAAGAAAATATATGTTATAGGTGTTATTAAAGTTGCCTCACAACTAAATAAGTACAAGGCAGTCCCTTTATAATGCTGTGGTCTGGGTACATGAAATGAGAATATTACAACCAAATGGTGTTATAATGAGAATAAAACTTGCATAGCTTTAAATAAGGCACTTTTTTCTCATTAGACATTTGAGTAATGAGTACCCATAACATACGTTTTATAAAAAAAAACAAAAAACATCTGGGTGGCCAAGTGGTAAGTGCCTGGCTTAAGCTCATGAGGTCCCAAGTTCAAATCCTATTTAGCTCATGGCTGTATCATGGCGCTTCATTGCACAAAGCCTTTCATTATCACCCTTCCATTGTCTTGATATGACTTAAATAATGTTAAAAGGGACATAAAACACCAAATCATTATCATTGTCCTTTGTGAAAAAATAAGAAAAATATTTATCTGGATAGTGGATACCGCCCAGTTTATCTTGAGCTGTGTAAAATGTATAGAATTAATATGGAAATAAGCATTTGGGAGACAGTGTTATAATGAGAGTACAGTTTAACCAACAAGATTTTTGTAAAAAAAAGTGCTTATCTGTGAAACTGTGATAGGCTTTAACACAGGCTTTATTCATACTGCTTGTTATGTTTCTGAAATCATTTCAATAAAACTCAATTTTGAGGAATTTATTAGCCCCACTCCTTCCTTTACCACTCTCTGAGCAAATTCAGCAGATGACAATTTTGATGATATTTTTCCTTATTTTTCCCAGAAAATAGCTTTTGACATTTCATGCAAATTATCTCCTCAGGAAATGTCAGAGCCTATTTGTCTGGGCAAAAATAAGAAAAATATTCCAAATTGTCATCTGCTGAAATTTTTACCCAGCATGCTGAGCTAAAACTCAAAACTTTGTTTAATATAATATTTCCTGCCCAGATTGCACACTTCCAAAATTTTAAATGAAGTTTAACTATTCGGTTACTCTGAAGCCTGCAGTTTTTGATAAAAAGTGTAACAATATAATTTAAGATGGAGATAATATGAGGCGTCAAGCAAAAAGGGCCTTAGAGCATATGGAAACAGTGAAAACCCTGATTAGTCTGTGCATTCAGGCACATAGTTCTAAATATGAAGGGTATCCAGATAAAATATTATTTCTCCACGAAAACATACATTGTGTGTATTCATTAGAAGCGCCTCAATGAGGCGCTTCTAATGAGTACCCACAATGGATGTTTTCGTGTAATAATAAGAAAAATATCAATATTTTTGGTTGAAAAAAAAGTGCCCTAGCTAGACTTTTGCATGGTGTCAGATATCAACCTTCATTAGTTCTCTCTGTTCCAGGTTTCCTCTTGCCAGACAACAAATTCCCTGATCGGATGTACAGGCTGATCTTGATAATTGCATAATCATTGATTCAGAAAACCTATAACCTTTAAATTGCAGCAGACAGCATTTTGATTTTTTTTTTCCAGAGAAAATAAGGCTAGACATTTCCTGTGAATCATCTGCTTGTATGGAGCCCTTCTCAAAGGGGTTAGGTTTAAAGGAAATTAAAAGAAAGAATCTAATCTTCCAGGCCCTCCCGTGCCCCCAAGCAATTATTTTAAAAGTAATTTGCTTTGAAAAGAAGTCAACTACTTTCAGACCAGAGTCATAGCAGACACACAACATCATGGGTGAAAGTTTTCAGGATTATTCCTGATTTCAGGATTTTGGACTTGGTGTGCCAATATAAAGTATGGGCAAATTTGGCTTTTCAGGATTTGATAACCTGGATTTCAGGATTCTTGAATTTTAGAACTTTCACCCATGCAACATTTAAACAACGTCAATTCAATGTTGATTCAACATCAAGACGTTGAATCAACATTGAATCAACGTTGTTTCAGCATTGTGTGCCCACTGTGATTGTCTCCCTGGCAGATGTATCCACTCCCCTTAAGTTGTCTTAACCCTTGTCCTGCTGAATAAATTAAGATGTTGTGCCCACTTCTAATTTTCAGCCAATCAGATTACTTGATCCAGATTGTTGATATAAATTCACATACTGAATGGCAAACAGTGCATATCCAGGTCAGTTGGCTTCTTTAGAAGCCATCTGATCTGGATCTACACTGTTTGCAAAGGCAGGGTATATCCGGGTTCTACAGGACAAGGGTTAATAGTAAATAGTAATTTTAATGGCTTGAACATCTTTTGGACCATGGAAATTTGTTCTAGACATGGGTAGTTTGAGTCACTAAGAGTTAATCATAGTAACAGCTCAGGAGGCAAACAGCAAATATTTAGCAATGTCTTTTTAACCCTTGTCCTGCTGAACCCGGATATACCCTGCCTTTGCAAACAGTGTAGATTCAGATCAGTTGGCTTCTGATCTGGATCTACTCTGTTTGTCATTCTGTATGTGAATTTATATCAAAAATCTGGATTAGGTAATCTGATTGGCTGATAATTAGAAATGGGCAGGGCATCATAATTTATTCAGCAGGACAAGGGTTAATCTTCTATATAATGATGGTACATTGAGTCTCAGTACTCATTAGAATCACCTTGATGAGATGATTCTAAAGAGTACACACAACATACATTTTCATAATAAAATGAGAAAAAATCCCTTAAATGTCTCCAAATATTGGTTTAGAGCTATCAGAAGAATTTCCTCAAAAATGAATTTGAATCAACCACAGTAAATGAGCCATCGGTATTTGAGTCATTGAAGTTTTACTGAATGTTGTGTTGTTAGGTACTGTTTCCTGCAATGTGGATTATATGTCTTCAGTTTTAGATAAGCGTATTATTTCAATATTTCTTAACTATGACAGGATCTAAAATATGTGGATAACACAATTTACTACGCAGTTTTTTGTTCGGGCTTAGCATGCCGACTCAGCAGTCACCATGATAACAGTTAGGATGCAATATTTTCAAAACTGATAAAATGTTCAAAACAATATTCAGTTATGATAACATTGTTTTTCATTGTTTGCAGTAATGTTTTTGTGGTAGAAATTCTCTCCCAGTTGCTGTATCTGAAAGAGGACTTGTTAGTGAGGAGTATTTGATGATAATTCTGGGATAATTGATCTTATTTCTCCATAAAAACGTATATTGTGGTACTCATTATGTATGTTGTGGTACTCTCTAAGGTGCTTCTAATGAGTACCCAAAATATATGTTTTTATGGAGAATTGGAGAAAGTTGTCTCAGAATTATCATCAAATACTCAGTATCAGTGAGAAGCAATATAAGGTAGCTGCTGGGTAGCCACAAACTTATAAAATATAATAAATGAAAAATATTTTATTCTGTGGACTGACTTGTGAGAGATTCTTCCACTGTGATTCACACAAAAATTGTCTTCTGAATATTCTATGGTCACATATATACAGACTCAGATCTCCCCACCCCCCACCCCCCACCCCCCGCCCACCAGACCTACCCTAAGTTTATGGACAAACAACCTGAACAAACAGTGCAGATGCAGATCAGATGCTGCAGAATATGGCATCTGATCAGGGTGTAACATTCCAGGGCCAAGTTGTTCAAAGCTAATGATGTCGTTAGTTAACGATTCGTTAAAATTTACATTGAGTGATACGCAAATATGCTGAAATTTTTTGCTGAAAAAATGTGAGTAGCTTTTGCAGTGCAAAAGCTACTCACATTTTTTCAGCAAAACATGTCAGAATAATGTATATTAAATCCGCTAAAACAGTTAACGAAAATACCCTTGACGAGCTCGTTAAGCTAACGATGCTTTGAACATGCCTATATAATTTTGACCCCCTTAAACCCCATTTTTATATAGTAAAACTGGGGTTTACAGGGGTATACATTATTTTTCTTATTTCTGCTCAAAACATAGATTGTGGGTACTTGTTAGAAAAAATATCTCCTCAGTAAGCAATTTGCATGAAATGTCATAGCCTATTTTCAGGGAAAAATAATAAAAAAATATCAATTTCTCACTTGCTGATTTAGACCAGAGAGTTGTAAAGGTTAATATAGCATGTATCAACATGAATTATCAAAGAAAATTATTTACAAATATGTTAATAATACTGACATAAATTTGGCAGCCTCCAAGAGAGCATAAACTACAATGCTTGATAATTTATCTTAACCAAAATATGATAAAATCCTTATGTAACATAGTTTGAAGTTTTCAAGATATTTAAATAAGAATTGGAATATTTTGTTTCAAAACAGAACCTTGTCTTGAAGGCACTCAAAGATAAAGCCAATAAAACTGAAGACTGCTTTGTTTCAAAATGTCAATGCCCCATTAAGCAATTATGTGGTTATGAGACAAGTAATTAATTTGTGGATTTTTTCTTCTATGGCAGTAAATAAAATGCAAATTCACTGAATGAATTCAGAGCCATTATCTACACAAACTGTGAGTGCTGTAGCTATCATTAACCCTTGCCATGCTAAATATATTTAGATGCCACACCCACTTCTAATTTTCAGCCAATCAGATTACTTGATCCAGGTTGTTAATAGAAATTCACATACTTAATGACAAACAGTGCAGATCCAAATCATTTGGCTTCTTCAGAGCTGATCTGGATCTACACTGTTTCCTAAAGCAGGGCATATCCAGGTTCAGCAAGACCAGTTTAACCCATTGTAGTCTGGAGACCCCTAAAAGGGTATTTGGCAAGACCCAGATCAGACACTGCAGAATATGGCATCTGATCAGGGTCTCCACTGTTTGCAAATAGTGCAACCATTTTTCTCTAGGACTATCTTAATCTTATAGCCGAATGTACCTAAAGTTGAAATTGGACTGTTCCAATATATAGTATGGATGAGTTCATTCAGTCTACAATGGGTTAAAAAAATAATTGTTTTCTGTATTTATTTCTGTATCATTATACTTATGAACTATTTGCAAGTACATGTCAATTGTGACATCATCAGCATTATGCTTATGTGACATTCAAAAAAGAAAATGGCACCTTACATTGCTGAAAATGCTGTTCTTAATACTTTGGCGGTATTCTGACTGTAACCAGGAAAGTTTGAATTAAATAGATACCCATACTGTTTTGATCCATGATCAAACAAGTTAGCTTTATTTAGGGGATAACTGCATTCAAATTTGGCATTTGGGGAGGTAAATCGGCGGTTTTACGGTTGGAAATTTCGTTTTACGGCGACGCGTCAGCGGAGCCGTAAAACGTAATTTGCGACCATAAAACCGCCGATTTACCTCCCCAAATGACAAATTTGATGCCGTTATCCCCATTCAAATGCATTTATTCATTTTTCCTATTGAAAAAATGTACTATTTGCACAAAACGGCAAGTGCTGTGAGCTGCGTAAAACCAAATGCCAGCCAGTGAGAAGCGACGTTACGTGATGACGTCGGATTTGCGACAGTATATCGCAGAATATACCATTGCAAATTTTTGACGTTATCCAATCAGACGTTGCGTTACATACGCAAGTGCATTAGAATTAATAATATTCACACTTTATTATGTTTGAACTTGTATTTCAGTATTATATTGTTTTATTCATATTTTTTTCAGTCATCTACTGAAAGATCACCCAGTCCAAAAAGTAAAGAACAAAATGGTAAGTTTGTTTGAAATAAATACTTTGACATCTGTTGTGGCACCAGATAGCAACAATATTATCCCTTGTTCTGCTGAACCCGGATATACCCTGCCTTTGCAAACAGTATAGATCCAGATCAGTTGGCTTCTAAGAAGCCAACTGATGTGGATCTGCACTGTTTGCCAGTCAGTGTGTGAGCTTATATCAACAATATATCTGGATCAAGTAATCTGATTAGCTGAAAATTTGAAAAAGGGCATGGCATCTTAATTTATTCAGCAGGACAAGGGTTGATGCTTTGTATGCTGGGTAAAGCAGATGACATTTTGAAATACTATTCTTGTTATTTCCCAGAATAGAAGATTCAACATTTCAGTTGGCAATATGCTCCGAAGGTGATATAGGAAGTATTGTACAACATTTTCTGGGGGAAAAAAAAGAAAAAAAAAGTTAATCGTTTGTGATCATTTGTCTTCTGCAAAATTTTTGTCATTGATATATAGAGTTGAAGAATTTATTACATGAAATACAGTATAAAAACAAATGTTGTAATGCAAGAAAAAAAAATAATGAGGAAATGAAATGATAATGCCTTCCTAGGAAGTTCTGTGGAAATGAGGAAACATCTTGGCTGCATTAGTGAGCCACATCACAACAAGCAGCAAGGGGTATTTAACCCTTAAACTGCCAATCACAACAATAGTCGTCTGCTTTGTCATCTGCTTGTGATTTTTGAAAGTCATTTTTGCTAACAGTGTGGACCCAGATCAGACTGCTCCTCTAGGAGCAGTCTGATCTGGGTCCACACTGTTTGCCTGTATGCAAAAATAGGTTTGAAAAGTTTGCAAGAATATTCAGCAGACGACATAAACAGATGACATTTTCAAATGCAGGTTTTCTTGGCGCTTTAAGGGTTAAACATGTTTAAAATGTGTAGACTGATCAACATCTGATAGAAAGTGCATTTTGCAAAACACACTGTCTGAAACATTTTGAGTTATCATAGTGACCAGAATGGCAAGGACTGCACAGATACACAGGCCGTTCTGGATTTTCACTTTTTGTGTATACATGAAGCTCCTTTTTTCACTCTCTGAGCCCCAAAATGTGCTGTTACAAGTGAAAAAGGCATTTTCAAGCCTGTGTGAAATACTCTTAATTCAGACCATCCTATGTATCCAAGGCCCAGTTGTTCAAAGCTAACGATGTCGTTAGTTAACGATTCGTTAAAATTTAGATCAAGTGATATGCGTATATGCTGAAATTTTTTGCTGAAAAAATGTGAGTAGCTTTTGCATTGCAAAAAGCTACTCACAGCCTTATCTGTGACCCTTAACAAGCTCGTTAAGCTAACAACGCTTTGAACAACTGGGCCCAGATAAGTTACATTTCCCAACCAAAATATGTTGATATTTTTCTTATTTTTCTATGAAAACATATGTTGTAGGTACTCATTAGAAGCGCCTCAGGTATGCTGTGGGTACTCATCAGAAGTGCCTCACTGAGGCACTTCTGATGAGTACCCACAACATGTTTTCATGGAGAAATAAGAAAAAATACTTTTCTGGATAATCCCTATTATCTGATGCTATGCACACAGTATAATCAGGATCATTGCTGATTTTGAATATATTCCACAGAATCTAATAATTCTTGGACTAGTCCAGGCCTTCACTCTACGAGTATGCCCAAAGATACCTTCTCACTTGATTGGGGGCCCAGCCTAATCTCTTCCATAAATTTTACATCAGCAGGAGAAAGGCTGTCTGTCAAAAACACAGAAATTTTGATCTTTGCTTAACCAATTGAGCAGTTGTTGGGGATTATGGGTAATTTCTTTGAAAGCTTAAAGCTGTCTTGAATTGTGTTTTGATTATGTTTTTCATTAAACATTGAAATAGGCTGTCTTGCCTTCTTGAATTATGTTTGCTGAAGGATTTCCTTCACACTTTTGGTTAAACTGTTCCAATTAAAAATATTCTTTTGGAACAACATATATTTACAAGCATATATAGAGTCTGGTACCAACTTCTCAAACATATCATCATAAATGACAGGACAAAGCCATGCAACAGCCATTTGTCAAAATGAAAATGCTTTTGAAAAGCAGACTGTGTTGTTTAGTGCAATAACATTTGCATCACAAAAACATACCTATGTAGTTTTGACCCCCTTAAACCCCACTTTTATAAAGTAAAACTGGGGTTTACAGGGGTATACATTATTTTTCTTATTTCTGCTCAAAAACATAGATTGTGGGTACTCGTTAGAACTGCCTCACTGAGGCAGTTCTAACGAGTACCCACAATCAATGTTTTGAGCAGAAATATGAAAAATATCAGAGTTTTTTATCTGAAAATTTTCAGTTTTTGGAGGTGAAATTTTCTATATATTTGAACAGGTGTGTTTTTGTAATGGATGCACTTGTGTCTCTAAGGAGAGATGTTTTTTCCTCCTTCATTGCATGGTAGGGTGTTAACAATCGAACAAAATTGGACAGAATTTCATGATAGGGGTGTGAAAGAATAGAACAAAATGGAAAATAATTTCCTGAAAGTGGTGTGAAAAAACAAAACAAAACAGAACTGAACATAATTTCATGGTATGGATGGCTTTTATATTTACTTATTGTGTGAGTGGGAGGTAGTAGAGATGTTGGATACTGAAATGGATAAAGGTCCCTTAGCAGAACTTGTAATATTGTATAAGTCAGGATTCCAGGATAAGCATTTTATTTCTTATTTCTCCATAAAAAAAAATAATAATAAAAACCAACATATTTTCTGCAATCTCATTTGAATCATTTCATCAAGATGATCCTACTGATAGCCTGCAGCATGTTTTTTCCAGGAGAAATTAGAAAAATACCAAATTTTATCTTGAAAATTGCATCTTATCCCAACCCTGATACAGCAACCAACAAAAACTGGGTAAACTACCATAATATCTATAACTATTGGGACAAATAGGCCTGAGCAAACAATGAAGACCCAGATCAGATGCTGCACAATGCTGGGTATACAATGTTTACAACTCATCCAGCAATATTTTAGATATATCAGTGAGTATCATAATAGACCCGTCTATTCAAAAGTATAGAAAATTTCACCTCCAAAAACTGAAAATTTTCAGATAAAAATCTCTGATATTTTTCATATTTCTGCTCAAAACATAGATTGTGAGTACTTGTTAGAACTGCCTCAGTGAGGCAGTTCTAACAAGTACCCACAATCTATGAGTACTTGTTAGAACTGCCTCAGTGAGGCAGTTCTAACAAGTACCCACAATCTATGTTTTTGAGCAGAAATATGAAAAATAATGTATATCCCTGTAAACCCCAGTTTTATTATATAAAAGTGGGGTTTAAGGGGGTCAAAATTATATAGGCATGTTTTCGTGACGCCTTTTCAAATTTTAGGACAGGTATGATAAGAAATTATGGTGTTCCAATAATTAGGGTGAATATGGTAGATCTTTCATTCAGCAATATAAAGTACAAGTTTTCTCAATCACTAAAACAATCTCTCAGAAACACACTATTCCTAAGAGCCTGTTCTCTTTCATCAGCCCCATTCTTACAGAAGCTATCTTATTCTTGGGGTTATCTGTAATTGCTTGGGTTTATCAGCAGGCTCCTGTGGTGGTTCTATTATACCAAGGAGATGAAAGAAAAAAGGGGCATTATCCACCAACCATTTGGGACCTCAATCAGACCATACATGTGGGCAGTCCAGTCAGCAAATTTAACCCTTGTCCTGCTGAACCCAGATATACCCTGCCTTTGCAAACAGTGTAGATCCAGATCAGAAGCCATCTGACCTGGATCTGCACTGTTTGCCATTAAGTATGTGAATCTATTCAACAACCTTGATCAAGTAATCTGATTGGCTGAAAATTAGAAATGGGTGTGGCTTCTTAATTTAGTCAGCAGGACAAGGGTTAAGGTGAATGGATACACCTGGAAGATTTTGCCGTCATTTTGTAAAAGAGAGAAACTTTTGCAGACAGGAAGTTACCGACCTAGTATTTGAAACCTTTCAAAAAATGGGGGCTATGATAAATGTCTTAAACTTTATTCCATATGTTTTGGGCCTAAATTTTTCAATTCATGCAGTTGTTTCTTAAAATATTTAGTGAAATGGGAGACACTGTAGACCCTGATCAGACTGCTCCTTAGCAGTCTAATCTGGTTCTGCACTGTTTTCTGATGCTATTTTGTCAGAAATATTTTGTATATGAAGTTTTAGGACAATTACTGTACTCTTTTAGGAAAGAGGGAGCAATGTGAGGAGTGGGGGGCAAATATTACCATGTCAGAGTTATTACCCCTTAAATATTAACAAGCTAAATATTATCTTCTTGAAGGTGTGTTATGCAGAATATGTTTTAATTGCTTCTCAAACAATGCAGACCCTGATCAGACAACAAGGGAGAGAGGACAGGATTTGGAGTTTAACCCCATTTCCAGCACATCTTCATGTTATCTTTGGCAGAGCAGTTCAAATGATGGAGGAAAGAACCACCTACTCTTAGTACTCACTCTCATTATGATGTTTCATTTTTTTTTTTTTTTTTTTTTTTTTCAGGATTTTTTAATTAAATGACTTTGTTATATTTGCAGGATGTAAATTTCCAAGTCAGGTTTTACTTGAGTTTAAAAAGACTTAGGAGTGCTGCAAAAATACAAGCCTGTATAATACTGTCATAATATACTAAGTATAAATAGTGTAGACCTAGATCAGATGCTGTAGAATGCAGCATCTGATCAGGGTCCACACTGTTTGCCACTCATCTGGTAGTTTTCAGACACATTAATAGGTAGTAAAAATGGACCAGTTCAAGTTTTATGACAAGTTAAGTCAAACCTGTGTTTAGCAAGAACCTATGAGAAAACCAAAATGTTGTCCTGCTGAACCTGGATATACCCTGCCTTTGCAAACAGTGAAGATCCAGATCAGTTTGCTTCTGAAGAAGCCAACTGATCTGGATCTGCACTGTTTGCCATTAGGTATGTCTTAGTTATACCATGGTTCGTGCACATGTACGATGCGATAATGCATGCACTCGCTCACGCTCATGCATTATCGCACATACATGCGCAGAACCATGGTATAACTGATTTATCACATTTGCATGCATGTAGACCATCTACATCGCGAGATATTTCATGCTGAATGTTGGAAGTTTAGGCCACCATGTGATAAGCGAATTTATAGCACCAATCTGAATCAAGTAATCTGACTGGCTGAAAATTAGAAGTGGGCATGGCATCTTAATTTATTCAGCAGGACAAGGGTTAAGACAGTTGCTTACCTAGTTTATGTAAATTTCCTCTCCTTTACCTTTGATAAGATCTGAAATAGTGACCTTTTAAGCCAGGTGATTGCTTTATACAGGTGGCCTTTAAGACAGGTATGACTGTATGTGAAGAAAGAAATCTTTCCAATATTTAGGGTTCTTATGGTAGATGTCTGTTGTTAAGGTCTATTTCCTGCCTCATTGCACTGGGTAATATGTTCAGGAGTTTTAAGTACAACTAATGTCATGCCTGCCTGTTTTGTTCCCAGAATGCAACAGTTGGTGACCCAAAACATCAGAAAACAAGGGACTGGTTATCTAAACAATTCTGTTATGAACTCTGAGAGTAAGGCTAATTTAACACCAAGAATTTGGGATGAAACTGTTTTTATGCCATATGGCATCTGCTTAGTAATTTTATCTACAAGGAAAATATAGAAGGCAATGTCTGGGGTTTAAATATCAAGCTGCCATGGTAAAATTATGGACCACTGTCTGAAATTTTTGGAATTCTTTGTTAAATACATGTACCTGACATAAAATTATGCAAAAACTTGAATAAAACTTACTACGGGTATATGACTTAAAATTATGAAAATTTATTCTATACAAGTTTTTTGTTGTTGTTTTTTCTGCATAAGTTTACTCTTTATGCAGTAGTTTCTTTAAATACTTACAGGAATGGCAAACAGTGTAGAACCTGATCAGACTGCTCATTATCAGCTCACTGTTTGCATACGGCATTCCCTT
Organism: Anodontia alba; assembly: GCA_964016985.1. Classification (NCBI taxonomy): domain Eukaryota; kingdom Metazoa; phylum Mollusca; class Bivalvia; order Lucinida; family Lucinidae; genus Anodontia; species Anodontia alba. The sequence goes on from OZ024834.1 coordinate 36,405,114, forward strand.
TATCAGGAACTTTAGTGTATGATATTTTAGGACATTTACAGTACTGTTAAATTTGTTTCCTTATTGATAAACTCACCATCAACTTCCATCATGTAAAATTTATAAAAGTTATTCAGTTTGCTCCCCAAAACTAGTAAAAGATAGATATTATTAAATTCAATACTTATTTTATAAAATGCATTTGAAATATATATGTGCAATATTCAACTGATTACCACACATATCCCTATAAATGCAAAGTCAAGACTTTTCTTAGTCTTCTGAGCTGGGCTGCATAGCATACTTAGTAGTGTGTCTGACTGCAGAGCCAGGGGTTGCAATTTGAATCCGAGCTGAACCACTTAACTTTCAAGGAAACTGATCATGAAATCTTTTCTATTGTCATTCTCCTCCTTCCATTGATTCAAGAAGGGCAGTTGTCAGTTACTGGTGAAAGTATGAGCACAAGTACTGCACTAAGCCGGCCCAGAAAAAGTGCATGTAAGTTAATTGATTGGCTCAACATGACTTTAGTAGTGTTGAATGGGCCGTAAAACTTCAACTCAATTTAAATCAAATCTGAGTCTTCTGTAAAGTTATGCAGTTCTCAGTAAAAGTCTTCTGTAAAGTTATGCAGTTCTCAGTTCACATATGTTGTGTGTACTGATTAGCAGAATGTTTCATTCAGAAAAAAGAAAATAATATACTGTTTGGTATTATATATACACTACAACCTCCTTATAACACGGTTCGTTATAACACAATTTTGGATATAACACAGTTCAAAGAGGGATCCCAAAAATGTATAGATTATATTGAAAAATGACCATAAATGGTCATTTTTCAATATAATCTATACATTTTTGTTTGGATATAACATGGTTGTTTAATTAACACTGTTTATGCTTTGGACCCCGACAATAGTGTTATAAAGAGGTTGTAGTGTAATAATGAGAAAAGTCTGGAGATAATGTTGCTTAACATTTCACACTTTTCTGTGCAAATTTTTCAGCAGACAAGACAACAAATTGATATTTTTCTTATTTCTCCCAGAAAACAGGATTAGACATTTCATGCAAATTGTCTGACTGAAATGTCAAATCCTGTTTTTTGGAAAAGATAAGAAAAATATTTCCAATATGTCGTCTGCTGAAAATTTTTACCCAGCATGTTTAAGCAGTTTATGATTTTTTGTAATTGTTTTGCACTTGTAAATAGAGAAAAAATAAGATGGCAGTTAACATATGTTGACCCTTTTAAACTTGCAGCAAACCCTAAATTAAACATGAAATAGTGGAAATAATATTAGTTTGTGTAAACCATATTGCAGAGAAAATTATAATGTTTCCGGCCCAGCCTACATTTGTTACGTATGGAAAAACATCATGGATTTTTTCCTGGCTTCTTTCATTGTTTTGTTCTCAGAATAAATGTTCTGTTAAACATCACTTGAGCACTCATGTAGAAAAGAATTATATTTTTATCTTCCATTTAATCATTTTTGTGTTTCTGCTTATCTGGATGTCAGTTACAATAGAGAGAAAAAAATAAACACACAAGGATAAAAAACAGACAAACAAACAACTGTCTATCTAGGCTTGTCTGATTTTTATCCCGAAACTACTGACATTGGACAATTTTTTTATCAGTGTTTTGGCGCCAACTTCATTGTTTTCTGGCCCAGACGTGAGAAACAATGGATTTTAGGGTAATGATAAGCACACTTTTCCCCTGTTTTTACCACAATAAATGTTTTTGAAGGGCATAAGCAGTTGTCATGATGGCAGCAGTTGTCATGCCAATCAGCAAGGGAGATAACATATTACCAAACTGATTTTACTAATTTCTCACCGAGAGAACAAGACAAGTAATCAGTGGTGTTAATGTTGCACGTAGGTCAATGAAGGCTGACATGCAGTTAACAAGAAGAGAAACTTATCTTGTCGGTAATTTGTTGAATAATTAGGACAACGTACCATTCCTCACAGACTTTGTTGGTGAGAAAATTCAATGTTAAAGTGACTCACTCATGTTGTAAATTATCATTTTTTTTCTTTGTTTTGTTCTTGAATGATTTTTCTACTGAATAAGTGCCATGTTTGACAGAGTACCGTAGAAATTCTGTTAAATGTTCTTGCGGTTCCCGGGATCACAATTTGAGGGATGGAAGTGAAGAGGAAATGCCAATAACAAATGCCATGGACAGCCTTTGCAAAAAGGTTATACATGCACCCAGCAGGCAAACAACATCAAAATGACGTCGTATCAACGTCCATGCCATGTGATCACATCGCATCGACGTTGATTCGACGTCATTTTAACGTTGTGTGTCCACTGGGCTGTGAATTGATTATTCAGATACAGGTCCATGCTGATTAGCAGATTTAGATATTGGCTTTACCGTAGTGCTATCATAAGCACACACTCTTAAATAAGTGCTGTAAAGAGATTGAATAAAGCCACAAGGGATAACTCTGATCTGACAATAATTGCCTCCCTTCTATGAATGGCGCTGCTCTTGAAGGAAAGAATTTGCTATGGGGAGCTAATTCTTTCTTTTAAGAGTACACAGGTCTAGATAAGAGTGGGTATTAGCTAAATATTTTTCTTATTTCTCCACGAAAACATATGTTGTGGCTGAGGCACTTCTAATGAGTTCCCACAACATATGTTTTTGTGGAAAAATAAGAAAAATATCAATACTTTTGGATTGAAAAATAACCCCATCTAATCAAGAGCTATGGAGTAGTCCCTTTCTGAGGAGGGAATCTTACACCAGGCAGTACATTCCTTTAAGAAGGGTCCCACTTTGAAAAAGGATTCGTATACAAGGGAAGCAAATTATCTTCAACTGGAGTGGTCTCCCTTTGAAAATGGAGTTTGAGATATATTCATTTATATTACCCGGTAATCCTTAATTTGCCAATCACAACTTTAGCAGACAACATTTTGATTTTTTTCATTATCATTTTTTCAGAGAAAATAAAGTTTGATATTTCAGGTGAATCCCCCATCCATAATAAATACACTTTCTTATGACAGTTCACTGCTTTCACCATTGTTACTAATCACAACTGCAGCAGACATTGATTTTTTAAATGTATTATTCAGAGAAGATAAGGCTTGACATTTCATGTGAATTGTCTGCCTATATCAAGTCTTATTTATCTGAAAAGCAAAATCAATTTTAGAATGTCATCTGCTACACATTTGTTCAGTGCTTTATAGGTTAATAGTCATTTCAACAGAGATTTTGAACAGGTTGTATTCTTTAATATGAAGGAATGTGATGTATTCTTACTTTATATTCAACCGCATTTTCTTTAAAATTTAAAAAAAAAAAAAAAAAAAAAGAATGTCCGAAGTTTCTCAAAATCATCACCTAATCAAGTACCGTGAAGTCATCATCACCTAATCAAGTACTGTGAAGTGCTGTGAAGATAATCAGGAGCAGGCCAAGGAACCATTTTAATTTGAATATCAATTTACTTGTATTTTTTCTGTCCTATAATATATCCCTAAATTATATTTTTATTAACCAAAACTGGAAAGAGAAAGGCACTAAATAATGACATCAGTAGGAATACAAATATAAATCAATTAATTCTGCTGCCTTTCATTGTAACCATACAGGCATCTCCAGAACTCTAGTTAAGATAGGTGTTTGGGTAAATATTTTTTTTCTTATTTCTCCACAAAATCATATGTTGTGGGTCCTCATTAGAAGCAGCTCACTGAGATGCTTCTAATGAGTACCCTCAAAATTTTATTTCTTGGAGGAATAAAAGAACTATTGATACTTTTAGTTTGAAAATAAATATACCTTATCTAGAGCCATGCATGCCTGGTTTATGTGTGGGAAAAAATGTAAAACATGAAATATAATGTGCCAATTACCCTTTTCTTAAGCCACCAAATCAAATCCTTAATTAGAAAAACTTCTTTAACCTTTACCACTCTCCAAGCAAATTCAGAGGATGACAAATTGACAATATTTTTCTTATTTTCCCAGAAAATAGGCTTTAACATTTCATGCAAATTATCCAGAGGAGACAGTTTGCATGAAATGCCAGAGCTTTTTCCTTGGGGAAAAATAAGAAAAATATTTCAAAATGTCTGCTGAAAAATTTGACCCAGCATGCAGAGCGTTAATAAATTACTATGGCTGTAGTCAAGTGCCGAAGAACAATTGTGGATTTAACTTCATAGCAGAGCAATACACTTCACAGCGTAGCAATACACTCGAGGAGAAGGAGTACTTGACTCCTGTAAAAGTGAAAAGTAATTGAGACCCTCAAATATAGTTATTGCGACAATTGCTGTCAATTGCTGTCTTCCGCGATTGCAACTACTTCAGTACCAAATACCTTAACAATTGCCGTAATAACATCCTATTCTCCTACAGATTTGTGCGGTTGCATGAACTCGACGGAAACTGGTCTGGCTCCATCATAATTACTTACAAATGAGCTATACCATTCGAAAAGGGCATGTACGGTAAATGTCCTAAAATTTCGTACCCTATAGTATCTGACAAAATGGCATATGCTAACAATGCAGACCCAGACCAGACTGCTTCTTCACTGTTAGCCATTCCTCTAAGCATTTTAAGAAACTGTATAAAGAGCAAAAATTATACCAAAACAAGTATGGAATAGTGTTTGAAATTTAAGGACATTTACTGTAATGCATATGGTAAATGTTCTAAAAATTTGAACAGAACAAAATAGTAATGAAACCTAAATTTATTACCTATCCTCTGTATTGAAGAAAAGGGAAGAAACCAATTTTGCAAAGGGAGGCAATTAAATTGCCTCCCTTTGCAAAATAAGTTAGCTTCCTCAAGGAGTTCTTTGTGCTTTTCTTGGATGAAATTAAGATTTTATTGTTAGAAAGTTAGCACAGTTGCTATATGTGAACAAGAAGGCCCAAATCAGACTGCATTAATCCTTTCAAACTTTTTCTGTTGGTTTTTTTTTTTTTTATAAACTTTTTAGCTGTTGAAGCATGTTTTTCTTTTTATGACTGCTGAAATTTGCACGTAATTTAGAGAGAAAGGAACCATTGTCAGGAAAAGTCTGGGACTCAGATATCTGCAAAAAATTATAATGTACTTCAATTTATCAGTTTGGAGAAGAATTAGGCATTTCAGTTGGAATTTTAAATAAAGTCTGTGTTACTACTGTGTAGCTATTGGATGAACAAAATCGCTTTTCTTCAAGATTGCTTCGTGAATGATCTTTTGTTTTCTGTATTTCAGATTTCAGGTTCTCATTAATTTAAAGTGCTTCTTCGTGTATAAAATCATGTAATCATTTACAGCATAAAAAATCTCTCTATTCAGAAACTTATACTTTTGCTTGAATTTAATTTAATATCTTACCTGATGAACTCTCTATGGTGATTCATACTTACCTAGAAATGTTTAGAAAGTGCTGATTCTTAACTATTAACTAAAACTGGCTGAAAATGTTTCATCATCATTTAAAACAGTTATTGAAGAAATCTGGGAGCTATATGTAGTCCCTAGTCCTGCTGAACCCTGATATGCTCTGCCAAAATTGCAAACAGTAAGCCATATCCGATCTGGATCTGCACTGTTTGTCATTTAGTACCGGTATGTGAATTTGAATCAATAACCTGAATCAAGTAAACTGATTGGCTGACAATTAGAAGTGGGTGTGGGGTATCTTAATTTATTCAGCATGACAGGGGTTAAAATCAACAAAAACATTGTGATTCAACCAATCAAATTCTTGAAACTTAATGCTTAGCATGATGGGTAAAAATTTCAGTAGAGGACAATTCAAATATTGTCCTTATTAAAATTTCTGAGAAGAATAGCTTTGACAATCTGCATGAAATATGAAAGCCTATTCTCTGGGAAAAATATCTTCGGTTTGTCATCTACTGAATCGGAGAGAGTAGAAAGATTAAGGGGAATAGATACATTGTAACATGTACAAGGGAAGCAACTGTTAATCCATTGTAGACTGAATAAACTCCCCCACACTATATATTGGAAGAGTCCAATTTCAATTTTAGGTATATTAGGCTATGTGATTTAGGTTTTCCTGAAGAAAAATGGTTGAACTATTTGCAAACAATGGAGACCCTGATCAGATGCTGCATTCTGCGCCATCTGATCTGGGTCTGCACTGTTTGCCAATTACCCATTTTGGGGCCTCCAGACTAAAATGTGTTAATTTTGCATTTGTCCCCTTCCAAAATGGGGGTCTACCTGTACTCTTAAAGGAAAGAAGTTACTCTCCACAGACTAATGCATCTGCCTGGCAGACAGTTCATATGAAATGTTAAGCCTTACTTTCTCTGAAAAAATATAATAATAAATACATAGAATTTCATCTGCTGCAACCTTGCTTGGTGCTTTGAAAGATAAAATAAGTTATCAAACATTTGTTGCTTTTAAGTGTCGTTTTTTTAATTTTCAACAGTTATAGCTATTTTCTTTTTTTCGTCTTTTTTTTTTTCCTTTTTCATTTCAAAACTCCGAACATTTGACACTTTACATAATCTAATCAAGATCCCCAGATAACACTGATAAGGTTATAGATGCAATTAACGATATTGTAAAAGATATGATCACAAAAGAAGTTAATCTGACACCTGCTATCGCTGTTACAAAGGTTTATCACAAAAGTAGCATGCTGGGTTAAAATGTCAGTAGAAGACATTTTGAAATCTTTTCCTTTTTTTTTCCCAGGGAATAGACTTTGAAATTTCATGCAAATTGTCTAAGGAGACAATTTGCATGAAATGTCTGTGTCTGTTTTCTGGGGAAAATAAGAAAAATTTTATCAGTTTGTCGTCTGCTGAATCTGCCCAGAGAGTAGTAATGATTAACAATTCTTTAGTATCCTTTGATGAAGAAGTGAAAAGAAACAGTATAAAATACAAATGGTGTAATACAAAATACGTATAGTAGGCAACCAGTGTTGACTGGTGCCACTGTCACAGCCTAATCATAGGCGTAGCACTCATTACGCATGTCATAATGCAAATGCATAAAGAAAAATATCTACAATATACCGTAGATAAAATGTTTCCCTTTTTTATCATAGGGGCTGCTCTTACAGGAAAGAATTTGCTATGAGAGGAAATTCTTTCCTTTAAAAGTAGCCCCTATTTTGGATGTGATATTATGGAGAAATTTCTAGAATTTCATGGATGTGGATAAAAATTATTCCAGTGTTATAATTCTGGCCATGCTACTGCCATTATTCCGATATTTGCTCTGCTCTTAGTGGATCCAAATGCCAAGGCACTGGTCCACTTTGCTACCAATACTTTGGGCTAAATGGATCCAAAAGTCAATGCATTAGTCCACCCAGCCACCTGTGCTCTGGGCTGAGTGGGCATTGGTCCACTTTGCTGCCAATTCTTTGGGCTAAATGGATCCAAAAGTCAATGCATTAGTCCACTCAGCCACCTGTGCTCTGGGCTGAGTGAACATTGGTCCGCTTTGCTGCCAATACTTTTGGCTAAATGGCTCCAAAAGTCAATGCATTAGTCCACTCAGCCACCTGTGCTCTGGGCTGAGTGGGCATTGGTCCACTTTGCTGCCAATACTTTGGGCTAAATGGATTCAAGAATCAATGCATTAGTCCACTCACCCACCAGTGCTCTGGGCTGAGTGGGACAACCAGTATTCTGGTGTCTGGGCTGAGTTGGTTCAAAAGCCAATGCATTAATCTACTCAGCCAGTGCTATGAGCTGAGTGGATCCAAATGCCAGAGCATTAATCCACTCAGCTGCATGTGCTCTCCGAGCTGCTGTGGATCCAAAAGCCAAACTCTGGCCCACTTGGCCACCAATGCTCTTGGCTGAGCTTTCTAAATGGTATATAGGGTGCAATCCCTGATAAAAGCAAAATCAACCAAAAGTGCAAGATGTTTTATCGTAAAAAAAGATGTAACACCAAGATAGGTCAGAACAAAAACTAAAACAATAGTTTAAAATGTTGACATCTCTTTAAACTTGTAACAGTTGAAAATTATGAATGAAAGAAAAAAGAGAACAAATTGTGATTGTCATCTTAGTTATGAATATTGGGTATTGTTTTCCAAGGTCAAAGGTGAGTAACAAATATTAGACAAAGACTTCAGAAAACAATCGGCAATGAATATTCATTCGGCAGGAAGTGAGGTCACAGTGCAATGGTTACTTTTATCTCTCCATTTTGAATTAATAAAGATACAATGGCATTTAAATGAAACAAGACAAAAGATAACAAAAAAGGGATAATAACAGGTTTTGGGTTTCAAACTATAGGGGTCACTCAAGTTGTATTTTTAACTCTTTACATGCTGAATTTAATTATGAGCAGACACCAAGAATTCATGTATTTGTTTGTGTTACTTCCAGAAAATAAGGCTTGACATTCATCTGAATTGTCTGGTGAGCAGACAGTTCACATGAAATATCAAGCCCTATTTTTTAGAAAAAGTAAGAAAACATAATTTAACACTTTGCATTCTAGGTAAATATTTCAGCAGATGGCATTTTGAGGTAATTTTCTTATTTATCCCAGCCAACAGGATTTGATATATCATGCAGACTGTCTCCTGTCAGGATAATTTGCATAAAATGTCAACTATTTTCTGTGAAAAATATCATCAAAGTTTTTTTGTCTGCTGATTTTGGCATGGAGCATGCTAAATGTTAAACTTTTGCCATTAGCATATTGAGGGTTAAAGAAATAATTCATTGATCTTTTGAAAGTTTCGAGATTGCAGATTAAGCTGTTTCATGATGAAAATATTACAATATATCTTGTTTCTTTGCAAAAACTAATGTTTAGGGGTATCATAAGAATTATCTTGACAAAATGGTTCTAATTATCAAAGCCCTAATCACAAATGCATCAGACTACATTTTTATTTACTTATTTATTTATCTTTTTTTTTTTTTTCAAAGAAAATAAGGGCTTGACATTTCATGTGAATCATCTGGTAAACAACATCTGAGAAATGACATTTCATGAAATTCATCTACCAGACAGATGATTTACGTGAAATGACAGGCCTTACGGCATTTTCTCTCAAAGAATACAATATTACAAAATGCTGTCTGCTGCAGTTATGAGCAGCATTTTAAGGGTAAATAAGACCCTGATTGTTTTATAAATTTTTATAGCAAGATAATGGTCAGACTGGTCAGATTTAATCAGATTACATGGGACTGAAGGCTATAAGCTTAACCTTCAGCACTCCCTGGGCAAAATCAGCAGACAACAAATGAATATATGGGATTTGAGATTTCATACAAATTGTCTCCTAGACAATTTGCAGGAAATGTCAAAGCCTGTTTTCTGGGAAAAATTAGAAAAAAATATTTCTCATCTGCTGAAAATTTTACCTAGCATGACACCACAGCTTGAAATTGATCTTTACCTCTTTAAATAAGATGACAAATTGATGATTTTTTTTTTTTATTTTCCCCAGAAGACAGGCATAGACATTTTATATAATTTTATAGAATGTCAGTGCCTGTTTACTGGAGAAAAAGAAAAAGAAAAATGTTTCAAATGTCATCTGCTTAAATTTTTTACCAGCATGCTAAATTTGAAGAAGCAAATCAGGGATTTAAGTATAAAATTTAGTTGTTATATTGTATCTTTATTTTTCTGAAATCTTATCTTTGTCTTTGTCTTATCTCAGCATTATCTCCATAACATCATATTAGCATTAATGAAAAATTGCAAAACTCACAGATTTTGAGATTGTTGACAAAGTCACTATCTCTCAGGTAATAATTGAAATTAACAAATAAATACTTAAATAGTCAGGATATTAACCCTTGTCTTGCTGAACCCAGATATACCCTGTCTTTGCAAACAATGTAGATCCAGATCAGTTGGCTACTGAAGAAGCCAACTGATCTGGATCTGCACTGTTTGTCATTAAGCATATGAATTTGTATCAACAATCTGGATCAAGTGATCTGATTGGCAGAAAATTAGAAGTGAGCGTAGCATCTTAATTTACTTAGCAGGACAAGAGTATTTACCCTAAGTATTGGGAGAGACACACCTGAGGAAACCTGGTAGATCTGGATCAGATGCCACATAATGGCATCTGTTGTTGCTTTACACAGTTGGCTACTCATTGAACAGTTTTCATTACAAAATAGATGAGAATGGTTAAAAAAGGATACAGGCATTACAAAAACACGCCTATTCAAATATACTGAGAATTTTACCACCAAAACATGAAAACTTTCAGAAAAAAAAAATTCTGATATTTTTTATATTTCTGCTCAAAATCATAGATTGTGGGTACTCGTTACAACTGCCTCGTTTTTCTGCTCAAAACATAGATTGTGGGTACTCATTAGAACTGCCTCAATGAGGCAGTTCTAACGAGTACCCACAATCTATGATTTTGAGCAGAAATAAGAAAATTAATGTATACCCCTGTAAACCCCAGTTTTACTGTATAAAAGTGGGTTTTAAGGGGGTCAAAACTATATAGGCGTGTTTTTGTGATGCGGGTAAAACCAGACCAACTTCCTTAAGTCTGATCTGGCTCTACACTGGTTTCTTTGCCTGATTGTCATGTTTTCCCACCAAAATATATAATATAGTTTTATATCACCACTGTGATCTTGAGTAGGCTGCATAGGTATGAAAATACCCCCAGTAGACGAAAGGAGAATGTGTGAGTAGACAAAATGGGAAAAACTGTCAAAATTGGAGATGAAATGGGAATAAACTATTCAAAATGGTGGCATCCAACTGCTCACAGCTATTTGAACTTTAAACTCTTATTTCTTTTTTATTTCTGAATGGGACAACACAAAATGACCCACAACCCACAAGGGTTGATGTGTTGTTCCCTTTTAATGCTGAGCATACTGGGTAAAATTTTCAGCAGACGGCATTTTGAAATATTTTTCTTATTTTTCCCAGGAAACAGGATTTGACATTTCATGCAAATTTTCTCCATTGGAAGCATATCACCAGTTTGTCATCTGCTGAAATAGCTCAGAGTGTGGTAAAGGTTAAAAGAAAACATATTTTGCTGATAGTGTTTCAAGAATAATTATTTCCGCAAAGAATATTAATGTTACCAAAGCATATAAATCTAAGCACAATTTTTTTTCTAGTAATTAATATTTCTTATTTTATGATAATTTCACGAAGTATCGTTTTTACCCTAAATATTGGGACAACTTAACTCATTATCATACTTGTGCTAAACTGTCAACAACTCCATTTTTTCTACCTTATAACATGTCTGTATACTGCTTTAAAAGTGGCAAACAGTATAGACCCTGATCAGATGCCACATTCTGTGGCATCTGATCTGGGTCTACACTGTTTGCTCAGGCCTTTCTGTCCCAATATTTAGGGATATTATGGTAGAATTGGCGTTGCATCATTATGAGAATGTGATCTAAACAGTGCCTGTACTTTCATGTTTCTCACAGTTAGCAACCAGAGAAAACTCACTTTGATGGCTTTTTAAGATCTGAGTTCTTAAAATGTTCTTAAATGTGAGTTTTAAGCATATTCCTGTATTGTTTAGCATTTTTTAGTGTCTGGAGCAAATGCTATTTACTGGTAATTGTTTTCATCACTCTTTGTATGCAGTATTTGAAGTCGCTGTAACATACCATAATAACCCTAAATATTGGGACAGACAGGCCTTAGCAAACAGCATGGAACCAAATCAGATGCTGCAGAATGTGGTATCTGATCAGAGTCTACACTGTTTGCCACTCATCTAGCACTATTTTAGAGACATCAATAGGCAGTAAAATAGACTTTTTTCAAATTTTAGGACAAGTATGGTAAAGAGTTAAGGTGTCTAAATACTTAGGATAAATATGGTAATAAATTCACACACACCAGAAGCCTTGTTATTAACCCTTGTCCTGCTGAATAAATTAGGATACCACACCCATTTCTAATTTTCATCCAGTCATATTATTTGATCCTGATTGTTGATATAAATTCACATAGTTAATGGCAAACAGTGCAGATCCAGATCTACACTGTTTGTAAAGGCAGGATATATCCCAGTTCAGCAGGACAAGGGTTGACTCTTTCACTGCCATAGACAATAATAATATGCTTTAGCAAACAGCATAGATCCAGATTATTATTAAAGCCGTCTAATCAGGATCTGCGCTGTTTAACATTCAGTCTTTCAACTTTACATATAATCTTCTTTCCAACCAATAGTTTGTAAAAAAACAAAACAAAGCAGACAAGAAATTTAGTCTGAAATTTGGCGTGGAAAGACATTTTGTGGGTACTCACCTTGGCAAGGTGCTTCTAATGAGTAATACCATACTATATGTTTTATGGCACACTCTGAAAATTAAATTTGAAAAAGTCCATTTTACTTTTTAATGATCTGTTTAAAAACTTCTTGATAACTGATCAGACACTGCATTCTGTGGTCTTTGATCTGGGTCTACACTGTCTGTTCAGGGTTGTCTGTCAAAATACTTTTCAAAATACATTTTTTTTTTAATAATTAACTCAAGAAATCCAGCAAAATCTCATTTCAGGAGAGGTGAAGATAAGTCAACTTGAATTCACAGAGTTAATGCTTAATATGCTGGGTAAAATTTTTAGCAGAAAACATTGTCAAATATTTTTCTCTTTTTTCCAGAAAATGAGCTTTGACATTTCATGCAAATTGTCTCCAATTTGGATGAAATGTCAAAGCTTATTTTCCAGAAAAATTAAGAATAAAATCAAAATGCCATCTGCTGCAAGTTTTACCCAGCATGCTAAGCATTTAAGATCTGAGCTTATTTGCATTATTGTGTACATTGGTCAGTGTACCCATTGTTTCAATACTTGTCAACCACTTGTGAAAATTATATCTTTTTTTCCTGGACTAGAAAGAAAATGTGTGAAGTGTGGATTAATATGGTTCAAGTGGGTCTCTGTTGGCACTTCAATGTCCACAAGTGACCCTATTGTTTGTTATGGTGCTTAAAATGTGGTGGTCAAGAGAGGAAATGCCAGGTATTGTGAATTAAAAAAAATTTTGACAATGGGAAGAGGGATAGGGATGGGGGTCATTGACTTAGGGTTAAACAGATAGTGTTAAGTAGGTGTCAGAATTATATATGTTTGTTTAAGTAAGTGGATTACCTTAAGTGTTTAATCTGTGGTGATGTACAATAAATTGATCTCTATGATAGTCTTGGACTTTGATATGAAAAAAAAAAAAAAAGTAACTTGTAGAAACACACACACACATGCCAGCCCGCATGCACACATGCACATACATACACACAGAGTAATCTAAAAAATAAATAAATAAATAAATGAAAAATAAATAAAAAACAAAGTCAAATCTTTTAATTGAAACCAGATAATAAAATTATGTAATTCAATCAACTTCTGTGACATAAAAAGATCTAGAAAAAAAGACAAAACAGTTTTTAACCCTCGTCCTGCTGAATAAATTGTCACGCCCACTTCTAATGTTCAGCCAATCAGATTACTCGATCCCAATAGTTGCTATAAATTTACATACTTAATGGCAAACAGTGCAGATCCAGATCAGTTGGCTTCTGAAGAAGCCAACTGATCTGGATCTACACTGTTTGCAAAGGCAGGGTATATCCGGGTTCAGCAGGACAAGGGTTAAAATAGAAATAAGGGGACCAAGAACAAAAATCAGGGCCCAGTTGTTCAAAGCTAACGACGTCGTTAGTTAACGATTCGTTAAAATTTACATCAAGTGATACGCAAATATGCTGAAATTTTTTGCTGAAAAAATGTGAGTAGCTTTTGCAATGCAAAAGCTACTCACATTTTTTCAGCAAAAAATATCTGAATATTGTGTATTGAATCCGCTAAAACAGTTAACGAAATGACCCTTAACGAGCTCGTTAAGCTAATGACGCTTTGAACAACAGGGCCCTGAAGAATAAATTTATATTTTATTATTATAATATATACTGATAAGCATATATTTCAAATCATATTTTATAAATGGATTCTTTGAGGAGTTCATGTTTTGTTTTTTGATTGAGGGGTTGTAGGGAGGGGGTGTTGTTCTTTTTTTTATTTCAGGTTTCTGAATGAATGATGCCTTTTTTCATCAACGACTATATTTTAGTCATCTTTATTGCTTTTTTATCTATAAAAATGGGATAGTAACATGACTGTATGGAAGTGACAAAAGACAATAGTGGAACAATATTGTTGGGCATTAATATTAATATCATTAAATTGTCATTTTAATTGGATGACAATAATCCCTTAATTGGCTTTGATAAGATACAGTCACCTTCTAATCCCAAGACCACACATTAATGAAGATGTAATAAATAATTTGACACCTATACGTGACAACTGACATCCATCTCCGCATATTGTACAAACATATAGTCATGGCCCCTAGGGTCTAACCCCAGTAGGGTGCTAAAAGTCTGTTGGGGAATCCAAGTGTGGCCCAGTAGGTCACACTCAAAGCAAATCTGAAGCAGACATTTTAATTTTTATATTAATTTTCAGAGAAAATAAGACTTGGCATTTCTTGTGAATTGTCTGCTAGGCCTTTTTGCAGGAAATAAACATTTAAACATTAGCCATCCTCAGACAAATTCATCAGATGACAAATTAATGCCAGTTTTCTTATTTCTCTCAGAAAATAGGTTTTGGCATGTCATGCAACTTGAATCAAATCAGGCTGTGTACAGCTACTCTGAGTTTTTGCAAGATGCACATATCATTAGGTCCATATTTTTACCTTGTTTAGTCAATATTAAATGATTATAATATCCTACTTTTTAACCTTTATCTCTCTCTGGGCAAATTCAGCAGATGACAAAATGATGATATTTTTTTTATTTTTTTGCTATAATATAGGCTCTGACATTTTGTATACAAAGTGTCTCCTTAGTTGCAGGTGATAATTTGCATGAAATGTCAAAGCCTATGTTCTGGAAAAAGTAAGAGAAAAAAAACTTCAAAATGTTGTCTGATGAAAATTTGTACCCAGCATGCTCAGCATTAAGGAAGGACATCTTATAATTAGTCATTCCCTAGTTCATCCCAGAAGAAAACGAATGTCAGTTGTAATGAGCATTTTCGCATGTATCAAATCATATCTCATTTAGATGGGTGTTGTAATAATAATTTGGCTGTGCCAAGTGAAAAGAAGCCTTTTGAGCATATACATTTGGCAAAGGCCCAGTTCACCTGGAGATCTGTATGTGCAGCCTGATCAGGACCTTAACCCATTGTAATCTGGAGACCCCTAAAAGGGTAATTGGCAAACAGTGCAGACACAGATCAGATGCCGCAGAATGCGGCATCTGATCAGGGTCTCCACTGTTTTCAAATAGTTCAACCATTTTTCTCTAAGAATATCTAAATCACGTAGCCTGACATACCTAAATTTGAAATTAGAATCTTCCAGTATATAGTGTGGGGGAGTTCATTCAGTCTACATGGGTTAATGGGAATCTATACATTTGGTAGATGGGAAACAACTTTTGTGACTTCCTGATTGCTTGCCTGCACATGAATCTACTTCTGAAAAGGGGCCTTCTCTAAATGGAAAGAATTTTTGTGCAGGCCCGATGTTGAACTGATACCGACTGCATGACTGTACTGCCCAATCAGGGACTTTTTGGCAGCATACAGTGATGGGAACTATATAAACCCTAAATATTAAGGCAACTTAACTCCTTACCAAACTTATCCTAAAATTTAAACGTCCATTTTACTAGTTGTTTTTTGTATCTTTTAGACAGCTGGATGGGTTGTATTCATTGTAGACCCTGATCAGCTGCAACATTCAACCATTCATCCAGCTCAGGCCAGTCTTTTAGATCATTTTGGGTAAATACAGTATATCTTAAGTATGAATTAATGTTCCTGTTATTTCTTGAGAATGAATTAAGTCTAGGACTGACATTATGACTTGAAAGGATGCAGAATTACTTGTTTTTTGTGGTAAAAAGGTAATGATCTGAAACAATAAGATCTAACAGCAAAGATAAGCATTATGTATTGTTGATAATTAGCGTAAAGTGCTGTGCGTTTCATCAGTTGTATGGTATTTACCCCAAGTTTCGTAAAGTGCTGTCCATTTCATCATTTGTTCAGTCACAGAAAATTTAATCTAAGATATTATCTGGACTGACAGGCCTTAGCAAACAGTGTAGACCCAGATCAGATGCCACAGAATGTGGCATCTGATCTGGGTCTGCACTGTTTGCCACTCATCCAGCAAGCTGAGATACTTGACCAGGTAGTAAAATGGACTTGTTCAAATTTTAGGATAAGTATGGTAAAAATTAAGGAGTCTAATATGTATGGTATATACAATTCAAAAAAACGTGGGATTTCTATCAGAAGATAAAAAGAAATCTGTATTACAAAATGAAAAAGGGCTTCATGCAGACTTTGACCATCCTGCACACTATCAGCCACTGAGCAGTCTGTACCTTTTGCTCTGAAATGTTGCGGGTAATTAAACCAAATGATACAGACCCAGATTTGCATTATAGAAGCAATACAGTACTGTCCAGTGGAGAGGGAGTTGTTCGCGTGTGCCAGTACTTTGGCTCGGCAAACCCTTGGAAGTTATGAGTTATGGTTGTATTACTTGGGTCTCTCAGTGGGCAGTATTAGATAAAGAAAAAGAGAGAAAAAAATATGATTCATCATAACAGCAAAGAAAAAGTCTTTCCTTAGTCAGATGATTCACATGAAATATCAAGCCTTATTTTCTCTGAAAAAAATACCCCCGCCCCACCCCTACACACACATAAACAAAACAAAATCAAGTGTTGTCTGCTGTAATTGTGATTAACAATTTAAAGGTAAATCATCACGAAAACATGCCTATATAATTTTGACCCCCTTAAACCCCACTTTTATATAGTAAAACTGGGGTTTGCAGGGGTACAAGTTATTTTTCTTATTTCTGCTCAAACCATGGATTGTGGGTACTCGTTAGAACTGCCTCACTGAGGCGGTTCTAACGAGTACCCACAATCTATGTTTTGAGCAGAAATATGAAAAAATATCGCATTTTTTTATCTGAAAATTTTAAATTTTTGGAGGATTAATTTTCTATATATTTGAATAGGCGTGTTTTCGTAATGAAGCCTTATTTTCTCTGAAAAAAATACCCCCACCCCACCCCTATACACACATAAACAAAACAAAATCAAGTGTTGTCTGCTGTAATTGTGATTAACATTTTAAAGGTTAATGTGATTTGCTATATCATCTATATTAAACAAAACAGAAAAAAAAGAAGAAAAAGACTTTATTTGATAATGTCAGGTAGTTATTTTCTTTTTAATAAATAAGACAAGTAATTTGTTCTTCAGTTCACTACTTTCTGCCATACAAGAAATGCCCCCCAAAAAAAAATAAAAAAAAAATAATGATAATAAATCTGAGTTCATGACTGTTTATCAACCACAAATATTGCAAGACAATAAAATTATTATAAGAAAGGTCTACTTCATGGCCAGATTTAGCCTAATAGTATCTATTTTTGACAACTCCTCCTTTCCTTTGCAACAAAGCATGTTTGTGTGCTCAAGAGCACTTGAGTGTCAATTAAGAAAATCTGATACCCTTCACATATTGTTCTATTATGGTGTTTGACTGGGATACAGCAAGGCTACCCACTGAGGCCTTGTTTATTCACTAGCACTGCTAATTGATGCGGACAGATAAGTCCATTGTCCCCTTGTGTAAACAATGTCAACTGATGCTCTGGAGGAAGGGGGCGGAGCTTAACAAGGGTATTAGGTTCGCATTAATTCCTAAGTGTCTCAGTCTATTCTTTGACTTTAAAAGAAAATCATCATCTTTATTGTGATCTATGCAAATAATGTAGACATAGTGAGCCTCATAAAGTTTTTGGATTTAAATGAACAGTTTTACTTATTCTTCATCTGTGCTTTAAATATTGTTATTGAATTGTTAGAGAATCTTTATTTAAGTTTGTGACTATTAATTTTTTGTGCGGAGATTTATGAAAAATAATATAAGAATAAAAGGTAGAGAGAAAATTGACAGTTAATGAACAGGGAAAGCTTGTGCTACTAACATTTGAAATACTCAGAAAAGATGGTTGCCAACAAATTCATAGAGCGTCCATTACCAGTGCATCCAACACCAGTATATTATGGTAAGATTTTATTTCATTTCATGCTTAGCATGCTATGGGTAGATTCAGTAGACAACAGATTTATTATATATTTTTTTTTTATTTTCCTCCCAAATAAAAGAAAAATATTGTATAAAATAAGATTCAACAGTTCATGCAAATTGTCTCCTTAAATCCTGCTTTCTGGAAAATATAAGAAAAATATAGTAAAATTTCATCTCAGTGCTGAAATTTTTACCCAGCATGCTAAGTGTTGATCAGTTTAAAAAAAAAAAAAAAATTATATTCAGATGAAAGCATTTTCAGTCAGAAATAAAAAATTCCAATTTAGATTGAGTGAATTATTGTTTATGGGATATAAAACTGTTCTGTTGTTTTTAATGACTAGATGTTCACAGGTATATAGACCTTTTAAATGTTATTATTTTCATCCAGGCTACTGACCACATGATTACGATGTTATGCCACATGACCAAAAATTGTGGATGGCAAAAACATTTCCGGTTCCATTGATACCAATTGATTCAAGCCAACTTTTACTTGGATAATGATTCTTTCGTAGAGATTGATCATGAAATATTTTCTACGGTCATTCTCTCCCTTCCGCTGATTCAAGAAGGGCAGTTGTCAGTTTCTGGCTTAAGAATGTGCACAATACTGGTTAACCGCTTAGAGGATTAAGCCTGCCCAGTAAACATGTGGTTAGGTAAACTGACCACGCTCGAAATGACCCCATTGGGTTGACTGGGCCGTAAAACCACAACACAAACAAACTTGGATAATGAATTCTTTTTGGTTAATATTCAATCATAAATTTTATCTAGAATTTTAAAATACAGCTTTAAGAAGCAATTTGACTGCTTTTCCTAAAATAAATACAACTGTTTCTGATATCAATAGGCATGCTCGCAACCATAATATTGGCATATGGTGACCGTTTTAACGCCTAGTTTTAGCTAGTTGATGGACAAAATATGTGTTAATATTTGTGGTTATGACATTTAAATGATCATTTGAAGAGAACCTCTTATGAAAATAAACTTTTGACGAAAGAAAGCTGCTTTATTTTTCTGAAAATACATTGGCCATTTCAATGTTCGGTAAACGTAAACAACAACATTCTGCCATCCAAACCAGAACAAGGCTCTCCATTAAAGACCGAGAGGTTCTGAATGATTTGATTGTGTGATGTAGTGTTTAAACTGTCTATAGTCCTAAAGTTTGAAATAGTGCATTCTGTTACCGTTGATATGTTTTAACCCTTGTCCTGCTGAACCTGGATATACCCTGCCTTTGCAAACAGTGTAGATCCAGATCCTTTGGTTTCTGAAGAAGCCAACTGATCTGTATCTGCACTGTTTGTCATTCTGTATGTGAATTTATATCAACAACCTGTATCAAGTAATCTGATTGGCTTAAAATTGGAAGTTGGAGTGGCATCTTAATTTATTCAGCATGACAAGGGTTAAAATATTGTGGTATGTATGGCAAACGGTGTAGACCCTGATCACCAGCATTTTGCAGTGTCTGATTTGGATCTACACTGTTTGCAAAGGCTGACCTGTCCCAATACTTAGGGTCAATATGGTATGTCTGTGCATTTAACATCCCATCAAAATTATTAGTCATTTCAAGATGAAAATACATGTGTGTTATCTTGTCCTGGATAATCCTTAAAGCGCCATTACAAATTGTAGCAGACAACATTCTAAACATTTTTTTTTTTTAATTTCCTGAGAAAATAAGGCTTGACATTTCATGTTAAGCATCTGCCTAGCAGATGATTCATGTGAAATGTCATTTTATTTTCTTGGAAAAATAAAAAAAAAATGAAAATATTTTAGAGTGTCGTCTGCTATTGTTGTAAATAGCAGTTAAACCTTAAAAGCGCCATTCACACCTGCAGCAGATGACACTTTTATTTATTTATTTTTTCATAGAAAATATTTCTGCCTAGCAGATGATTCACATGAAATGTCAAGTCTTATTTTCTTGGAAAAAAATTAGAAAAAATAATATTTTAGAGTGTTGTCTGCTGGCAAAAAAGCCTTTTGTGATTGGCACTCTAAAGATTAATCAGTCATTACAAAACCACACCTATTCAAATATATAGAAAATTTCGCCTCCAAAAACTGAAAATTTTCAGATAAAAACTCTGATATTTTTCATATTTCTGCTCAGAACCGGGATTGTGGGTACTCATTAGAACCACCTTGATGAGGCAGTTCTAATGAGTATCCATAATCTATGCTTAATTTTGAGCAAAAAATAAGAAAAATAATGTATACCCCTGTAAAACAGTTTTACTGTTTAAAAGTAGGGTTTAAGAGGGTAGGCATGTTTTCGTGATGATATATATTCAGAGTGACACTTGCAGACATGCTGCCATTGTCTAGCTGCAAATTGAATTTGCATGTGTCAATATGCACTGCTGCTATAAGCAGTAAAATGATAAAAAATTATGACAGTTTTATCATCAATGTGTCCGTTGTTACCATTAAAGTTGAATTTCATCATAATTTTGTGAAATTACACATCTAGCGTATAATTAGTTTGTGCAATAAATTTGTCGTCTTTTTTTTTTTTTTTGTGAAACTGTATGTATGACTTGTCAAAACAGTGTGAAAATTATGATGGTTTGGACTTTTTCTTATTTTTTACTTTCAATGATAAGACATTACCTCCTTCATGAAAAACCAAATAAACCTTGGAAAAATAAGAGAAAAATAATAAATTTTTCATCTGTAATTTTGTTATAAGCATTATGGCTTAAATGAAGACCATAAAATAATGAGATCCTGAATGTTAACCCTAAAAGCACCAAGCAAAATTTGTAGCAGACAGCAGTCTGAACTTTTGCAGAGACAATCAGTCTTGACATTTCATGTGAATCATCTTGGCAGATGATTTACATGAAATGTCAACACTATTCGCTTTGAAAAATAAACAAAATAGATCTCTTTGAAAAATAAAAAAAATCGTCATCTGCTGCAGTTCTGATTGGGGCTCAAAGGATTAACCCTTTGTAGTCGGGAGACCCGTAAAAGGGTACTTGGCAAACAGTGGAGATCCTGGTCAGACGCCGCGTTCTGCAGAAAGCAGCATCTGATCAGGGTCTCCACTGTTTGCAAATAGTTTAGCCATTTTTTTTAGGACTATGTAAATCTCATAACCGGACGTAATTGAAATTGAACTCTTCCAATATATAATGTGGGATAGTCTATTCAGTCTACAATGGCTTATTTGTTAATTGTCAAATGCTAGATATGTAACTAAATGATTAAATTACTGTTGAAGAGATATAAAACAACAACTGACCCACAATCTATGGTATCATTTCAGGTATGGGTCTGGTAAAAATAATTAACCACACTATATGCATTGTCCCTTAGACCTGACAGAGAGAATTTGTTGAAAAATGAAATAACTGAAACCACTAAACCTTTCACAGACTGAATGATACAAATATTTTTTTTTTATTTTATTTCTAGAGACAAAATATATTCGTCTTATGTTGTAAGAAAGAAACAAAAAATCTATTTTAGCAATGAAGAATTTGAAATTCAGAGAAAACCTCAAGTATTACCATCAACATTTTGTAGCTACACCCTGTAACGTAATTAAAATACCAGAGAAAACAATGAAACATTTGATGAAGTTAATCATACTTTAAGTGATATGTCCTTACAACAGCCTTAGTTATAAGTGCTATTGTTCAGGATTCAGCTTCTGTTTCACAGTGAGATAACAAACAATTATTACAACCATCCGCTAAACAATCTGACAGAATTTGCCAAAAATGTTAATTTAAATGCTATTGACAGTTAGTATTGTGGCAGCTCTCACCTGTTGTGAAAGTGGCTTAAGATCTGAAACAAAGTGATTTTGTACGTTTAATGTCTATTAAAAGTGTTCGCCTTTTCAATTAAAACGCTTTGTTTGTGGTCTAATGTGACATAAGAGATATAGGAAAAGGACTTTTAAAATTCTTTTGCATACAGTAATGGTTTACTGTGTAGATAACAATAGGGTTTGTTGTATTGTGTGATTTCTACATTATAGATAAAGATCTAATTGAGCTCTGTTTTGCACATGAAGGATGCTTAATTCTTAACGCTTAGGATGCTGGGTAAAAATTTCAGCAGATGACATTTGCCATGATGGTTAAATAAATTGCAAATAAAAACTGATCTGCAAAACATATTTTGGATTTATTATCATCATTTTCTGAGAAAATAAGGCTTGAATCATGTGAATCATCTGCTAGCCAGACAATTCACAAGATGTCAAGCCTTATTTTCCTCTGAAATATTATTAAAAAAACACATTTAGACTCTTACAAAACCCTGAGCAGTCAGTGGATCCAGATCAGATGTCAAATTTTGCGACATCTGGATGGGGGTACACCATTTGCTAAAGGCTTGTCTGTCCCAATTAATATTTAGGGTAAATGTGGTTTTAAACCCTTCTGCTGAACCCAGACATACCCTGCCTTTGCAAGCAGTGTAGATCCAGATCAGTTCGATTCTTAAGAAGCCAACTGATCTGGATCTGCACTGTATTGTCATTCAGTATGTGAATTTATATCAACAATCTGGACCAAGAAATCTGATTGGCTGACAATTAGAAGTGGGCATGGCATCTTAATTTATTCAGCATGACAAGGGTTAAATGTTTGGACAGAACTGGAGACAAACAGGGACTGGGATTTATTACATTATCATAAATTTATCATTATAAAGTCATTATTTTCTAAAAACTTATCTTTCTGCTCATTTTATCTGTGCATTCATACAATACACCATATTTGCCCTAAGTTTAGAGACCGACATGCCTGCACATTGTGTAGCCCCAGATCAGATGACACATTGTGCCGTCTCTGATCAGCATCCAGCACTGTTTAGACAAAACAACAGGTACTGAATTGGACAAAGTTTTAGGACAAGTTTGGTACAGAGTTAACTGTATTCAACCTAATTACCGCACTGTGTGCTTGGGTTTTTCAAAATTACAGGGAACACTCGGCTGTGGTAAAATACGTAGCTACCTGCTAAGGATACACTATTAAAAAAAAGTCAGAAAAGGCCTTGTTTGATGATAATTATGTGTTTTTTTCTAATTTTATTTATAAAGGCATATGTTGTGGGTACTCATTTGAATTGCATCGACAAGTCGATGCAATTCAAATGAGCACCCACAACATATGCCTTTATAAAGAAGTAAAGAAAAAGTACAATGGCTGTAATCTGAAGACTAAGGAATTTCTCGACTGTGCGCTTATGGGGGTATGTGTGGTAATTAGATCGAATATGGTATATAAATACCCCAATATTTTAGACCTAAAGGTATTTGTGCCTTATATGAGGACTTTTTTAATATAATAAATCCTCTATGTGGGTAGACAGTCCTAGCTGAGCAAACCGTGTTGACCCAGATCAGACACTGTTGTTTGCCACTCATCAGGCAATTTTAAGACAGTCATCAGTATGTAGTCAAATAGATCTAAACAAATAAGATGACAGCTACGGTAATGCAATAATATGTCCCAATATTTAGAGTAAATATGGTACCTCTGTAGATGGAAGATATGAAACAGCTAAAGGTAACTGAAAAAGATTTGAAATAGACAAACTTAACCTTAGATAAGGTGCTTTTTCAACCAAAATTAGTATTGTAATTTTTCGAATTTCTTCATGAAACATTTGTTGTGGAAACTCATCAGAAGTGTCTCAGTGAAAAGCTTCTAATGAGTACCCACAACATATGTTTTTGTAAAGAAATAAGAAAAATATTTACATGATATCCATGCTTATCTCGAGCTGTAAGACAAAGGAGAAAAAGTAAAATAAAACAAAACTGAACCTATCAAAATGAAGAGCAGTCAGTGATTCTTGACATTATCAATAAAATTGGTAGATTGAAGACACTGATATATCTTTGTCTGTAATGGCAGACAATCTCAATCAAATCCAGTTAAAATTAAAGTGAAATAAATGAAGAAGAATGAGAGATTCCAAATGTATGTCATGTGGTTTCTATCAAAGCCTACCTGAACATGAAAGTTACTCTTAGAAAAAAAACCAATTTGAAAATAAGTTTTGAACAATTGATGATAAAACGTGGCATTTCCGTAACAAACAAGGAGGTAAAATGAATGCAAATGATAAAGAAATCAGAAAAGAGCATTCTGAATTAATGATTTAAGATAAGTTTGATTTAATGTGAAACTGGAGATAAAAAAATGTAGGTAAGAAAAGATGTTACAAGTTTTCGATTAGACAATCACCATAGGTCTTGATAAGATGCTTTTTTTTCAATCTAAAAGTATTGATATTTTTCTTATTTCTCCACAAAAACATATGTTGTGGGTACTCATTAGAAGTGCCTCATTGAGGTGCTTCTAATGAGTACCCACAACATATGTTTTCATGGAGAAATAAGGAAAATATTTACCCGATACCCACTCTTATCTAGACATATGCTGAATCACTATTAGTGTTCTAGTTCAAAGCCCTAGATATAAAAGGGTGATCGGCATAAATATTTTTCTTTACCATGAAAAACGTATGTTGGAGTATTCTTTATTAAAGCTTCATTGAGTGTGAAAATATTGATGAGAACCCATAACATATGTTGTCATGGAAAAAATAAGAAAATATCAATACCTTTAGGTTCTAAGATTTTAACCTTTTGCATGGTGGTTAAAAATTATTGCTAAAAAAGTGTTTCTTCTTATCTTTTCCAGCAAACAGAGTTTGACGTTTCATCATAAATTGCCTTCTAATTCACTCCTAAGGTGATAATTTTTATGAAACACCAATCATATTTTCTGGACAATTTGACAATTTGCATGAAGTGGGAAGATAAGAAAAAATGTCAGTTTGACATCAGCTGAAAACTCCCCACAGACTGCTAAGACTTATATAGTCCATCCATTTTCAGGTCTGTCAGCATTATAACAATATTGAATTATTTTTAACCCTTGTCCTGCTGAATAAATTCAGATGCCTAGTCAACTTCTAATTTTAAGCCAATCGGATTACTTGATCCGGATTGTTGCTATAAAGTCACATACTTAATGGCAAACAGTGCAGGTCCAGATCAGTTGGCTTCTTCAGAAGCCAACTGATCTGGATCTACACTGTTTGCAAAGGCAGGGTATATCTGGGTTCAGAAGGAAAAGGGTTAACCAACAGATTACAGCAGAAGTTTGTGGCTCAATATACATGTATCCTTCATTAGTCATGTATAGAATAAACCAATACGGTACTATATTTTACTCTTTAGCCTCAGCAAACAGTGTAGATCCAGATTGGATGCCGCATTATGCAGCATCTGTTGAGGGTCTGTACTATTTGTTACCCATTCAGCAGTTTTGTAGAGATCTCAGCAGGTAGTGTAGTGGACCTATTCAAATATTATGAGAAGTCTGAGACCCCTAAAAGGGTAATTGGCAAACAGTGCAGACCCACAGAATGATCAGGTTCTCCACTGTTTGCAAATAGTTTAGACATTTTTCTCAAGGAATATCTAACTTCACATAGCCTGACATTCAATAATGTACCTAAAATTGAAATTGGACTCTTCCAATATATAGTCTGGGATAGTTTATTCAGTCTACAATGGGTTAAGAAGACTGAATACTTAATGTCCTTTCGACACTCTTGGAAAGATGTTTTTTGCTGGACGTTTTATTTTAAATGAAAATCTTTTGTTCTGGCCCACCATATCTTATCAGAGACCATTTGTCTTTTCTATTTCTGTGTTTTGTTCTCAAATATTTACACTAAAATTAAATTTATGGCTAAAAGTTGGTCTGACCTATGCAATTTCAATAGTAAAGGGATTTTTTGGAATTTTTCTTAGAAAATATTTTTCACTTTTCTTTGCTGAATTTGAATTATTGATGTTTCACAACAATATTGTAAAAATTTCAGAAAAATTGAACAAGTGGAACTAGTTGAAAATCTGGCTCCAAGTTACCTACCCTACAGATTTCTGCATGATTTTGCTTCATTTTTACTATGGGAAAAAGTGAAAATATTTGATTTTTTAAAAACCAATGATTAGAATGAAATTTTTCATACATAGGAAGTTACGACAAATGGTTTTGCATTAGATCATGACAAAAGTTTGCAAGTTTACTTCTTCTGTGTAAACCGTCAAGCAAAAAACGACTTTCTGAAAGATGTCGAAAGCACAGTAGGATGAATATGGTACAAAAGAACAGGGATGTTTTAAATAAATCATTGTTACTTAAATATGACAAAACTTGTAACAGACCTGATGCCTTTATTACAAGAAAGGATATCACCACACAAGATTTTAATTATTTCAATGAAATGATCTATGGGTCTGATTTCAGCTGTTGCTTTTTACACCTATTTCTATCAAAAACACAGATGCCTCTTAAATATATTTAGATCAGGTGCCAGATGTCATTAATGGAACCCAGAAAAACTTGTCAAAAACTGATTGTTTTATTCAAGTTTTATTTGGCAAGTTTTAGTACCCTTTTGGGCCCACATCTAGTGAAAAGATATTTTTGGGCATAATGCAAATTTGTGGAAACCAGATTGTCCTATGCTTGAAGACTCCCTGTTACTTGGTATGGCCTATTTAGTTATGATGTGCAGATTTTTCTTCACATTTTTTTATTTTTTTTTATTTAAGTTCCTAACAATTAAGGTTGAGTGGTGTCTTATTTATGATTTTATCTGTAATGTGCTTAAATTTGGCACGATCTTACCAAATCTGGTTTCCCTTAGAGACCTACTGCAAGACAATAATCAACATTCAGAAGTTTTCAGATATTTTATTTGGAAAAAAAAAAATGTTAATTTTCAAGATAAAATAGCAAATACAACAAAAGTTCCTACTTGTCCTTTCTAATAGGTCTGTTGTCTCTGCTACCCTGAAAAGGGAGGCAACTCATTTATCCCCCTTTGTAAAATTGTTGGCTTCCCTTCTTTGTACAGGTACTCACTGTAAATTATCTGCTAGACAGATGATTCACATGAAATGTCGTCTTATTTTCGCTGAAACTCCCACAAAAAATATATTTCAACATGTAGTCCACTCCAATTGTGACTGTGGTGCTTTAAGGTTTAGAGTCTGACTTTAAGAGTTTTTATGGTAAGAGTGAATTCTGGTAAAGGTGCAAATCGCTTTTTGGTTCTCAGTTCATGAGCTACATAATAAATAAATAGAAAAGAATATTTTATTTTCATAGCAATTATGATTCTGTGATAAGATATGCTTTATCTCATGCAGGCAGATGCCTGATTCGGAGAGAGGACTGAATGCCCTTAGATTTGATAAACCGAGAGAACAGATTTAACATAATTTTGTCTTTCATAACTGGTTCCATGTGTTTCAACAGGGTGCCACTGTTATCCACAGCAGAGGGCTATTAAGTTTAGGAAGTTATATTCAGGAAATAATTTACTTCCATTCTTTTTAAACAAAGGTACAATCAGAGTTTTGAGATTTTTTTTCTTAACATTTTGCATGCTGGGTAAAATTTCAGCAGATAACATTTTGAAATGTTTTCTTATTTTTCTCAAAAAGTAGGCTTTGATATTTCATGCAGATCATTTTGCATGAAATCTCAAAGCCTATTTTTTGGGAAAGTTAAGAAAAGTATTTCAAAAAGCAGGTAACATTTTGAAATATTTTTCTATTTTTTCTTAGAAATAAGGTTTTGAGATTTCATGCAAATTAATTTGCATGAAATCTCAAAGCCTACATCTTCTGGGAACATTTTAGGTTGCATGAAATCTCTAAGTCTATTTTCTGAGAAAAATAAGAAAATATTTCAAAGTGTCATCAGCTGTATTTTTATCCCAGTATGAAGAAGCCAACTGATCTGGATCTGCACTGTTTGTCATTAAGTATGTGAATTTATAGTAACAATCCAGATCAAGTGATCTGATTGGCTGAAAATTAGAAGTGGGTATGGCATCTTTATTCAGCAGGACAAGGGTTAAAATAAGATACGTTTTACACCTGCAGGGTAATCTGCACTGTTTTCTAGAACCTATTAGTGATAATTTCACATTATTCTAATGTTATACTGATTGCTTTTAAAGCCTTGTTATGAATTTATGGTTATGGAGTTTTTTTTTTTCATTTTATTGAAATTTTCAGTTTGTATGTGTGTTTACCCTCTAGACTGATAGATTTTGGCATTAGAAACAATTTTGATGTAAATCCATCAGACTTTTTCTGGAAGGTGATAAAAAGTGCAGAAAAGGTCTTCATAAATTGTGACATATTCTTTTCTTGCTGAAAGCAAAAAGTTTCTTGGTTGAAGAAAAGTAATTTGTAACCCTTAACCTTTACCACTCTCTTGACTAATTTAGCAGACAACATATTGGTAGTATTTTTCATATTTTTCCCAGACAGCAGGAAATGTAAAATCCTATTTTCTGGGAAAAAGGAGAAAAATTTCAAAATGTCATACGATGACAATTTTACCAAGAGGGCCTATTACAACACATCAGCAGGAGCAGATGCCATAACTTCTCATTTGTTAGGAGGAGAAATGACAATAATTCTGGGATAAATTTCTCTCGTCTTTGTAACAGCATGTACATGTATATGTGCAGTCAGATGTCTAATAAGTATATATATATATACATCATACGAAAACACTAATATATAGAAAATTTCATCCCTCAGAACTGAAAATTTTCAGATAAAAAATCTGATATTTTTCATATTTCAGCTCAAAAAATTAGATTGTGGGTACTCATTAGAACTGCCTCGGCGAGGCAGTTCTAACGAGTACCCACAATCTATGTTTTCGAGCAAAAATAAGAAAAATAATGTATACCCCTGTAAACCCCAGTTTTACTATATAAAAGTGGGGTTTAAGGGGGTCAAAATTACATAGGCATGTTTTCATGATGTGTACTTATTAGTGGTCTGATTGCAGATCCAGGGATTTTAACTTCAAATCTCAGCTTGGCAACATGACTTCCATGGATATTGATTCCAGAAGGGCAGCTATCAGTTATACTGACAAATATATGAAAAAAAAATACTAGTTTAACTGCTTAGTGGACTAAGTCTAGCCAGGAACAGTATGAGTACAATGTAGGTTAACAGACTGGCTCAACATGGCCATAACAGTGTTGACTGGGCTGTAAAACTCCAAAACAAACACATAAACATACCTGTTCTTTTAATGAGAATGGTCACAACATAGAAAAATTATTATGGAATGATTCACCAAATGCTCCTGTAGTGGCCTTTTTACATGGAATCAGAGCAGTAATTTTTTATATAGACTGGTTTAGTCATTACTAATCATATTTCATTACCTCATCTTATAGACCAATGATACTGTAGCAGTCAAAAGCTTTTAATTAACAAATCCGAAACTGAATTGCCTGTTTTTGTTTCTTGAATTAAATTCATTAACTTAGTCAAAGAATGTTTTGTTTGCTATAGACAGGATGTCTGAGAGGGATAGAAATTCAAAATTTCACATAAAGTGTTGGACTTTTCTCCCATTTTAAATGCTCTGCATGCTGGCTAAATATTTCAGCAGACAATATTTTGAAATATTTTCTTTTTATTTTCCCAGAACATAGGCTTTGGATTTCATGCAAATTGTCAAACTGAATGAAATGTCAGGCTCTGTTGCCTGGGAAAAATAAGAAAAATATCATAGTTTGTCATCAGCTGATATTACCCAGAGAGTACCAAAGTTTAGCGCTAATTTAGCATGCTGGGTAAAAGCAGCTGACATTTTGAAATGTTTTCTTATTTTACCCAGAAAACAGGCTTTGACATTTCATTCAATTTGTATGAACTGTCGAAGCCTATTTTCCATGAAAAAAAAAATATCATCAATTTGTCGTCTTCTGATATTACCCAGAGTTCTAAAGGTTCAATTGCTTCTGAGACTGAACAGATACCTTATTGTCAAAAAACTTAAAAAAAAAAACAGTGCAAAAATAGACAAAGAAATGATTTATAAAGAGATGACTCAAGACCAAAAGAATTTTAAAATCAAAAGGAGAAAAACAAAGTGCTCATTCTGTGTTATGTTTATTCAACAATGAAAAAGATATCACTCAACATGGGGTAAAGCGCTAGAGCAGTCATTATTTTGATGGTACTATTTGTAATTTTTTTTTCTTTTATTTTCTTCTCAAAAGCGTGTTGTGCGATCTCATTAATTAGAAATTTGTCATTGAGATGATTCAAATCTCACAACAAGCAACATATATTTTCATCAAAGATAAAAAATATTCATCTGTGTCTGTTGCTTTTCTTGAGCCAGACTCGGGAAAAGTACAATATAAGTGACCCTCCCACCCCCTTAAAAAAAGGAGTCGACAGTTTGCTGTTCTATTTTTAATTTTTGACTAAAACTCTTATTTCCCACAATGGACTTGTGCAAATTCAAAGCTTGTAGAGTCCATTTTAAAACCCAGGTATGAAAGGGCTAAGCTCCCTTTTTTCTTGATACTGCTCATTTGATGAAAGACACTTAGCAGGAACTTTTCTTTATTTTCTGATTAGATCTTGATGTAATCATGGAATTCATGCTCCAGATTATAAAACTTCAAAAACAAAGGAAATTTTGAAGACATTTTCCAGAAGTCAGAAGCATATATTAGATATGCATTGCAAGAAAAGGGCTATCATGTTATGTGTGCGAAGAGAGAAGACCCAGGTCAGCCTTTGCATTCAGACAGTCTAAACAATTAGCTTTCTCTGTCAACAGTATAAAAGGCTCTGATCAGACATGAATGCCTTTGTTTCCTGCATATTGCTTAAAGGAAATGGGAAAATTTTCAAGAGAGGCAACTCTTTAAACTTGTCTTTGCATCCCCTCTGAAAATGGGTCTACCCTTTTTTTTTTTTTTTTTTTTTTTCTCAACTCTTTCCCCACCAGTGGCAACTTTTGTCATCTGCTGATAACCTTTGCAAACAGTTTGGACCCAGATCAGGCTGGACGAAATGTTGGGCCTGATCTGGATCCAAACTGTTTGACACCCTGATGGTATTCCTGAAAGATTTTTTTGAAAAGTCAATTAAAAAAAAAATCCGCAGACAACAAAAAAGTATGCAAAATTACCCAGCATGCTGAGTGAAGTAGACTTATATTGATGAGTTGAAAATTAACCAGAAATCACAAAAGTTTTTCCTTTGTGAAAATGTTTTTGTTTGTTCAGTGTGTGTGTCTGTGTGAATGCTCTTTTTGAAAAATCAACAACAGTACATAGGCTGTTAATATTTGCAGAGACTGCTGGTATTATGCTACCTTATATTATCAAAGGTTTTGAATTTGCAAGCAAGCTTTAAAAAAGCAAAACAATAACTACCCACAAAAACCTGTGTTACAGTTTTGAAAAAATATGCTAGGCAATCTCCTTGCAATTTTAGAAAATGACAAAACTGTTTTCCTTGCAAAACCACAAAATAAGTCCATCCGTCATATTTTTGACTGAGAGCTCTTCAGCAGTGGAGGTGAAAATGGTCAATTAATTTTAGATTTCTCTGTCAGATTCAATTCTTTGCAAATTACAAAACACAAATCTGCAAAAGACAAAATGGATTTGAATGGAATCAGAGTTCACCTTTTCTTTTCCGTTTTTGTCATTGTGTTAACAAGTTACCGCCTCATCATCCATCATGCTGCCAGAAGAGAAATATGGATGGAAAGATATGCATGATTTATCAAGAAAAAAGGAATTATAGTGCTGATTAAGTGACAAGATTTCTACTTTCCTTGTTAAAATTAATCTTAGTAAATTCGTTCAGTTATGAAGAATTGTCAGTAAATTGCTAAAATATAACTGCACACAATTACAGTAGCTGATGATTTCTGATCTTTTTTAGATTCATTTTTTCTTGACAGAAAACAATTGTAATTTAAGCACTTAATTCCCATTTCTCTGTGCTTTAGTTAAATTGGAGGAACTTGTGTCATCAACAGGTGACAAGAAGGCGCATTGTGCCATACTTGTTTTGGAAATACAGTTGACTCTAATTATCTCATACACTCATATACAACTACTGCTTAAGTCAAACTAAACGAGGGACAATTTTGATTTAGTTTATTATATTTCACTTATATTTCAGCAACTCTTACCTCAAACTACTGCTATCTCAAACCAACAGTTCTGGCCCCGAGGTAATAAAACTTTTTTCATGCTCAACTCAACTGAGCATGAAATTTCACTTGGTCCTAAAAATAAAAATACCAACAATTAAAGCTTTTTTCATGCTTAACTCAGCTGAGCATGCTCAGCTGAGTTGAGCATGAAAGAAGTTTTAAAAAATTGTCAGTATTTTAAAATATATAAGCAAAATAAATTTCATACTCAGCTGAGTTGAGCATGAAAAAAGTTTTATAATCTCGGGGCCTGGTCGCTTGGAGGAGTTTGAGAGAATAGGAGTCTGCTGTGTTGCTGTCCAATGCTTATTGTGTTTAGCCTGGTTTTTGCTGTACGATGCCTTAAAAGACCTACAAATTTCAATTACTGTACAATGTTTATTTGATTATTTTTATTCTGCTTAATCTAAGTGTAATGGATAAACTGGCAGGGGACACCGCTCCATCAAAATTGTTTTTATCTCCCACTTGAAAAGGGTCTTCTTTAAAAGGAAAGAATTTGCTCCCCTTGGGAGCAAATTCTTTCCTTTTATAGTAGACCCCTTTACATGAAGTAACAAAAGCTATCGATCCTCCTTGTATCAAAATAACTACCAAGTGTAGCTAAGTCTCAGAAGAAAAGCATTTTTAACTGGTTGAGAGGGGGAAAAAAATAGTGGAATTAACAAATTGTTGGAAAAGAAAAGCTACAGAATGAAATGTTTTCTCAATGAAATGTTTGACAAAGATGCATTGATTCCTTTCAAACAAAGCCCAAAACAATTACCAATGAGGTTTTTTAGCGGTAATGAGCAATACTGGCACATAAAAACTTAGCGCCTTGACGAGATAGAAATCATTTGTTTCGACAACTCCTGTTCTGTCTAAATACATAATTGATCTAATAAGAGCTGCTGTATTTGTGCTAAGTATTGGGATTTATGTGTTTGAGCAAACAGTGTAAACCCATATCAGACACTGCAGATTGCTGTGTCTGATCAGGGTCTACACTTTTTGTTACTCATCCAGCAAGTTTTAGACTTATCAGCTGGTAGTGAAAATAGACTTGTTCAAATCTTAGTAAGAGAAGAAGTTTATGTGTCTCAGTATTTAGGGTAAATTATTAACCAATTGTAGACTGAATAGACTCTCCCACACTATATATTGGAAGAGTCCAATTTCAATTTTAGGTATGTTAGGCTATGAGATTTACATATTCCTAGAGAAAAATGGCTAAACTATTTGCAAACAGTGGAGACCCTGATCAGACGCCGCAATCTGCAGCGTCTGATCTGGGTCTGCACTGTTTGCCAATCACCCTTTTACCGGTCTCCCGCTACAATGGATTAATAAAGCACATTCTCTAAACTTGCAGAGCTTTAGGAAAAAGGGTTTAGTACTCATCCTAAAATTTTATACTCTAATTTTCTGACAAAATGGCATATGCAAACAGAACCTTATCAGACTATATCAATCTGTATTTTAAAACATGGGGACTCTCTCAGTACTGGTCAGAATAGCATATTTTCTTCTGCAAAGTCTGATCAGATTCTATGCTACCCACCTTTGTATGAATCCTGGGCCCAGTTGTTCAAAGCTAACAATGTCGTTAGTTAACGATTTGTTAAAATTTACATGGAGTGATATGCAAATATGCTGAAATGTTTTGCTGAAAAAATGTGAGTAGCTTTTGCTACTCATCTTTTCAGCAAAAAATATTAGAATATTGTGTATGAATCCGCTAAAACAGTTAATGAAATGACCCTAAATAAGCTCGTTAAGCTAACAACGTTTCGAACAACTGAGCCCTGGATCCTAGCCAAGCCAAGGATTGCTCAGAAATAAGAATGTTTTCTTGGATACCTCACTTACATTATTATTAAGGTCTAGATAAGAGTGGGTATCAGGTAAATATTTTTCTTATTTCTCCATGAAAACATATGTTGTGGGTACTCATTAGAAGTGCCTCAGTGAGGCATTTCTAATGAATACCCACAACATATGTTTTCATGGAGAAATAAGAAAAATATGAATATTTTTGGATTGAAAAAAAATCATCTTATCAAGATTTATGCACTTATCTTGAGCACTTATGAAGAAGACCCTAGTCCAACTTCATGGATGTGCAGATTGATTTGGATCTACTTGTCCTCATACAGTCAATGCTTTATATGGGGGGTAAAAATTTCAGCAGATGATGTTTTAAAATATTTTTATTATTTTTCCTGGAAAATAGGATTTGACATTCATGCTAATTGTCTCTTCAGATTTTAATTCAATTTTCCCAGAAAATAAGGTTTGGTATTTCATGCAAAATGTCTTTTTAGGAGACAGTTTGCTCAGGAGACAATTTGCATGAAAAGTCGCATTCTGTTTTCTGGGGAAAATGAAGAAAAAATGTAATCTGCTGAATTTTCCCAGATAATATTGTTTTTTCACAGTATGCTTTAAAGTGATATTTTTTTTCTTTTCAGTGCCTGCCCACATGGCCATACCATCAAGAATGTCACCTCATACATCATCACCAATCAGCCATAGAGACAAAAGTCACTCATTGTCACCAACCTATGCCTCATCTCCATACAGACTTTCCCCAAGGGACCACTCAAGCCCCTCACCACTCAGCAACAATGTGCCACCATCGCCAACTCATCCGCAGTCCAGTCCTCTCATCTCCGGCGCCCACACACCAATGTGGCTTGGAACCCCAAGAGAAAGACAGCATACTGCATTTTCCGAAGAGGGACCACTCAACCTCTCCAAACCTCGCTCAGAAACTTTAAAGAAGGAACACAGGGAACCAGTCAGCTTCTCCATGGGATCTAAGAAACCGGAGAAGGTCACAACCCCACCACCAGCTCATAGCAACCACAGAAGCAGTGCTCCAGTGGCGCCACCTACAGTGAATATTCCAGAATCATCTTCTTTATTTCCACTCCGACCACCATTTATTCCACCACAGTACGTGACGAGTCCGCTGTTTGGTTTTGCGAGTCATCTTCCAGCCTCTGTTCTCACTAACATGACAAATAACTTCAGCAGTCACTCAGCCTATCTGCTCAATGGTGCCAAACCACCTTCTTTGGACACAGACAAGGTATGTTGTCGATTGATAAAATACATATGAGCCAACGCATGATGATCTGAGTCTTTGCTGCACACACATGCCACTTGGAAGGTTTTGTCGAGCACTGGCTCATGTAGTAAATGTTAAAATTTCTAACAGTTTATTCCAGACTGTTTTAGCTTTAAGAAAAAATGACCATTTTATGGTAAATTTTCTATATAATCTATACATTGTTTGCTCAGATACAACATGGTTGTTTTGCTTTGGATTCAACAATAGTGGTATAAAAAGAGGTTGCGATGTATTAGTAAATATCTCTTCATTTCACCAGCTGAAACCCATTTCATGGAAAACAATAAAGAAATCATGTAAAATATATTTATCTGTAATGTAACAACTTAATTGTCTTGACTGGTCCAGGACTTAGGTTTATATTTGATGTTTATATGTTTGCTTTCTGTTTTATTTAGGAATCAATGGTCCAAGAAGCACTAGCCCGCCAACTTCACGCCCAGCAGCCAACGAATGGGCCAGTCTTCCCAGGATTCCCTCTGTCAATGTACTCAACGAACTCCCTCCTCTC
Organism: Anodontia alba; assembly: GCA_964016985.1. Lineage (NCBI taxonomy): Eukaryota > Metazoa > Mollusca > Bivalvia > Lucinida > Lucinidae > Anodontia > Anodontia alba. Next base: position 36,440,993 of record OZ024834.1, read on the forward strand.
TTCTCCATCCATGGTGAAAGATCGAAATGAACACCTACGATCGGACAACACATCACCTAATAGTAATTATGAACAACAGTTACAAAGTAATTCTAACGGGATTTTTTAAGGGGTCCCTTCCATCCCCACTGGTAGAAGCTTCCGGGTGGTTAGTGTTCCCAACTTCTGATCATGTGGTCCCGGTACATCTGGTTTGAATCACATTGGAGGCAGAATTCAGCTCATGACTGTATGGCACTTCATTATATAAAGCCTTTCATTATCACCCTTCCGTCATCACGATATGACTTAAATAATGTTGAAAGGGACATAAAACACCAAATCATCATCCCCACCCCCAGTGGAAAGGATACATTTTCGGGGAAGCAACTCTGTCAAAATTATTTTTCCTCCCTTTTGAAAGGGGTCTACTGTAAAAGGAAAGAATTTGCTCCCTTTGGGAGCAAATTCTATCCTTTTAGACCCTTTCCAGAAGGGACTTAGTGTGCAGTGAATCAAACAGGAAGACACAGAAGTTGGTTCCCTTGGCAGAAATGGCAGAAAGTCAGCCAAGTCTATTCAGTTCCCTGAAGTGAAAGAAAACATCATGACACAATGCTCCCATATGCATTTCTCCCACTCCACTGCGGATTCCATGGATAATTTTCTCAGTATAGACCCTGATCAGGCTGCATGGATGTGCAGGCTCATCTCTGTCTATGCTAATTACATATCATATTTACCCTCTGTAATCAGTCAGACAGAATGAGCAAACAGTGTAGAGGGAGATCAGATGCCTGAGAATGCAGTGGTTGATCATACACTATTTGCCACACAAACTCAAGGACCAGATTTTCACTTTGATATAAGCGGCTATTTGAGATAAGCAGAGTTGAGATAACTAGAGACAACTGTATTTCATAAGGCCATTTCTACTTGAAGGGTCTGATTATTGAAGAAGTGCTTTAGTTGTGCTCATTATAAAAGATATTTTCTTGAAAATTCATCAATTATATCTATAACTATTATGTTTTCTTGAGTTTTCTTAGGGCACTAACTTACAATGTTGAAACCCTTGACGAAATTTCTCGAAAAACAAATACTTAAGAGCTATAATTGTTTGGCTTCTTCTGCCTAACTTTTGTTGTAAATGAGTGAGAAAGAAGAATATTACTTCAATCAAAGCTCTAGATAAAAGAATTATCTAGATAATTTTTTTTTCTTATTTCTCCATTTAAAATTTGTTGTGGGTACTCATTAGGAGCGCCTTTCCAAGGCACTTCTAATGATTATCCACAACATGTTTTTATGAAGAAATAAAAAAACATATCAATACTTTTTGGTTTTAAAAAGCTCCTAATCTATAGCTATGTTTAATGAGCACATTATCTTGTTTAATAGGAAGTCTTAGAAATTTTCAGAATTGTAAGATAACAGTAAAATCAACAAATAATGACTGCAAAATCAAGAAGCCTTATAATTCAAAGACATTTGGTCAAAAATTAAGCATTATATAAGACACAGTGTGGAAAATTCAAGATTTCACCATATATGAACAACTTACATGTACCTCAAACCCAGCTTGGGCCCACTTGTTCGAAACTAACGATGTCATTAAAACTTTGATCATTAAATATGGCATATACGCTAATATTTTTGCTGAAAAAATGTGAGTAGCTTTTGCATGTGAGTAGCACATTTTTTTCAGCAAAAATAACTGTGAATTAGATATTGTACTTACTAGAACAATTGACATTTTGACCACTTAAGAGCTCATTAAGCTAACAATGCCTGATCAGTATTGGAGATCCTGGCCAGACTGTATCATGGTACATGTGGCATTGGCCAGATTTGGTGGCTCATAGCACATCCCATTAGTGATCAGGAGGTCACAGGTTCGATCCTCACAGGGTACAGCAACATTCTTTGGTGAAGAGTGATCATGAAATATTTTCTTCATTTATTCTCTCCTTTCCATTAACTTAACCCTAGTCCTGCTGAACCTGGATATACCTTGTCTTTACAAACAGTGTAGATCCAGATCAGTTGGCTTATGAAGAAGCCAACTGATCTGGATCTGCACTGTTTGCATTTTAGAATGTGAATTTGTATCAACAAATTGGATTAATTAATCCGATTGGCTGAAAATTGGAAGTGGGCGTGACATCTTAATTTATTCAGCATGACATGGGTTAAGAAGGGCAGAATGTGCACGAGGACTGGGCCCAGTTGTTCAAAGCGTCGTTAGCTTAACGAGCTCGTTAAGGGTCATTTCGTTAACTGTTTTAGCAGATTCAATACACAATATTCTGATATTTTTTGCTGAAAAAATGTGAGTAGCTTTTGCACTGCAAAAGCTACTCACATTTTTTCAGCAAAAAATTTCAGAATATTTGCGTATCACTTGATTAAAATTTTAACGAATCGTTAACTAACGACATCGTTAGCTTTGAACAACTGGGCCCTGGTTAATAGCTTAGAGGACTAAACCTGCCCAGGAAAAAGTGCAGTTAGGTAAACTGACTGCCATGTGATGTGGCATTGACCTTTGCTGTTCTCATAAGGGAAAGTGGTGGTGTTTTTATAGTGGAACCACATCTCAAGGATAAAAAACATTATTTTGCATGAAAACAAAATCCAAATGTTGTCTGCTGCAATTGTGATTGATGCTGTAAGTAAGGGTTAACATTGATCACAGTAATCATATGCACTGGCTTTCACTGATCACACTTGCCGCTTCACTCAGAACATGGCTCAAATGAAAATATCTTTAAATTGATCCATTAATGCATAATGAATTATTCCATCTTATTTGGATTGATCAGTTTAGTTTTAATGTTTTTTTGTTCTGCAATACATGTACTTTGATTTCCATGCACTTCATTGGCAAACAGTGCAGACCCTGATCAGATGTCACATTTATGGTATCTGGTCTGGGTCTACACTGTTTGCCAAATCCATTTTGTGGAATGTAAGTATTAATGGGTTAACTTTTGTCGAATGCTATATTTTGGCTCTGAAAAAAATAATGTGTTATTTAGGTTTCTTTTGTTAGCATGTCTTAGCAGAGTAAATTTGTAACATTTATGCTATATTGAAATCTTTCAAATATCTCTGTTTTAATACACATCTCAAATATTAGATTTAAAATCTCTACTTTATGATGGAACTACTGTAATATCTCAGCCTTTTATAAACAACGTGAAGCTTTTAATTTTCTTGTTAATTCTGCCTACATTATTAGAGAAGCATATAAACTTTGAAAGTTAAAATTAGAAGATATTAACCCTTAAAGTGCCAACCAGAACTGCAGCAGATGACATTTGATTATTTTTTTTTTAAGAAAATAAGTCTTGACATAAGTACATGTATTTGTGATTATAATTCTCTCTGTATATATACATGTATACCGTAATGATTCTACTAAATTTTGTTTTTGTATATTTTCAGGTAAAATGTTTGGTGCCAAAATCATACGTGCTCAGAAAGATAAACCAGACACCAGCAAACCTCATATTAAACGTCCAATGAACGCTTTTATGGTGTGGGCACGAGAAGAAAGAAGGAAAATCCTAAAAGCATGTCCTGATATGCACAATTCCAACATCAGCAAAATCCTAGGTGAGTTTTCAGGATTTTACTAAGTAAAATTGTAACAGATGATATTCTAATTTCTTAAAATCATTTTTCAGAGAAAAGAAGACTTGGCATTTCATGTGAATCACTTCAAACTACAATGCTGTCACATGAAGAGTCTTAAATTTGTAGCAAAACCTGGATCAAGTAATCTGATTGGCTGATAATAAGAAATAGGTGTGGCATCTTAATTTATTCAGCATGACAAGGGTTATTTTCCAAGGGTAACCATTATAGAGTTTATTTGCAATGTCATTTAGATTGGCCTTGGATGCTGTCGGATGCACATCTGACTTGTGATCAGGAGGTCATATGTTCGATCCTTGCCTTGTCTGGCAACATTCTTTCATTGAGATTGATCGTGAAATATTTTCTATAGTCATTCACTCCTTCCGCTGATTCAAGAAGGGCAGTTGTCAGTTTCTGGCAAAAGAATGTGCACAAGTACTGGCTAACCACAGAGGGCTAAGCCTGCCCAGGAAAAGTGTGGTTAGGTAAACTGAGTGGCTCAACATGACCTTAATAGTGTTGAATTGGCCGTTAAATGCCAAGCCAACCAACTAACCATTTAGATCATCTTAACAAAGGAGGCAGGTTGAATTAGTTGTCAAGCTTTACTTCCATCGAAAATGTGAAAAAAAATAACATATTTGTCAAGCTGCAGATTTTGTCTTCAGCATGCTAATGGTATTTTCATCTCTAATGACAGGGGCCAAATGGAAAGCAATGTCCAACTCAGAAAAGCAGCCATATTATGAAGAGCAGTCTCGTCTCAGTAAACTACACATGGAAAAACACCCAGACTACAGATACAGGTAAATTTTGGATTGATTTATGTGCTTATAATATCGAGGGTTGAGCGCAAGACTAGCGTAAGTCAGATGGTTGTTTTTCCCCAAACCTAATCTCCACACCATGAAGGCATTATGAAGATTACAACATTTCTTTCTGTAAACAATGAAAATTTAGGTGCCATTGCTCGTATGAGCAATGGCACCTAAATTTGCATTGTTTACAAAGGGGTCCAAGTTGCCCCTAAACAAGGGTTTCAAAAATATGTTTGAGTTACCATAGTCTTGCGCTCAACCCTCGATATACTCTAAAGGAGCTTCATCACAAGAAAAAGCTTTTTTTAGACTTTCCGTGAAATCGGTCTTTAAGTGTGCATGCCCAGCCCCATAGCAAGGCCACATCCAATTCTTTGCCTGGTTTCCCTCTGGCCTTCCACTTACGTAAGCAAACCGCATAGGCTCTGGCGAGCCTGCACAGATGTGCAGGCTCGCCTGAACCTTTGCTGTTTGCATTTTCTGTAATGACTATATATGCATATGTTTTTACGGCTCTTTTCCGCTGATGTGACTCAAATATTCAGACACTTTAGCTTCTTACCATATATTATCCTAAGATTTGAACCTACCTGATAATATGTCTAACTAGTACTGACTGAAATGGCAAACAGTGTAGATTCTTATCAAACCACTCCAAAGGAGCAGGTTTATCAGGGTCTACCATATTTACCATAAGTGTTCGGACAGATAAGCCTGAGCAAAAAGTGTAGACCAAGATGAGATGCCACAGAATGTGGCATCTCATCAGGGTCTACACTGTTTGCCATTCATCCAGCAATATTTAGACTCAAAAATGGGTAGTAAATTGTGCTTGTTCAAATTTTACATTAAGTGTAGTTAGGAGTTAAGGTGCCTGAATACTTATGGTAAAAACGGTATTAATTCTGTTTGCCATAGCGATGCTGCCCTAAAAGCTAAGATAAATGTAGTATGCACATGCATTACAGTTGGACTGAATTTAATATTTTGTTTTTACAGGTTACAGATACTTTGCATTTTAGCATCAAGTTATGACTTATGGGTACTCATTAGAATTGCCTTTATGAGGTAATTTCAGTATGTACCACAAGGCTTGATTTGCTAGAAAACAAACTAAACATATTCTGAATACAATGTACTTTCTAAAGCACTTCTAAAAGTACCACAATATGTTTTCATGGAGAAATATTTCTGTGGATACCACCCCCACCCCCACCCCTTATCTGGAGCTACGCAAGCAGTCCAAACAGGGACATTGCTGTTCATTACCCTTGTCCTGCTTAACCTAGATATGCCCTACTTTTGCAAACAGTGTAGATCCATATCAGTAGGCTTCTGAAGAACTGATCTGGATCTGCACTGTTTGTCATTTAAGTATGTGAAATTGTGTCAATAACCTGGATCAAGCAATCTGATTGGCTGAAAATTAGAAGTGGGCGCGGCATCTTAATTTATTCAGCATGGCAAGGGTTAACATTTAGTACCCTCTGGGTAAATTTATTACTTTTCCCAGACAATAGGGCTTCACAGATTCTGAAGTGTTTTGTAAAATTAAAGTCCTTTGGTTAAAATCTTCTCACGGTTGCTTTTGTTGTAATTAATTTTTTCATGCATTTATTTTTATGGTGGAGCTGACTAAAACTATTTCATAGAATGCTAAATTCACACTCTAGATGTAGCAAGGGAAGAGTTTGCATTCATTTTGATATTGTGCTGTTCTGTGCCTTTGTTGTCCACATATACCTGAAAAATGACATGACATGCATTGCATATACAGCAGCAACTTTTTCTTTCTTATTTAGACCAAGACCAAAACGAACCTGTATAGTCGATGGAAAGAAATTAAGAATCTCAGAGTACAAGAATCTGATGAGGTCACGAAGACAAGACATCCGAAGAGTTTGGTATGGTGACTCAGGAACAACATATGTTGAAGGACTTTTAGGTAATTCTATACATCACATTATAACCAGCCTACTTCATTTCAATATTAGCAGATGGAAGCATAGGTCCAGATAAGACACTTTTTTTTTTCAACCAAAAGTACTGGAATTTTTCTTATTTCTCCACAAAAACATATGTTGTGGGTACTCATTAGAAAGCACCTTGCTGAGGTGCTTTCTAATGAGTACCACAACATATGTTTTCATGGAGGAATAAGAAAAATGTCATGTGATTATCCTGTTACCTGGTGCTATGAAAATAGTTGCAGGGGAAGCAACTCTGTCAAAACTTTTTTAGCCACCTTTCTTAAAACACATCTAAAAGGGAAGAATTTGCTTCCCAATGGTGTGTGCTTGATAAGTGTTGGTGAAATAGAAAACAGTGCAGACCCAGATCACACTGCTTCAGTTTGATCTGACATTATTAGGCATGTTCATCAAAATTTTTAGGGAGCTGTTTTGAAAAATGACATGACTGTTCATTGTGTTACAAGTTTTTAATGTATCATTATATAGCAACCCATTTATGCAGGGTGGACTCTTCTACCTCAACTCTTTGGACAGGTCCATTTCCAACAGAAGGGGTGTTTGGTTGGTTTTATGATCACCATAGTTTATAGAAATTCCTTTATTTAATGCAAACAGTGTAGACACTGATTTGATGCTGCAGATCTGAATCTAGATTGTTTACCAGTGTCCCTTTTGGGGGATGCTTGGCAAATATATAGGTTAATACAAGAAGTTCCATCAAGATTTGTTTCTTATTTTCCAGGAGAAAATGGCAACCCATCCACATCCACCTCCAGTTATGATTCTTCCAACCTAATTGCCTCCCCTGACATGCCATCCTCCCTCCATCGTGAGAATGGCCATAGTGACCACAGTGATCCAGAAGACATCAGTATGAATGAACACGATGATGTTAGTATTCATAGTGATGATAATGTTAGTGACATTGTTGACCAATCAGACATGGATACTTCTTATAACACAAACAATAATTCTGATTTGACCAATGGGAACACAAGTTTGTCACAGTTGTCAACGTAGTTACAAAAAATAATTTAGCTATGACTCTGTATGATAAAATTGGCAGAATATGAAAGATGGCTTTTCTTATGTTCCTAAAAATAGGTATTGACATTTCCAATACTCTTAAAGTATGCTCAAAATTGTAGCAGACAACATTCTAAAATGTTTTTTTTTCCTATGTTTTCTGACATTTCTGCAAGGCAGACAATTCACATGAAATGTCAAGCCTTATTTTCTCATTAAAATAATAAAAAAAAAATCAGAATGTCGTCTGCTGCCATTGTAATTGGTGCTTTCAGACATAAATTAAGTCTTTAAAGGAAAAGAAATGTCAAATCCTCTTTCAGGAAAACATAAGAAAAGTATATTTCAAATGTTGTTTGCCATATCGAGGGTTGAGCGCAAGACTATGGTAACTCAAACGTATTTTTGAAACCCTTGTTTAGGGGCAACTTGGACCCCTTTGTAAACAATGCAAATTTAGGTGCCATTGCTCATATGAGCAATGGCACCTAAATTTTCATTGTTTACAGAAAGAAATGTTGTAATCTTCATAACGCCTTCATGGTGAGGGGATTAGGTTTGGGGAAAAACAACCATCTGACTTACGCTAGTCTTGCGCTCAACCCTCGATATGCTAAGGTTAACAATTGAGAATTGATGCAAGGCAGCATATATTATCAGCTTTTCATCCAGATCTTATCTGTAGAGTAGAGGAAAGAATACAAAAGTACTGAAGAGTAGTGCAGGGGAGACAACTCTCATGATCCAAAGTGCCATGTGAACATGTAATGTGTATCAGAGCTAAGTTGGAAGGTGTACAGGGCCAAAATAATGAACAAAAGTTCTGAAAACGCATAAGTCGGTGCTAGAAAATAAAATTACAAATGTATAGAGACAGTGAGAATTTTTGTGAATAAGATGAAAATGATTGTTATTACTTGTTAAGATGTTTATGTATGTTAAATGTTTGTATTTTTGTCCTGTTATTGACCGTGAGGTATTGAGTGCAGTCTGAGTGTTTTAACCATGAACACTCTCTGGACTAATTAAGCAGATGACAAATTATAATTTTCTTTATTTTCCTAGAAAATGAGCCAGTTTGCATGATATTTCAAAACCTATTTTCTGGGGAAAATTATTTCAATTGTCGTCTGCTGAAAGTATCACAGAGCATGCTAAGTGAAACTTTACCATCCTGCGGGTGAATATTTTCAGTTGAAGTTTTTTTGTTTTTTTTTCAAAACTAGGGCTTATCATTAATGCACTGCATGTTAGGTAAAAATTTCAGCAGACAACATTTTGAAACATTTTCTTTTTTTTTTCCCAGAAAATAGGATTTGACTTATCCGAGAAGACAATTTGCATGAAATGTCAAAGCCTATTTTCTGGGAGAAAAAGGAGAAAAAAAAATATCATGAATTTGTCATCAGCTGAAATCACCTAGAGTGTTTGAAAGGTTAATCAACTCATTGAAAACAATATGAGGAAATACTAAGTCTGTTTGCCAGGATCAAATTAAAACAAAACAAAAAAAAGTCAGATTTAACCATCATCTGGACATTTCCCTGTGGAAGAATATTTTAACACTTACCATGCTATGGGCAAATTTAACAGATGACAAACTGAAGATAATTTTTATTTTTTTCCTAGAAAATAGGATCTGACATTTCATGCAAATTGTCTCCTTGGGAAAACATGAAATGTCAAATCCTATTTTCTTAGGAAAATAAGAAAAAATATTTCAAAATTTTGTCTGCTGAAAACTTTACCCAGCATGCAAAGTGTAAAGTAGCCAGTCAGAGGGATTAATTGTGGACCAATAATATTTTATGAATATGAATGCGACTGCAGTTTGCTTGTTCTGGTTGTGTATACATGCTCTGTTTATGTGTTATGTCCCGCACGACGTCTGCCCAGCCGCGGAGGGCGTAGGGCTGAAACACATTTTATATGTATAAACTTGTTGCTATTTACTGCCTGTTTATGTGAAAATTTTATCTACATTAATAAATCCAACTGCATTTCAATGCCATAGAGTTAATCCATTTATAGTGTTAGGTGTTCTGGCAAATTCAGCAGATGACAACCCAGCTAGCATTCTTTATAAATCTATAGCGAGCTGTTATCAGCCTGTCAGCTACTCTGACGGGCCGATAACGGCCCACTATAGATTTTAAAGAATGCTTACTGGGAAACTGGTAATATTTTTTCTTATTTTCCCCAGAATGCAGGCTCTGACATTTCATGCAAGTTGTCTCCTTGAGAGACAATTTGCATGAAATCCCAAAGCCCATTTTCAGGAAAAATTAAGAAATTTATTTCAAAATGTTGTCTGCTGAAATTTTAACCCAGCATACTAAGCGTTAAATACATTTCTGACATCAGTGCTTTTTTATATTTGTTCATGAATACTGATGAGAGGAGAGAGTTCTTTTTTGAACAATAGATTATGAAAGCTGCCCATTTCTAACTGCCATATTTTTGTTTTCTTCGACAAAATCCAGTGCCATTTTAATCCATTGTGTTCCTTATCCACTGTTCATCTTTGTGTTTCTTACCTTCAGAATATTTTTTCTTATGGCAATAACTCTACAAAAACCATGCTGATAATATTAAAGAATTAGTCAGTGTTACAGAAATACCCTAATTTACTGGGCAACTTTTTTCTGCAGATATATTGTATCAGCTGTATAAGTCCAGAAATGATGTGTTTTATTATTATTTAGATTAACCCATTGTAGACTGAATAGACTCTCCCACACTATATGTTGGAAGAGTCTAATATCAATTTTAGGTACGTCCAGCTATATATTCCTATAGAAAAATGGCTAAACTATTTGCAAACAGTTAAGACCCTGATCAGATGCTGCATTCTGCGGCGTCTGATCTGAGTCTGCACTGTTTGCCAAATGTCCCAACTACAATGGGTTAAACCTTAAAGCACAAAGCAAATTGTAGCAGACGACATCCTAAATTTTTTTTTATAGTTTTTAGAGTGAATAAGACTTGGAATGTTTTATGTGAATAATCTGCGAGGCAAGTCTGATTTCTAATAAAACTCAACAACATTTACCCTAACTTTTTTGGATAGATTTGGCTAAGCAAACAGGAAAGATCCTGATCAAAGCACTCCTTAGGAGATATTTGATCATGTTTACACAGTTTGTGGATCCATCAATTTTTTTTCAGACAAATCACATGGTAATAATCATAAAGGCTTTTCCAAGAAAAAGAAGGCGGCGGTAAAAAGAAAATTTTGAAAAAAAAATATATATATTACATATATATAAAAAAAAAGATGTTCAGGCATAAAGGTCCCTTAATATTTAGCGTAATCATTAGGGTAATTACAGTTGACTCATTATCTCATATTCAAGGGACTCTCTGACATACTTCAAGATATCCGTACCTCAACATATCAGATTTGCAGAATTGAGGAAAAATTAATTGAACAACCACATTTAACAAATGTGTATGTAATTTGACTCCCAAAGTTAGAGATATTGAAAATATTGTGAAAAAGAGGAAAAATTGCTCCTTAGGAGCAATTTCTCCTCTTTTCCACAATATTTTGTTACCTGTTATTAGATTTTCATGTTTAAGCAGGGACCAGATTTTCACCTTGGGATAAGCAGGTATTCCAGATAAGCGAGGTTGAGATAATGAGAGCCAACTGTTATAGGTTGTCGTTTGTATTTAAATTTACTATGTTAATCTTTACCAACCGCTGGGCAAATTATGCAGAAGACAAATGGATATTTTTCTAATCTTCCCCAGAAAACTTGGATTTGACTTTTCGTGCAAATTGTCTCCATTGGGTACAATTTGCATGAAATGTCAAAACCTCATTTCTGGGAAATATAAAGAAAATATTTCACTATGTCATGTGCTGACATTTTACCCAGAGTGCTAATTGTAAAAACTTAATGCTTTATGAAAGCACTGATATTTCCTCTGCTGTTGTAACTATACAATTTTTTTCTGCAATTCTGAAGAAGCATATTACAGGTAACAGTTTTGAAATCCAGAATGGAAATCTAGACTGAGCCTCATGAACACTAAAAACATCCAACTCGCACATGCAAACAAAGCAGAGCCAAATTAACCTGCACATAGCTGCAGTGGCCATAGCGCCTGCAGTTCCCACAAGCCCTCTCATCCCTTTATCCCATCACGAAAACATGCCTATATAATTTTGACCCCCTTAAACCCCACTTTTATATAGAAAAAAATGGGGTTTACAGGGGTATACATTATTTTTCTTAATTCTGCTCAAAAACATAGATTGTGGGTACTCGTTAGAACTGCCTCGCCGAGTCGGTTCTAACGAGTACCCACAATCTATGTTTTGAGCAGAAATATGAAAAATATCAAGAGTTTTTTACCTGAAAATTTTCGGTTTTTGGCGGTGAAATTTTCTATATATTTGAATAGGCGTGTTTTCGTAATGCATACCAGTTTGTGATGCCATAATGTGTATGCTAATAGCAGTCCTCATTAGCCTGTGCAGTTGAAGGGCCCATAACTTTTAGCATCAAGAATATTTGGACTGCAGCATCTAAATAGTGAACAATAAAAGGCCCAAACAAGACAGCACAGATATACATATTTCCATAAACATTTTGTTTCAAAACTTTCAAAAATGGGAGCGACTCTTTAAGGAAAGAATTTGCTCCCAAAGGGAGCAAATTCTTTCCTTTAAGAGTAGCTCCTAATGAGATGGGAGGCAAATATTTCCATCTCAGAATTATTGCTCTTTTTTCTGTGGGAGGGGACGGCGTGTGGAGTGGTATTCCTTCCCCCTTTAATATGCAGACTGGTCTAGGTATGGCCTACTTTGTTTACATATGTGATAATATGCACATATTCCCAACGAAGCTCAATTTATTCAGCGTTACATGACGTCACATATTAGAATGTGTAGTTAGTTCAATCTAGTCATAGATGTAGGCACAAATTTTTATCTTTCTGTTAACATTTTTATTTGTTAGAAACATATGAAATCCTAATACTCATATCCTGCTAGAACAAATGAGTACCTCCAAATAGAAATCACCATTACGACAGTGTAGACTGGGATCAGCCTGCGCATCTTTGCAGTCTGAACAGGGTCTATGTGTACTGCAACAAATGTTTAAGGTCCATACATAATATTAGTGACTTCTATAGTCACTAATCATTGGTTACAAGAATGCAGGCTGATTGCAGTCTAAACTGGTTGTATGGGTCAGAAGGTCTGTTTTATGTTTAGAGGAACTCAAATTTAAGTGTATTTATGATGTTATATATTTCATGTTCATTCTATTCTATAGCAAATCCATTTTAAGCTTTGGCACTTTCTGGACATATTTGACAGATGGCAAACTGGACGACAATTCAGAAAATAGGTTTGACATTTCTTGCAAATTGTCTCCTAAGGAATCAATTTGCATGAAAAGTCAAACCCTGTTTTCTTGAAGAAAAAAAATTACAAGGTGTCATCTGCTGAACTTTTTACCCAGCTTGCAAAGCATTAATGACATTTTTAGTCATAATCAGCTAGATTATTTTTTCATCTTAAGAAATACTATGAGGCTAATAATTTTAGCATGCTATTTAATTTTGCTGTTTTTGTAGTACTATGCCAAGGGCAAAATTTCATCACTATTAACAGTATCAGTCTACTATTGCTAACATTAATCTTTAGAAACCAACAGACAATAAAGTTTGGATAAAAGTCCAATCATTTCATTCAAATCATTTCCATAGAGGTAAATTCATGACAACTAGACAACATAGGTATTTTAGACATTATATAAATTTTATTTTGCTTATTTCATCACATATAAACATTTTGATATCAAAAGAAAGACACAAAGTGAAAGAAAAAACATAAAGTCAGATATTGCCCCAGCAAGGGCTTACCAATACTGATACTGTGCTGCTTGTTGCTTCTAGTCTAAAAATGGCAGTCATCCAGTTGCCAATAAGAAACAGCCTTTTATTTATGGCTGACCAATCATGAACCTTGTTACAGCATACTGTCTCTCATTACAAATATTACACCTTGATTTCATTAAATGTCAATCACATGTTTTTGGGAGCCATAAATAAAGTATATTTGAGCCATACCATGGTAAAATGGTGTTTAAGGTTTACATAAACAGCACAGGTGCAGATCAGCCTGTGCATCCATAACTTGATCAAAGCCTTTGCTGTTTCCTTACAGCAACTTTGGCTGCATTTATACTTACCATGCTGGGTGAAAAAATCAGCCATAATTTAAAATTTTCCAGAGAATAAGGGTTGACAGTTGTTTGTCCTTAGGAAACAATTTGCTTGAAATGTTAAACCCTTTTATCAGGGGAAAAACAAGAAAGAAACATTTCAAAATACTGGTATTGTCTGCTGAAGTTTTTACCCATCATTGTAATAATACAGTGGAAAGGAGCAAAGACCCTGTTTAGACTGTGCAAATTGGTCTGGGCTTTTACTGTTCACTTACTATTAACTCTTTATGTGCTAACCATAACTACAGCTGAAAACATTTCAAATTTTTTTTGGTTTCTTCTAAAAAAAGGACCTGCCATTTCATGTGAATTGTCTGCCTAGCAGACAATTCACATGAAATGTCAGGTCCTATTTCTCTGAAAAACAAGAAAAACATATTTGAAAGTGTCTTCTACTGTAGTTGAATCAGCGCTTAAAAAGTTTTTCCATTTGGCCTCCTGTATACAAGGCATTTGAATACATTAGTAGCATTTTACATCTGCATTTGCCTTTATTTTGTTGAGTTTAGATGCACTACTGAAGGTCACTTGTATTCTATTGTTACTTAACAGTTATAGAAATATGTCTATTAAAATATTGACCAGCAAAATACACTTGTTTGTTCTTATTCAGAGGAACCAGAACCTTACTATATTTACCATAGGTACTGGGGTAAGCTTGCCTAAGTTGACACAGACCATATGAAGCAGAATGGAACATGGGTTAACGCTTAGCACTATGGGTGAACTATTTTTCTTATTTTTTCCCAGAAAAATGATTGTGACATTTCATGCAAATTGTCTCCAGTGGAGACAATTTGCATGATATGTCAAATCCTGTTTTCTAGGAAAAAATAAAATTAACTGGGAGAGTGGTAGGCCTGAATGTTAAAAACCTTAACATTTGTTGAGACCAATGTAGATTGCCAACTTTCACGTACATGCAAGCTAAAAAGACTGCAAATCTGCAGCCAGGTCAAGTCTTTTTACCAGCTGATTCTAAACCTATCCATCTGGCAAACAGGGACAGCCCCATTTAGACAGGGCAAATACACTTTAATAGGTTGGGGGCATTCTGTTTGCATATACTGTGTGCAGTCGAACTTTTTTTTACCCTTGTCATGCTGAATAAATTAAGATGCCACGCCCACTTCTAATTTTCAGCCATTCAGATTACTTGATCCAGCTTGCAGATAAAAAGTCACATACTTAAACAGTGCAGATCCAGATCAGTTGGCTTCTTCAGAATCCAACTGATCTGGATCTACACTGTTTGCAAACGCAGGATATATCCGGGTTCAGCAGGACAAAGGTTTAAAGGATGGTACCAGGCCTTATATTAACCTTCAAGGCTAGAGATCCGGTACCGGACCTTTAACTAGCGAGTCTAGCGGTCCAGTACCGGATCCCTAGTTATTCCTACTGGGACAGGCTAGAGGTCCGTTAATAGATTAGGCCTATTTATTTGTTATTTTCAAGAATAAAGACGGTAAACTAGCTATAAAATCACGACACGAATTATAATATTCTTCCATCATTTAGCCACCATCTTGAAATGGGAAATCACATATACGGTAATATAGTAATTGTGATCCGTCATTACTAATTCATGTAATTTATTGATATATATACAAGACAGCGCTCATTACGAAAACATCCCAGTTCAAATATATAGAAAATTTTACCTCCAAAAACTGAAAATTTTCAGACAAAAAACCCTGATATTTTTCATATTTCTGCTCAAAACATAGATTGCTCAAAACACAATCTATGTTTTTGAGCAAAAATAAGAAAAAAATAATGTCCACCTTTTAAACTCCAGTTTTACTATATAAAAGTGGGGCTTAAGGAGGTCAAAATTATATAGGCATGTTTTCGTGATGTTAAGTACTGAACTGTCTGGGAAATTCGTGCGGACTGTTCTAAACTGGTCCTTTGCATGCAAATCTTAGCTAAGACGGCTAAATTCCAAAATGCAGCAAAGTCGCTTCATAAAGTACACTATATAAGATGTTGAGGGTAGGTTAGGCCTTTACTCGCTTCCAAAATCAACCAGTACTCTTATTTCAAACCTGTTTCGTTTTTTGTTTTTTTTTTTTATCGAATGTATGATGGCGGTTTAAGTGGTTTAAGAATTAATGCATTAATTCTATGACTATACAGGAGGAACAGCGAAACAAGAAAAAAAATAAAAACAACAATAACAATAGCATAGTCGGTGGTTAGTAAGATTTAAACGGGTTTTAGAGTGCAAAACCTCAGCGCTAGTAGTAGTAGTAGTAGTAGTTAACCGT
The DNA here is from genome assembly GCA_964016985.1 of Anodontia alba. Classification (NCBI taxonomy): domain Eukaryota; kingdom Metazoa; phylum Mollusca; class Bivalvia; order Lucinida; family Lucinidae; genus Anodontia; species Anodontia alba. The sequence goes on from OZ024834.1 coordinate 36,456,955, forward strand.
TGTCTCGTTGAATAAATAAGATGCCACGCCCACTTCTAATTTTCAGCCAATCAGATTACTTGATCCAGATTGTTGCTATAAATTCACATAATGACAAACAGTGCAGATCCAGATCAGTTGACTTCTTCTACACTGTTTGCAAAGGCAGGGCATATCCGGGTTCAGCAGGACCAAGGTTAATAGCTTCCGCCTTTTTTCACAAGGAGACAATTTATGCGTGTTTTCCTGCACATCAAGCCCCTTCTAAAAGGAAAGATCCCGAGGTAGCAAAATCTTTCCTGTTAGAGCAGACCCCTTTTCAGAAGTGGATATAAACAATGTAGACAGTTATCTCACTGCCTGTATGAATGCTGAAGGAAAGTATCGTAATTTGTTTGATCCGCTTTTAGACCTCCAAGCTCAGCGGTAGTCATTCCATGGATCTACCCCAGCTAGCATTCTACGTAAATCTACATCGGGCCGTGATCGGCCCGTCAGGGTAGCTGACGGGCCGATGACGGCCCGATATAGATTTACGTAGAATGCTGACTGGGACTAGACTTGCTTTCCAATACACTTTAGTTGAATGTGTATTCGATGGCAATGCAAATACGTCAGTGTCATTAACGCTGAAGAGATAAACTAAGTGACCGTGAGTGGTAAAGCTCAAATGATAGATTAGATATTTTTCTGAGTATTTTATGACCTATATTCTGGTATATATATTCGAAGGATTTTTCAAGATGTTAAGTTACTGCTACCCCATAAGTCCAAAATTTGAAACTTTGTTTTAGTGCTATGCACTAAAGATGGACTCGTGGCCAGTTATTCTCGAAATTTGAAGTTTCGTTAAATTAAATCGACTAAACTGATCTAAGGGAAATAATCCAATTTACGAGAACAGATTTAAGGGAAACAACCACGCTGTTCTCGTAATTTGATGTTCGTTAAACCGATTTAAACAGACCTAAGGGAAATAATCCAATTACGGAGACCAGACCTAAGGGTCAGGTACATTGTGCAGGTACATAGATCCAGCTATGATATGATGTTCGTTAAACCGACTTACACAGACAGAAAGGGGTTCGATTTGATGAAATTTCCGCAATTACTCTACGTACTCGAACAGACAGGCCTAAGCAAACAGTGTAGACCCTGATGAGATGCCGCAGAACGCATCTACACTGTTTGTCACTCACCCACAATTTACACACATTCACAGGTAGTAAAATGGACGTTGATGAAAAGTATAAGATAAATAGCAAGAAGGGGTTAAATATTTAAGGAAAATGCGATATCTTAAATATATCAAATTTATCCAATATTTCCCATGAAATGAAATTTTACTGAATCAAAGGGGGCGAGTGCCCCCCCCCCCCCCCCCCACCCCAACCGCTCCATCTTAACCCGCACGCACACACACACACCATCTTAATTCGCCCCTTGCCATATTTTTTGCAATAGTATTAACCCGTATTAATTACCGCTTTTTGATATGGAATGAGATTTTTATGAACAACTATCGTTTCGAAAATCTAAGTGAACATACCCAAGAAATGCAAAAATCACGAAGTACTGCCCTTTCGCGGCAACAAAAGGAGGAGAAATCAGATTGGATAAATTTGATAAATGTTGGATATCGTAATTTCCCTAATGCGCATGCCTTAAAATTTTACATATACTCCTCGCCAAAGATTTAGCATACCTGAATGTGAAATAAGTAGTAAAAATTGATGGTGAAGGGGAGCCTTATGTATGCGAACATTGTGCAGGTACATAGTTATTTCCTGCCTTACTGATAATTTTTATACACTTGGCCAACAGAGCCGTGGTGCTGGAAAATTACCATTTTTAACAACACTTTTCAATTTTATTCCCAAACCACGTCCTAATAATGTTTTTTCGTATCTTACATACAGTAGTCTATAGGAGATACATTAGTTCTTGAAGTTTTGCCAGTAGTGGGTTTCAGTTCTTACGCACAAAGGTACAGGACGCGATCAAACACAAACTTTACTTTAGTCAAATGGACATTGCAATTTTCCTATGTAATCTTATCACCTTTGTGCTTATATATTCTTCAAATTTAACGTGTAACCAAATCATGGCATGGAGCTTTGTCTGCTTTCATAGGAATTTCTGACTCGTGGCACTCTTTTTGCTGAGATTCAAATGTTGAAAATGGTCAGCAAAATCAGAATTTCGTGACACTTATTAAGACCTGAAAAACAGCTTGTTAGCGGAACAGTCAACATAGAAGCTTAAAGACACTGACTTTATATTGGAATAGGCCAATTTCATTTTAGGTACATCCGGCCCGTGATCCGGCCATGCGATTTAGATATTTCTAGAGAAAAATGGGAAACTGTTTGCAAACAATGGAGACCCTGATCAGACGCCGCGTTCTGCGGCGTCTGATCTGGGTCTGCATTGTTTGCCAATTACCAATTAAGGGGTATCCAGACTACATTGGATTAAAGTTTCAAATTGTAGTATTTCAAAAGTGCATCCAGAATACTGAAACTATGCTAAACTTTTGGCGAGATGAATATATCACTAAAATTTGAACACGTCCATTTTTCTACCCGTGGATAAGTCTAAAATTGCAGGATGAGTGGCAAACAGTGTAGACCCTGGGCAAATAATGTATACCAAGATCAGACGCCATAGAACACGGCGTCTAATCTGTGTCTACACTGTTTGCTCAGGTCTGCCTGTCGTAAATACTGTCTAATCCAACCCCGCCCCCTCTCGCAGAAATTTGTGATTCGCCGATTAAATAATTCGAGATCCGCCCTGACCTTCGTTCTCTAACTACTGGCTACTCAGGACAAAATCTCCGAACAGAGAGGTCCTGAACAGACTGCTCGCATGTGCAGACAAGCTGCAATGGTGTCTTTTTATGAAGTAATGTCAGCACTTTAATTTTGACTATTTTTTCCTATTTTCCTATTCGATTAGTCTCCCTTGAATTTAGAATCAACTTTTAACACATAAACTTTCCAAACGATCGATTGTCAAAAAAAAAAAAAAAAAAAAACAGATGACAAATGTTGTCTGAAACTTGGCACCGTAAAAGTTAAGCGGAATTCTGTTGTCACATATAATGTTTGAGCCCAATAGTACCAAATGACAAGATAATGGAATACCATCAGCACAATATCAATGCAAGGGGCCATCTATGTAAAGCAAAGTCCCATGTTTCTACATATTTTAAAGTGAAAACAGGTCTATAATTGTGTGAATTGGGTTAAGCTAATTTTCAGAAATTTGCAGGCTGCTTTCCAATCTGATTTCGCCATCCTCTATTACCTTGAGAGGGCAGTGCTTCGTGACTATGGCAATTCCTGGGTATCTTCACTTACATTTTTGAAATGAAAGTCATGCATAAAAAGATAGTCATTACTAAAAACCTCGTCTGGAGAAGACTCTTTTAATTACAGATACAACACTTCCATATCAGAAACTACAAAACAATGAATGGTCCCAGCGGGCATATGACGTTTATACAACATCGCCTCAACGTCGATGCAACGTCATATGACGTTGCATCGACGTTGAGGCGGCGTGGTATAAACGTCATGTGCCCGCTGGGGTAATATGGTTACTACTAATGCAAAAAGTATGTCAGGGGTAGAGTCAGAGTGAGGTCGTGGGGTCAGTTGAACCCCTTTGACTCAAACTTTCATTTTCATGGGAAATGTTTGATAAATTTGATAGATTTGAGATACCATATTTACCCTAAATAATTACACCCCATACTCTTTACCTTACATTTCCCCTTCAACTGGTCCAGCCAGCGTTGGTGCCTCAGTCCGATGTGCATCCATTGGTGATCAGGAAGTAGTGGGTTTAATCCCCTCCGGGCCCAGCAACATTCTTTCTTGGAGATTGTTCACGAAATATTTTCTATGGTTATTCTCTCCCTTCCGCTGATATAAGAAGGGCAGTTGCCAGTTCTTGGCAAAAGAATGTGCACAAGTACTGGTTAACTGCTTGGAGGACTTAGCCTGTCCAAGAAAGGTGTGGTTAGGTCAACTGACTGCGCTCAACATGACGTTAATAGGTTGAGTGGGCCATAAAACCTAAAGCCAATCAATCAATCAATAAGTCCATTTTACTACCTGTGAATGTGTGTAAATTGCTGTGTGAGAGCAAAAAGTGTAGACCCTGATCAGATGCTGCATTCTGCATCTGATCTGGGTCTACTCTGTTTGCTCGGGCTTGTCTATCCAACTACGTAGAGTAACTGTGGTAATTTGATCAAATCTAACCCCGTCCGTCTAATGTTTAAAGTCAGTTTAATGGAGATGAATGACTAAAAGTGTCCAAATACTTGGGGTAAACACTGTAGTGTATAATATCATAAGCCACTATTAAATGATCAGAAATAAATTTATTGTGTAAAATAAAAAAAATACATAAAAATGTATATATAAAAAAATGAAATTAAAATACATAGCTGCTGGTAAGAGGGAGTATCCACAAAATTCCACATAATATTTTACTTATTTCTTGATGACAACATATGTTGTGGGTACTTCTAACAAGTCCGTCAAGATATGTTTTGGTCAAAAAATAAGAAAACTATCAATAAAGCAGTTGTAAAAAGTACCTTACTATGAAAATAGATATAAAACTTGTTTATACTAGCCAGACAGGAATGCTTTTCTGCACAACCGTCTACTGGTTATGTACATCTTTTTGCAGTTGTCTATGAACCTTACAAGAGAGCAAATCTTTCGAATTTATCCCACCATAATTATTTTATACACCTGTATCACATTAGAGCTGGGGCTACATCATCAATGCATCAATATATCATGATATTTTTTGTGATGAGACTGTCTTGTGATGCTGATTGTTAGTATTGCTATCATCAATGCATCGATATATCATGATATTTTTTCAGATGATACTGTATTGTGATACTACTGATTAGTATCGATACTTCATGATACCGTACCTGCATAATTCACTTTTTTATACATAAAAAGACTTTTTTTTACCTTTACTACACTCTTGGCTAATTCATCAGATGACAGATTTATGATACTTTTCTTATTTTTTCCCAGAAAATAGGCCCTGACATTTCCTGCAAATTGTCTCCTCAGGAGACAATTTGCATGAAATGTTAAAGCCTCTTTTCCGGGAAAATAAAAAAAAAATATTTCAGATTGTCATTTACTGAAATTTTTTATGCAGCATGCTAAGCAGTGTTAAAGCATTAACACAATACTTTATATATATTTTGTGACAAATGTTGAAAAACCAACAGGGTTAAAGTATCATGATACAGTATCATATCAGACACTTGATATTGTGATAATATCGTGATATTTTTTTTTCTGGTGATCCCAGCTCTACACATGTACCACATACACATACACATACACACAAACAAAACACACGATTATTTGTATACACAACAGATGACCTGAATGAGTTTATTGGGGATATGGTACATGTAAATGTCCTAAAATTTCAAACACTTTATGCATATGTTTTTGGCCTAAATTTTGATTTTTATGCAGTTGTTTCTTAAAAGACTTAGTGGAATGACAAACAGTGTAAACTCCTTCAGGAGCACTCTGATCTGGGTCTGCACTGTTTGCATATGCCATTTTAACAGAAACATTATTGTATGAAATTTTAGGACATTTACTGTACACAATGGAGGACCTTTTGGGATACCATGAAGGTCGAAAAAATTCGAACACTTTATGCTAAATAAGTTTTTGGCCTAAATTTTGCTGTGTGTGCAATTGTTCCTTAAGATATATAGTGAAAGGGCAAAAAGTGTAGACCCTGATCAGACTGCTTCTTCAGGAGCAGTCTGATCTGGATCTGCACTTTTGCATATCCCTTTTTGTAAGAAACTAGTGTATAAAATTTTAGGTAATTTTTCAGAAGCCAATTCATCTGGATCTACACTGTTTGTAACGGCAAGGCATACCCAAAGTTCATCAGGATCAGGGTTCTTAACATGATTGTTTGGTTGTATCTAAGCCCAAAATGACTGTAATACTAGCTGAATAGTTTCCTCAAGCATAGATATCTTTCAACATGGTCATATTTCTTTAGTCAGGTAATAATAATTATTCAAAAGGTACTCTGTGCAAAAACAAATACAGCCGAATTTCGATGGCTCGAACCCCTTTGGGACCATGAAAATTTGTCCGAGACAGCGGTAGTTCGAGCCACAGAGGTATTTGTGCCATACCAGGATACATAATGGAGATAATTGTGGGATATCTTTTCGGTGTTCTATATTATAAACGTATACTGTGTGTACTCATTAGAATTGCCTCACTGAGGCAATTCTAATGAGTGCACACAGCATACATTTGCAAGATAAAAGAAGAAAATCTCTCTAAATTATCCGTATATCGGTTTTGGAGGAAATCCCTGCGGACTCAAGAACATGTTCGACTCATCCATGGTAAACGAGCCATCGGGATTCGAGCCATTGAAGTTCTACTGTACCATCTCAAACAGCAAAGCCACAGACAGCTTGTGAAGCCACATCTGGGTCTTCACTGTTCATAAACATTCTACAAGTTGTAGCATCATGCAATCAAACAGCAAAGATCCTGACCACACTGATCATATGTGCAGAGTGGCATAGACCTTTGCTGTTCACTTTTGAGATTGTTTTTTCTTCTCCCAAAGCCAGTCTTGTTAAGGGACGATACGTTTGGTAGAATTTCCATTTTTTGACAGAGACAATGACTTTTGTGACTTCTTGTTTGCTTTCCTCCATACCCAGTTCCTTCTGAAAAAGGGTCTACTCTAAAAGGAAAGAATTTGCTCCCTGCAGGAGCAAATTCTTATCTTTTATAGTAGAGCCCTTTTCAGAAGGGAGGATATAAATGATTTTGGGATAGTTGCCTCCCTTGCAAGTGTTTCCATTCCAGGTTTCATATTGGTTCAACACTATGATGTGAGTGTTTCAATAACATAGTAAGATATACCTATCCAAAGAGGAAGCAGACAATCCCTATGTTATGTAACTGGTGCACATGTGTAACAGTAATTTTGTACCATCATAAAAGAAATAAAAGGGAATGGAAACATTTGGTAGATTTTTCACCATTTCCACCAAGGGAGACAACCTTTTGTGGGTTTCCTTTTAAGAAGGGAGATAAAATAACTTTGACAGAATTATTTCCCTTTAATAGTCATCATCACTGCTCTCTTCCTCTTTTTCTCTTGTCTTTTTGAAACCAAATATAGTTTTTCTTTCTTTTTCTTCCTCTGCCATTTCAATTACACCTGTAAGCAAATAAATGAAAATGTGAAAAAAAAAATAAAACAAACAAACAAATCTTATGCACAAAAAATTCAGATGACAAAAGGTTACAGGACACTCTATGCAAAAAATACCTTTCATGGTCATGTAAGTTGCTGTTAGAATTTTACTTCATTCGGATGAGAAAGTAATCACATGGAAATTAATTTTGTTGTTTATCAGGGGCTATAACTCTAGTCAGAATGGACATAAATTCTGTTTTCAAATGAACTGGACAACAAATGTTCCAGTTATGACAGGGAAACCATTTTTGGGTTGATTGTTTACAACTGAGCCAAAGTATACAAATGCCAAAATTCCTTATAGTAGCTGTCCACATGATTATCACTGACCAATGAAATCAAACTGCATGGTTTTACCAAATCCAGGTAATAGTTATTTATAGCTGAGCTATTCTTGTCACTGTGACTTCAGTATGCTATGTAAAGAGGGTTATCTGTAATACCTGGACTTGGATAATGGCAAACAGTGCAGACCCAGATCAGATGTCACAGAATGTAGCGTCTGATCAGAGTCTGCACTGTTTGCTTAAATTACAAATTAAGTTAAGACTTAAATGAAACAGTAAGTCCCTGTTCAGGGCCATTTTCCCAGCCTACTCACATAGATAATCGACTGACAAGTGCTTTCACATAGCAACAGATAAGGCGCTTTTTTCATCCGAAAAAATGCTGACATCTTTCTTATATCTCCACAAAAACATATATTGTGGGTACTCATAAGAAGCGCCTCACTGAGGTGCTTCTAATGAGTACCCTCAACATATGTTTTCATGGAGAAATAAGAAAAATATTATGTGGATACCTCCTCTTATCTGTAGCTATGCTTTCAGTGTGCTTTGATTTTTTAATTTACCAGGTGCCATGTTTTAGTTAGGATGCTTACCTTACTTTTGTAGTTAATCCTGAAAGAGCTGAGCAAAATTGAGGCAGACAATACTAAAATATTTATTATTATTTTTTCAGAGAAAATAAAACTTGGCATTTCATGTGAATCATATGCTAAGGAAATATGAATGCACCGTAAAAAAAGTTCCATCTAAACCTGAAACTTGAAGACTGTGTTGAGGTTTTATGGCCCAGTCAACCCACTGGGGTCATATCGAGCATGGTCAGTTTACCCAACTACACGTTTAATGGGCAGGCTTAGTCCTCTAAGCAGTTAACCAGAATTGTGCACATTCTTTTGCCAGAAACTGACAACTGCTTTTCTTGAATCAGCGGAAAGGAAAGAATGACCGTAGAAAGGAAAAAAATTAAAAAACTGAAGATCAGTGCATATCACAATTTTAATCAAAATCCATCAATTCTTTGTCAAGATATTGAGCACTAATAATGAGCAGAAAGAATGATTTAACATCAAACAAAGGCTATAACTCAATTGAAAATTGGAAAAAGAAATGCCAAGTCATAGTTCCAGTCTGTGGAAGTCAAAGCATATGTAAACTTTGATCAAAATTCATCATTCTTTTTAAAGATATTGAGCAGAAACAACTTTCTGATGTCAAATAGAGCTGTGACTCTGTTGAACAGTAATGAAACTGTCTCAACCAAATTGTATGCATCAGTGCATATGTAACATCAGTCCAAATTCATCAGTTCTTTCACAAAATACTGAGTGGAAACAGAATTATTTTACACTAGCGGATGTACTATAAATGAAGCGATCAATAGACAGAGGAAAACAATATAAACACAAAACTGTGTTTGCATGAATATTATTAGCATAGTGAATGATTTGATGCAGAAATATGAAAACAAAAATATCTGGCTATCCTCGTATCTGGAGCTATTCACATTGAGGAAATGTTTTCCCAAGATACTGTGACTTCTTACCTGATGAAGCTATTCTTCTTTCTAACACCTCAGTGGGAAAATTATCTGTATTTCCTAATTCATCAAAACCTACAATTCTGAAAATAAAAGAGCCAGACTGAGAAACGGATCATTATAATTACGCCAAAATGAAACAGCAAAGGCCCTGATCACTCTGAGTTCTGAACATCCTCAAAGTCTTACCAGGGCCTTCTCTCAGTATTTGTCCATATACAATTACCAGGGCCTTCTCTCAGTATTTGTCCATATACAATTACCAGGGCCTTCTCTCAGTATATAGAATTATCAGGGCCTTCTCTCAGTATTTGTCCATATACAATTACCAGGGCCTTCTCTAAGTATTTGTCTGTATACACTATAGTGTCTAATGATTCTGTAGGCAGACAGTGAAGGCCCAGATCAGCCTGCACAAATGTGCAGGCTGATCTGGGCCTTCACTGTCTACATATGAGATAAGAACACTTTTGATATGACATGGACCAAATTAATAAATTAAAGGCTCCATATTCCTCAAAAATAGATATTTTTTATCCAAGAAAGGTTTAATGAATTGATATATGATATATGTATTAATATGATCATAAAATGATGCACCTGACAGCTGGTAAAATTTCAGTTAGTCTCTCGTTTTGAACTGGATCAAAAATGAAATGATTTTTTATCGTATCTCAGAATTAATGTTGGCAACTTTAATTCAGAGGAACGATAAAAATCATTTCATGTCAAGAACGAGAGACTAACTGAAATTATGCAGGATGTCAGGTGCCACATTTTATGGTTGTATTAATACCATATATCATTTTATTAAACGTTTCTTGGATAATAAAATGTCTATGTTTGAGGAATACAGAGCTTTAACTGCAAGGGTTTCAGTGTTCTTGGCTGCATTATTGCATCTTCTAGCACATAAAATATCAAAATGTCCCATTTAATCTGGTTATAGTGGATCATTCCTGAGAAACTTTTCTTTTTTTAATGTTTTTATTACTTGGCCCATGTCTTTTTTGCACTGTCTAAGACTTGGGACACTCGTCTCTTTCTATATTTTTGGCACAAACTGTATCTTCCTGAATACTGAACCAGTGAACTGGCAGACCAATTTGCACAGCAATATCATACAAGTGTTTTCATGAAGAAATAAGAAAAATATTTATCTGCTCACTCCTCTGATCTAGACAGAGCATGCAAAAACTTTCCAAAGTCTGTCCGACACCAGTCAGACAAATGATTAAAATTTACTTGAAATTCTTAGAATTTTTGCTGGACCAAACAATCTTTTTCTGACATGTCCGATGATCCTTTGGATTTTGTGTAGACTGTATAGCGCTTTGATACTTTTACAGGGCTCTACATATTTCAAGTATTATATGAACTGCACCATAAGAAAAGGTGTCTTTGTGGTATAGAAAAAAAAGTAAAGACCCAGACCCAGCCAGTGAAGCTGCACAATCTCAAAAGGGTCTTCACTATACATCAATATTTTCTACTTTATCCAGCAATTTGGTATGGGGACAGTAAAGGCATTAGGCCTTCAATGTCCACATACCAAACTGCTGATCTGGGCCTTCATTGTCTACATATGTCTCAAGGATAAACCGGTACACCGGTAATTGTAATTTATCAACTAAAGTATGTTGTATCATTGCTGCACAATCCCAAAAGGGTCTTAACTGTACGTCAAAATTTTCTACTTTATCCAGCAATTTGGTATGCAGACAGTGAAGGCCCTAGGCCTTCACTGTCCGCATACCAAACTGCTGATGTGGGCCTTCATTGTCTACATATGCCTGAAGGGCCTATTTACACACAGTGCAGTTACTGGTATTTGTAATTTATCAACTAAAGTATGTTGTATCATTGGTGTTCATCAGTATCATGCAGGGGGTCATCCTAGAGGGCAATTTGGGAGAAAAAGTCTCCCTAAACAGGCTGACCTCCCTATCTTGAGCTGAGGGAGAAGTGAAATGTACAGAATGTATAGGGAAATCCAAAATGTGGACCAAAACTTCTTCCTGAAATCATGAAATTGTTGCAAAACTTCTCCCTCTGTGAAAGCTCTAGGATGACCCCTGATCATGTTACAATTATTTCCCCACCAAAAACATGTCATGACTGCTGTTAGGCAATTTTAATGAGTATCATAACATACATTCTAATGCAGAAAAAAGAAAATATAAAATTTGGTAAAAATTTACCTTCTCCATAATGGTTCTTTTAAAACAAAAAAATCAATCAAAATCGTTCTAAATGCCTATAGGAAGAAATTGATTTTAAGAGGCCTGGCTACACTGGATTTTCTTCATTTTTTACAAGAGAGACAACCTTTATAACTTCCTGTATCCTTTCCTGCATACCAAATCCCTTCTGAAAAGGGGTCTACTCTACAAGGAAAGAATCTGCTTCCAGGGGTCTACCCTACAAGAAATGCATTGCTCCCTTTGGAAACAAATTCTTTCCTTGCAAAATCAGAGAGGAGGAAAAATGATTAAACACAGTTGCCTCCCCTTAAAGTGTATCAATTTCCCTTAAATGTACAGAACAATCAAAACATGTTTGTCTTTATGTACATATCTGACTGACTTGCTAATTCAAAAAAAAAATAATATTGTACATGGAATTCATCTTAACGGGACAGGGTATGCTTGGTAGATTTTTCACTGTATTTTACAAGGGAGACAACTTTTGTGACTTCCAGTTTGCTTTCTTGTATCCCAGATCCCTTCTGAAAAAGAGTCTAATCTAAAAGGAAAGAATGTGCTCCCAAGTTTTCAGAAGGGATCAAATCAATTTTGACAGAGTTGCCTCTTTAAATGTGTTTCCATTCACTTTTTATGAAAAATATTGTAGATTGCACTCAGATACAAAATACTCTTACCTATCAACTACTATTCCTTTTTTAAAACACAACACGGCTGGTAATACCCTGATCTTTAATTTCTCTACCAAAAACTTGGCCTTTGCTACATTTATCTTGGCGAACTTTGTTTCAAAGTACTTTTCAGTAAGTTTCTGAAATTATAAAATGTACAAAAAAAAAAAAAAAACAGAAAAATTATAAAATGTACAAAAACCAGAACTTAACAGTGTGATATATAAATACTTTACAAAATTGAGAAGTTCAGGATCGGATCCAGGATTTCAGATATGGTGTTTCGGCTTTGGCGTTTGAATGGGGGTTTGATTTGGGAATGCTGAACCCAAATTTTGCATATTTTCTCTGCTTTTCACAAAATTCCAAATGAAAATGAAATAAAACATAAGAAGGGGTTCAAATGAACCCCATCTTGAGCCCTCACTGCAGTCATAAAGAAAATTGGCAATTTCAATAAGGTGAACTGATACACCTAGAGATTATGTTGCCATTTTTTTTTTTTTTAAATGGCTCCTTTTGGCAGACAGGAATGACTTTTCCTAGTATTTGAAATGCTTCAAAGATAAGGGTAGAGCATAGTTCCAGACGGGATATCCACATAATATTTTTCTTATTTCTCCATGAAAACATATGTTCTAGGTACTCATTAAAGGTGCCTCGGCCAGGCACTTCTAATGAGAACATATGCTTATGTGGAGAAATAAGAAAATGTAAGAATTTCAACAGATAATGTCTTATCTGGAGCTATGAGTAGAAAGGTGGGCTTATCCTGTACACTGACAAAGACTATGAGTGGGACCATGAGAAAATGTAGCTTCATGGTCTAAGGGAGGCAATCCAGTTTTGCTTCCAATTTAGATTGAAGGAAAATTTCATGCTCTAAGGGAGGCAATCCAATTTTTGCTTCCAAATTAGATCCAATGTATAATAACTACCTTATAGATTTTACTTACAGGTTCTACTTGGTCATTTACCATTTTAAAACTCTTGAAAAGCCTTTGCACATATGAGAATGGTTAACCCTTAAAATGTCAAGAAAACCTGCATCTGAAAATGTCGTCTGTTTATGTCGTCTGCTGAATATTCTTGCAAACTTTTCAAACCTATTTTTGCATGCAGGCAAACCGTGTGGACCCTGATCAGACTGCTCCTAGAGGAGCAGTCTGATCTGGGCCCACACTGTTTGCAAAAATGACCGTTTAAATCACAAGCAGATGACAAAGCAGATGACAAATGTTGTGATTGGCAGTTTAAGGGTTTAAGGTGTATCCATGCATAGTGTTCAGGGTTTTTGCAGTACTCCTTGCAGAAGCCAGAGTACTGAAAAATCTACTGACCTTGATCAGTCTGCATGGCTGCTCAGACCAACCTAGGTTTTTTTTTGTTATCATATATGCACTTAGGCTTATATTTGCATGATGGTGTTCGTATCATTTTTATCTGAGCCAGGGCATAGCAACAATCCACCATACACAGGACTATGAGCCTAGTTATTTAAGCAGTGTTAGTTGACACTCTGCTTTATAATTTTTTTAATTTTCCCAGAAAAAAGTCTTCAACATTTCATGCATATTGTCTCCATAGAAGAAAATTTACAGGAAATGTCAAAGCCTATTTTCTGGGAAAGATCAGAAAAATATTGTCAAAATGTCATCTGCTGAATTAGCCTAGATAGTGTTAAAGTTTATGAAATTATTAAACAATGCTGAGGAAATACCATGTCCTAGTTGTTCAATTTACCCTCTTTCCCTCGGGAAAAGTTATAAATGTCCTGGGACAAGAATTGACAGCTCTAGATAAGCAGAACATCCAGACAGATATTTTGAATTGTCCATGAAAAGATAATACATGTATTATGGGTATTCATTGTGTACTTCTAATGTGGACTGTAAATGTCTTAAAATTTCTTTTTTTGATTTTTTGCTTAACAATAGCTTTTTTACGCAGCTGTCTCTTAAAATGCTTAGTAGAATGTCAAACAGTGTAGACCCTGATCAGACTGCTCCTTAGGAGCAGTCTGATCTGGGTCTGCACTGTTTGCATATGCCATTTTGTCGGACACTTAGGTGTTCGAAATTTTATGACATTTACCCATCACGGAAACATACCTTTATAATTTTGACCCCCTTAAACCCCACTTTTATATTGTAAAACTGGGGTTTACAGGGGTATACACTATTTTTCTTATTTCTGCTCAAAAACATAGATTGTGGGTACACATTAAAACCGCCTTGGTGAGGCGGTTCTAACAAGTACCCTCAATCTATGTTTTGAGAAATATAAAAAATATCAGAATTTTTATCTAAAAATTTTCATTTTCTGATGGTTACGGTAAATTTTCAGTATACTTGAATGGGCTTGTTTTCATAATTGTACCCACAGTGTATGTGTTCATGGATAAAGAAGAAAAATATCAATGCCTTTTGTTGAAAAAGCATCTTATCTGCAGCTTAACAGTTGGAATAACTGACGATATATACATGTAGTATTTATCATTAGTGCTGGGACAAACAGGCCTGAGCTAACAGTGTAGACCCAGATGAGACACTGCAGAATGCTGAATTTGCTCAGGATTTATACCGTTTTGCTCTCATCTTGCAGTTTTTACACACATCAACAGGTGTTCAAATTTTAAAGGCTCCATATTCCTCAGAAATAGACATTTTTTTATCCAAGAAAGGTTTAATAAATTGATATATGGTATTAATACAATTATAAAATGTGGCACCTGATAGCCTGTAAAATTTCATTTAGTCTCTCACTCTTGAACGGGATAAAAAATGAAATGATTTTCTGTTGCATCCTTGAATTAATGTTGCTAACAAACAAACCTGTCTATTTTTGAGGAATATGGAGCCTTTAAGACAAGTATGAAGAGAAGTTGAGGTATCCCAATATTAAGGGTAAACACAGTAGGTCTGAGCAGTATAGACCAAGATCAGATGTTACAGAATGCAAAGCACATTCAGAATCAATGCAGTCTGCTGCTCATTTCACAGCTTTTAGATACATCAACAGGTAGTAAAATGGGGTTGTTCAAATTTTAGACCAACGTAGGAAAAATTTTAACCCATTGTAGACTGAATGAACTCCTCCACACTATATACTGGAAGATTCTAATTTCGATTTTAGGTATACCAGGCTTTATAATCAAGACATTCCTAGAGAAAATTGGTTGAACTATTTGCAAACAATGGAGATTCTGATCAGATGCCATGTTCTGCAGCATTTGATCTGGGTCTGCACTGTTTGCTAATTACCTTTTTAGGGGTCTTCTGCGCTGTATGCCAATTACACTTTTAGGTGTCTCAAGACTACAATGGGTTAAAGGCTCCATATTCCTCAAGAATAGTCATTTTATTATCAAAGAAAGGTTTAATAAACTGATATATGGTATTAATACAATCATAAAAAGTGGCACCGGACAGCCTGTAAAATTTCAGTTTGTGTCTTGTTCTTGAAATGAAATGATTTTTTATCGTATCTCTGAATTAATGTTGCCAACATTAAATAATAAATAATGATAATAATAATAATAATAATAATCGACCTTATTTATAGAGGGTAACACATTTAGTAATCTAGTACTAATCTTCCATGTGGCCCTCTTTTTTCCTGGGTAGAAACCAGTACTAAGCAATGTGGATAAAGTCTCTTGCTCAAGGAAACAACACTTGCTGTTAGCGGGGATCGAACCCGGTACCTATCGATCTCGAGTCCGACGCTTTACCACTGCACCACAGCGCTCCACAAATTAATTCAGAGGTACGATAAAAATTTACTAACTGAAATTCTACAGGCTGTCAGATGCCACATGTTATGATCGTATTACTATATATCAATGTATTAAAATAAACATCAAAAAGATTGCCTTTGGAAACAAAGAACACACCACAGATTAGAAAATGAGGGTCTTGGTTTAATTGAGACTCTTCATAAGCAGTCATGAAGTTTGCAACAATGCTTACACCCTCTAGCTTATACATGAGCAGAACTCCATTTTCAAATATACCACAATGGGCCCAATGATCCCAAAGAATTGAAATATAATCTGCACTATGGTGATGTATGGGGAGACATTCTACTGTCACCAAACGGCACTAACACCAGCTGCAATGTAGAAAATAAACATCAAAAAGATTGCCTTTGGAAACAAAGAACATACCACAGATTAGAAAATGCGAGTAAACCTTTCTTGGATAAATAAATGTCCATTTTTGAGGAATATGGAGCCTTTAAGTAGTCCAATTATTTAGAGTAAATATGTTACCACAGGAAACAGTGCAGGCTCTGACAAGATGCTGCAGAACACAGCATCTGAACAGCATCTAAACAATTTGCAACTCATCCAAAAATTTTCAGATACTCATCCAGAAATTTTCAACACTTATCCAGAAATTTGTACATAGCAACAGATAAGGCACTTTTTTCATCCAAAAAATGCTGATATCTTTCTTATTTCTCAACAAAAACATATGTTGTGAGTACTCATTAGAAGTGCCTCAGTGAGGCACTTCTAATGAGTACCACAACATATGTTTTCATCGAGAAATAAGAAAAATATGTGGATACCCCCTCTTATCTGTAGCTATGTTTGTAAGACACTCAGACAGCAGTTTTCAGAATCTCATCCAGCAGTTTTTGATGGTCTTCAGCTAACAGGTATCTTTCAGAAACTTACTTTCAAGTGTACATCTATTATTGCACATCTTCTGAAGTCTTCATGGAAGAAATGAACAACACATTTGTGTTCACTGGTGGTAAGATCTAACACAGACTTTTCATCTTTTATTTCACTGTAAAGAAAAAATCATGTGTTACTGCATCACTGGAAACAAGCACCAAGCTTAGAGTTATTATATCTGTAGTATAAAATTGCCTTATTTGGAGCCATGGTAATGCCTTAAAAGATTCATGCAATCTGACCAATAGGTTCAATTTGAGCCATGTCATGCCAAAAGGGGTCTTAAGCCTTAAAGAGCCAATCACAACTGCAGCAGACGACAATTTTTTATTTATTTTTTTTTTTCAGAGAAAACAAGCCCTGACAGACGATTCACATGAAATGTCAAGACTTGTTTTCTCTGAAAAATAAAAAAAAAATAATTTAGAATGTCGTCTGCTACAAATTTTGCTTGGCGCTTTAAGCAGAGTTTCCAAAATGGAAAACTTTCCATCATTGCCTTTGACTGTGCCTATTGTCCCAAAAAAGAGTGTTCCACAAAAGTTGACAACATGCATGTAATAGTTAACAAGGTAGTAACAAAATTCTAAAACTTAAGCCAAACACTCTTGATCCTGATAAGAAATCTTTCAATCAGACATCTTGTCTGAACCTACTCTGTTTGGCAGTGTTTGCAAAACCCTTTAGTTTCAGTAGAAATGGTTAACCCTTGTCCTGCTGAACCCGGATATACCCTGACTTTGCAAAAAGTGTAGATCCAGATCAGTTGGCTTCTGAAGAAGCCAACTGATCTGGATCTGCACTGTTTGCCATTAAGTATGTAAATTTATATCAACAATCTTGATTAGGTAATCTGATTGGATGAAAATTATAAGGGAGTGTGGCTTCTTAATTTATTCAGCAGGACATCAAAACTGATATGTAAACGTGACAGCCCAGATCAGACTGCATATCATTTTTTTTTGTATTTCTAAGGCCTTTGTTTGGCAATGTTTTAATATGCCATCAGTGGTGTTTTATTTCCCCTGAATATTCAAGCACCCTAATTACTCTCCACACTATCCTAAAAATGAACATGTCAATTTGAGTAACTTGTGATGTGTCTATGGCCCCATTCATCCTACATACTTAATCCTGATCAATTTGATATGGATCAAGTTGATCTGGATCAAACTGATCCGCATCAAATTGTGTTCACATAAAGACTAATTTGATGCAGATCAAGATAATCCACATCAAGTTGCATTCACACTACAGGCCAACTTGATCCAGATCAAGTTGACCGGATCAAGTTAATGCAGCAAATCTATATTGCTGCAATGTGAATGCAATAACAGTGTTAACACAAATCTGATCCGGATCAACTTGATGCAGATCAAATTAATCTGGATCAACTTAGTCCATAGTGTGAACGCAACTTGATGTGGATTGACTTGATCCAGATCAATTTAGTTGCTAGTGTGAATGCAATTTGATCCGGAGCAACCTGATCTGAATCAAATTGATCCCGATCAAGTCTCTAGTGTGAACACAGCCTAAAATGTGATGGACGGGTGGCCAACAGTGTAGATCCTGATCAAACTGTTCATTTAAGAGCAGTTTGATAGAAGCCTGCACTGTTTCCTCAGATGTTCATCCGAAATAAAGCTGTCTTCAGTCTAATTCACTGTTTTTGTGAAGATTTCAGGGCCCAGTTGTTCAAAGCATCAAGCTAAACGAGCTCGTTAATGGTCAAAATGTTAGCTGTTCTAGTAAGTATAATATCTAATTCACAGGTATTTTTGCTGAAAAAATGTGGGTAGCTTTTGCACATGCAAAAGCTACCCACATTTTTTCAGCAAAAATATTAGCATATATGCCATATTTAATGATCAAAGTTTTAACAATACGTTAACTAACGACATTGTTAGTTTTGAACAACTGGGCCCAGGTTATTGTGCAAAAATTCTGTGGTTCTTGATAACAAATTACCACTAATAAATCAAAGAAAAAATAAAATTTTAATATAGTTTTATTTCTTCATACCTTCCTGGCAACAGTCAGGAAATCACCAAACAATTTTTATGTGGCATTTTAACTTTGTAGTGTTGTTGAATGCCATTTTGTTATTATTAAACTTCACCTTAGCCTAATGCTGATGATGATATCATGGTTGGTGATGTCGCTCAATTAAATGGAAATAGTTGATTAGTGTGGCAATATAAAAAACAAATATATATAAAAAAATTTTAAATGTAGCTACAGCACCAAGTTTGTGTAAATGATGACACGGAATCAGATTATAGGGATGATGATACTATAGCTAAGGCTGGCTAATCAGAGCTGAAAAGATAATTGACTATTGGTCCTGCCATTGCGATCGATTATTGATTAGTAATCACTGAAGATTCCTGTCTGCCTGAGCATGACTCTTACCATATGAATGTATTTGGTCTGTATGTATTTGTATGTATTTGGTCTGACAGGCCTGAGCAAACAGTGCAAATGCGGCGTCTCATCAGGGTCTACATTGTTTGCCAATCATCCAGCTATTTTAGACACAACACTGGGTAGTAAGTTGTACTTGTTCAAATTTTAGATTAAGTATGGCAAGGAGCTGAGGTGTCTGAATACTATGGGTAAATACGGTAAAGTAAGAGATACAGAAATTAAATGATTGATTATTAGCAAATCATTTTTGTGAAATTTATCGATCAATTAATCGATTATCCGATTAATTGTGCCAACCTTAACTATAGCATGAAAGATTACATACAATGGAAGTTCTCTGAAAATTCATAAGAAAAAATCTACAAAGAGTGGGATTCAAACTCTCAATTTGGTGTATTTATGTTGAGGTTTTATGGCCCAGTCATATCGAGCGCAGTCAGTATACCTAACCACATTTTTACTGGGCAGGTTTAGTCCTCTATGCAGTTAACCAGTATTGTGCACATTCTTTTGCCAGAAACTGACAACTGCCCTTCTTGAATCAGCGGAAGGGAGGGAATGACTGTAGAAAATAATTCATGTTCAAATCTCCTGAAAAGAATTTTGCCAACCCGGCATGAGTCTAACCTGCAACCTCCTGATCACCAGATGGATGCCCATCCAACTGAGCCACTGAGGTCAGCACCAATTTGGTGGAACATAGCAAGAGTGCTGCTGGGCACACTTGGTTCTTATTTTTCCCTAAAAGCAGGGAATGACATTTTATGTTAATTGACCCTTCTGGCAAAACTAAGGACACTATTACACATGTATCAATGCTAAAAGTTATATGAAAATGCTTACGAAAAAATGCCATGTTCATTTTCTCTCATGTCTTTGAATTGTGTTGCCTGAGTTTTGAGCTCCTGTAATCTTGCTTCTCTGATGTATGAGGGGATTTCTTCATTTTCAAGCTCTTCCAGTAATTTCTGAAAACAAAAAGTAAAAGAGTATAGCTCTAGATAAGTTTTTTTTTCCTTATTTCTCCATGGAAATGTCGTAGTCCAAAATGGAATTTAGGCAGATCCAGAATCTGCCTAGCCAAAATGGAATTCTAATTTGTACTTAAGATAGTTTAGGCAGATCCGGAATCTGCCTAGGCCAAAATAGAATTCCGTTTTGGCCTAGGCAGATTCCGGATCCGCCTCAATTCCATTTTGGACTATAACAGAAACATAGGTTGTGGGCACTCATTAGAAGTGCCTTCACATTTTCTATCTGCAGCTATTTGATATTACCGGTATGTACATTGGTCATTCCAGTAGTTACCATTACAAAACTAATACAGCTGCCTAAAGTGTTGACTTGACATTTTTAATGGGTATGATAATGTCTGCATCTCAATATCAAGTGAAAGCTCAAATACACGGTCCCTTGTATCAGTCCCCAGTTCTGGTTCCAAATGGGGTGAAGACACAAGATAAAAACAACAAAGTATAAACAATTTACTTAAAAAATTCTTAATCACAGAGAAAATGGTTTACACTGAATTATACATCCTAAAATAAGTAGTTTATGAATTGAGAATCATTCAGTTCTTCACTTTCCTTTCATCTTCTTAACAATTCATGCTGCCACATGTTATTGATTCAAGACTGGATCCTGTAGATTTGCACTTATGTTTTCTCTGTTATTTGTTACCCGTGTTTGCTGTCCTTTACTAGTAATATTGTCTTCCTTATTGATCCTCTGTTCTGTAATTCAAACTATGTAAATTTTCTTCATCCTATTTCTTAAGCTCTTTTTCATCCACTGCTTATTTCTGCTCCCAACTGTTCTCTATTTCTAACATAACAAGTCTAATGTCAAAACTGACTGACGTTACATCAAATGATGTAATTTCACTATGTCTAACAGAATTTATCTAAACTTGATAGGCACAATTTATAACATAAAACAAATGGAAAAATTATGGAGACTTCCATGACAGTGATGCCAATTAATGTAAGCTACCACAAATGGGAAAAACAGACTATGTCAAAGTACTTAGTGCATGGTGATGCAGTACTTATTTAATATAACCAACTGCCCAGTATGAAGTTTCAACTTCCTGCTAGCACTGATAGAAGCTGGAAAAAAATGCATTTAACAATTTTCTATGTTCAAAAGGGGGTCATACACAACACACAAATGTTACTTGCCCTACAAATTCCTTGTAAGACAATACTAAGTGAACATTTCAAGGTTTCAAAGTGATTCTTCAAGGCAGAGAATATGATCAAGGAAAAGTGACATACAACGATATATACTTTCAGCAGTAATTGCTCTGACCAATTTTCTTCCGTTTTTTCTTCCCGGAAGTTGTCACCGTAAGTTGGCGGCCTTGATTATGGGTCTCACTAATAAGCGTCATGAAGTGACCAGAAACGAGTGTCAATAAGTGTCAGGAATATATTTTGCTGATTATTTTTTTTATTTATTATTGATTTACATAATACTTTTATATATTGATATTCATTCTTTAATGATGCTGTGAAGGACTTTTGAAGAGTGCAGATATAGGCCTGTGCTATGCTCGCATTTAGGCTAAGCCTATTTTCATATTATGATTTAATGTAAAGAGTATCAATATTACTTTAGAACAGATATAGTCTAAATAAAATGCTCATCATGTAAAATACGCATAGAATGTGTTTTGTTACTTATGATAATCAAGGAAATTTGAGTGAACGGAGTTACGAGAACATGCCCTAAACACCACCTCCAAATTTAGGAAGTTGTAGAAATTAAAGATGTGATTTTTATTTTCTTTAATTTTGAGATTCTCATGGGCATTTCCGTCAAATTTTTAAAAAACATATACAGAAAATCATTCTGGCAAAAAAGATTGAAAGCAGAATTGCTCAACCGACGGTTATGGGTTTTCAGGCTATTTATTATTGATTTACATATATTTTTTATACCGAGCATAGCATTGCGAACAAAGTGAGCTCTGTGGTAGAGAATATGATCAAGGAAAAGTAATATACAACGATATATACTTTGCTCTGACCAATTTTCTTCCCGTTTTCTTCCGGGAAGCTGTCACCGGAAGTTGACAGGACTGGAGCGAACTTGATAATAATACGCGTCACAAAGTGACAATAACGATTGTCAATAAGTGTCATGAACATATATTGCTAATTATTTTTTATTATTTATTATTGATTTTCATATATTTTTATATACTGATATTCATTCTTTAATGATGCTTTTAAGGACTTTTGAAGACTACAGCTAGGGTCTGTGCTGTGCTAAGCCTATTATACATATTCATTAATGATTCTGTGAAGGGCTTCTGAAGAGACTACAGATAGGTCTGTGCTGTGCTCGCATTTAGGCTAAGCCTAGTTTCATATTATCTTGTTATTATTACTATGGACATGATGAGTCATGTTTGAATCACGTGTTTGGATAACTTTAATCACAAATAAATCCAAGCTGGAGCAATAAATGTAAACACAAACAAACTAAAAAGAATAATGATAAGATAAGAAAGAGTTATAAGTATATTAAATGTTCAGTGATACCTCTTCTGCGAGGGATTCGTCTTCTAATAAGTCAGTGGCCTGTTGAGAAGTTGCTGGTGCCGCCATGTTGTAAACAATGACCAAGTTATCGAAGCGCTTGACAACAAATTCCTCATGGAAAAAAATTTGAAGATTGCAAGCACCGAGATCATCTAGATTCAAAATGTAAGCCTAATGTATCAAAATGATCCGAATCGTACCAAATCTATCCTACATTATTCCCAAAGTGACACCTTTTAATAAGCCTGTATAATCATTTGGTGTTTTATGTCCCTTTCAACTTTATTTAAGTTATATTGAGACTATAGACGTGTGTTATGAACAGTTCTGTGCAATGAAGCACCATACAGTCATGCCACCCTCAGCGAGATTCAAACCCTGGACCAGGTGATCTGTAGTTGGGTGTGCTAACCAATGGCCACCAAGACAGATCTATCAAGCCTTTTTCGATTGATCATGAAATATTTTCTACGGTCATTCTCTCCCTTCCGCTGATTCAAGAAGGGCAGTTGTCAGTTTCTGGCGAAAGAATGTGCACAATACTGGTTAACCGCTTAGAGGACTAAGCCTGCCCAGTAAATGTGTGGTTAGGTAAACTGACCGCGCTCGACATGACCCTATTGGGTTGACTGGGCCGTAAAACCTCAACACAAACAAACAAACAAATCAAGCCTTTTTCAAACAGTGTAGATCCAGATCAGTTGAAGAAGTCAACTGATGAGGATCTGCACTATTTGTCATTCAGTATGTGTATGGTAAGATTAATCATCATCATCATCATCAGATTTTTCGGATTGATTAACATGCAGGTACAGGGGCAACATCCACATCAGTGGCCCCCTTCCAGGTAGCTGGCTTGCTGCACACATGGCAGATCTCGCACCAGATCTCCAGGTGTAGTCTATCATGAGGGTTGATAGCCGAGAGCTTCCACTCTCTGTCAGCTGCTTCCATGTCATCTTCGGCCTCCCAGACCCAGCTTTCCATCAACCTGTATGTCACAGGCTGTCTTGATTGCATTCTTGGAGGGTTCCACATGTCCATACCGGCAGAGCCTTCTCTCCTTCAGGATGAGGGCCAGATCCTCAATGCCAAGCTGTGCAAGTAGCTCATTGGACTTGATGGTGACAATGTCTTGCGGCTTAATATTGCAGATATGTCTGATCATTGCCCTGTCACTGCTGCAGACACTGGCGGTTTGGCTTTGTAAGTAATTAAGTACATTGTAAGAGCATTGGTAAGATTAAGTCATCTGATTGGTTGAAAATTAGATGTGATCTTGGCATCTAAATTTATTCAGCATGGCAAGGGTAAACATTTAAGAAGTGACTACAGATCATTTTTTTACAAAGCAACAAAATAGCAATAGCATTAATGGTACAGCTGTTTATAACAAAATACTCCTTATTTCTAAGATGGAAGAATAGTAAGTGGTAGGATTAAATCTTTTCCAGTTGACAAGGCTGATGAATTATGCATCACTAAAACTGATTTTAACTGCTTTAAAGTAACTAGATTTGCACACCTTACTCGTAATTTTACACATCTAAAATTTTAATTTAATGTGAATGTGTCTAAAAATGCTGGTTGAATGGCAGTGTAGACCCTGACCCAATGCCAGGATCTGCAGTATCTGAATTAGGTCTACACTATTTACTAGGGCCTGCCTGTTCGGATATGTAGTGTAAGCATCATGTGGTACGTATGGTAAATTTATCAAAATGAACTTCAGAAATTTTAAACTATGAGGCTCAAACCATAAGCAGCAACCAAGCTCATAGGAAACCTCAAACTTAACTGTTGTGTATGCATGTGTCTTTGTCTGTGTTTTATCTCACCGTGTATGTATAGGTTTTGTTTCACCTTCTTCGAAAGCTACAGGAATTGTAAAGACCATCAATAACCATAAGGTCATGGTCACGATGGTCACAAACAGGACAAGATTTCATATTTGAAGTCTTCGCTTATTAAAGTTTTGTTTTGACAGTTATGTTCCAGGACTTTAATTAAATTCTAAATTCAGCAGCCGAATTTTTGGACATAAAGCTTTCATATTATTTTCCGTAACTGGCCAATACTAGATAACAGCTCATAAAATGTTTCTAAACTTCAATACTGGCCAATACTAGTTAACAGCTCATAAAATGTTTCTAAACTTCAATAATACTTTCTGCATAACAATCTAGAGAATGTTGACTTTGAACAACTTCTATGTCCTGAGAAAGTTCAACAACTTCAATATTGACTTTTAGTGATCTAAGGTAGTTCCACACCTCTGATGACCTGGATTTGAGTATGCCTGGAGAAACAGTGCTATTTCTGCTTACTTTTGGGAGTGGTCTGAGAATGTTGTACAGTCTCGTTGGTCTTTGGTTGTGGTCTTCAAGGAAGTTCCACAAATATGCTGATTTTTGGGTGTGGGCTGAGGAAACTTAATACAGTATTTTCCCTAAGTATGTCCAGAAGAGTGATCACTATGCTATTCCATTCCCTTTTCACATAAAATTATTTGATCTCGATGGAAATTTATTGTTTTCACAGTCTTAGATTGAGGATCAAAATTCCATTTGATACAGGAACGTTCGGTTTGGTATATCTAACATCAATAACTGGTTTTCCGAAAAAACCTTGTACCGGCCCGCACCACTTATGACTGCATTCTCCAGGATCCTGATGCACTATAATTCTTTGTTGTGAATTTTCCATATACCAAATAAATAAGTTCTAGGTATTAGCATATTCAGTCAGAGCTTGAATTGAAATAATTACAGCACTGCATCCGTACATTGTTAAAAACACTTTTTGTTCAAGAAATGATGCTAGTGCTATGAATGTGGTAATTTACAAAGGCTTATTATAAATACCCCCAGGAAATACCCAAGGATTTGGTACTTTGTCAAGGACAGGTCCCCTTTTATAAGTACATGAAACACATTGTTGTATTACGTATAGTGCAACTGACAATGCTGAGAGTTAGCCTCTTATATGCGGACAGATCCTTAAAGTATGGTTAGTGCCGACACATCACACTACATGTGTATTTGCCTTTTGTAAGAGGGCACACTGGTTTCATAGTTTAACATTTTCAGACAGAATATGCTTGTGATAAGAACACACCACCATCTCAATGACAATTCTCACATATCTGTGTGGAGACAGTCTGACTTTTACCTATCTGGCCCCTGGAATAAAGGTGACAATGCACAGGGAATAAAGCAATAACTAAATACATTTACATGTAATAATTTATTGCAATATTTGCTGAATAAATGAATAACTTATGGATCTATTTTCCAACAAGAATAAAATGTATGAATATTTCAATCAAAAAGATGGTCATGTCACAGTGAAGTAAAACTGAATTTCAGAGTTTGACTTATTAGGTGGGGACAAATTCCTTTATAACAAATACACAAAAAGCAAAGACAGAGATCAGCCTAAATATAAACAACACTGAAGAGTCTTCACTATTTACTATATATATGCACAATTCGAGGGTTGAGCGCAAGACTATGGTAACTCAAACGTATTTTTGAAACCCTTGTTTAGGGGCAACTTGGACCCCTTTGTAAACAATGCAAATTTAGGTGCCATTACTCATACGAGCAATGGCACCTAAATTTTCATTGTTTACAGAAAGATATGTTGTAATCTTCATAACGCCTTCATGGTGAGGA
The DNA here is from genome assembly GCA_964016985.1 of Anodontia alba. Taxonomy (NCBI): domain Eukaryota; kingdom Metazoa; phylum Mollusca; class Bivalvia; order Lucinida; family Lucinidae; genus Anodontia; species Anodontia alba. Next base: position 36,483,292 of record OZ024834.1, read on the forward strand.
GATTAGGTTTGGGGAAAAACAACCATCTGACTTACGCTAGTCTTGCGATCAACCCTCGAATTATTCAACACTGTCTAAATAATGGCATAATAGTGGAGATCCTGGTCCTACTCCATGCTTATTCCAGAGAGGCTCAGTCCTCTCTACATACAGTTGCATATGCAATAGCTGTCAGTTCCTGAGACACTGCTCAAACTGCGTCAGATTGTGTCGACATACTACATAGCTCCAAGTGATACAGATATCCAGTTAAATATTTCCTCTTTCTCAAAGAAAACAAAGGTTGTGGGTACTCATTAGAAGCCTCATCAAGGCGCTTCTAATGAATACCCATAACCTAGGATTTCTTCAAGAAATAAAGCAAATGTCAATGATTTTTGCTTGACCATAAGTGCCTTATCTAAGCATACAGATATTGTAAGATGCTTAAATTAGCTTGCATTACTTCAGTATTGCTCACTGTGATAATATTCTTTTTGATGACTATTATACAAGGGCCCAGTTGTTCAAAACTAACGGTCGTTAGTTAACGTATTGTTAAAACTTTGATCATTAAATATGGCATGTATGCTAATATTTTTGCTGAAAAAATGTGAGTAGCTTTTGCATTTGCAAAAGCTACTCACATTTTTTCAGCAAAAATACCTGTGAATTAGATTTTGTACTTACTTGAACAGTTAACATTTTGACCACTAACAAGCTTGTTAAGCTAACCATGTTTTCAATACTGGGCCCAGCACACAAAACAAGTATTATAAGTGATCCAAACCAGGTGAAAAGGTCCCTTCAAGCACACACAACATACAAAAAATCAGATCATTTTGTGTGTCTGCACAGTCTCATCAGGATGTTTGCCCTTTGTTAATACATTATATAGTATCCTAAGGTTCTGTAAGAGGAGAACAAAAGCCCTAATCAGACAGCATAAATTGACCAGCTTATCGGGGCCTTTGCTATCTGCATATACATGTACCTAAAGTTACCTTTTCACTTGGCAAGGTCCAGATGGTTATTTTGTTAAATACATTCATGATAATTATGGGAATGGTAAATATTTTTTGTTCATTAACTCTTGTTATATCATCTTGTGCCATTGTCAACCCCAACCACCCCCCGTAAAGGTACTGTATTTACCGTAAGTATTCAGATAGGCAGGCCTCAGCAAACAGTATTAGTTAGACCCAGATTACATGCTTCAGAATGAAGCATCTGATCAAGATCTACAGTTTGCCACCACCCACCTATTTTTTCAGACATACTAAATGGGAGTAAACAGAAATTTCTCAAATGTTAAGAGAAGTATGGTAATGATTTGGGGTATCAGAATAAGCATATTAACCTTTCTCTTGCTGAGCACGACATGCCCTGTCTTAGCAAACAGTGTAGATTCAGATCAGTTGGCTTCTGAAGAAGCCAACTGATCTGGATCTGCACTGTTTGTCATTAAATATGTGAATTTCTATCAAAAACTTGGATCAAATAATTTGATTGGCTGGAAGTTCGAAGTGGGCGTGGCATCTTAATTTTATTCAGCATGACAAGGGTTAAAAACTCAAATATACAGTCTTATAGCACTTTGACTTTGTTATTTTGTTAAGCTAATGATGTTTAGAACAAATGACCTTTGGCCTGTAGTGATCTTGAGTATCATAAAAATAGTCCAAAAACATTTTTTTTTTTTTTTTTTTTTTTTTTTTCAAACAGCATAGTGTCCCAAAACAGAATTTTATGGAAATCAATAGAGTTTCGCCCATGAAGTCTAATAACAATACAAGTTAACAGCACTTTTCACCCAACTATCAAACATAATGAGTATGATCTCTAATCTGACATGATATGGTATCTTTAACACTTTATATTATACAACTATATTTCATTCTTTCCCTTTTTCAACTAGAAGTTTAGTGAATTATATGAAACCAAATGATGAATCTTCAGGTTGCCTACTTCTTTTCTGACTGACCTTGATTGATTATGTTGGGGTTTAACGACACATCAACCCTTGTGGATCATTTTGTGTCATCTCCCAGAGAAAGGGAGAAAAGAGATAGTTGAGAAGATGAAAGAGAGGGACAGGTAAGAAAGAGGAACAGGAATGAAAGAGAAGAAACAGAAGAAATAGAAACATTACCCCTCTACCCTTACCTGCTACAAGGATAGCAGGCCTTGCCCAACTGGAAGCCAATATCAGTTGGACACCCTGGTGACGTTAAGATACCCAACACCTTCGCCACACCCAACCACCCCCTTCTGACTGACCTTACAACAAAAATCACTTTGACAAGCTTTTGTTTGCCAACTTCTTTTCAAAACTTAATTTATTGAAAAAAAAAAAACAAAACAAAAACAACAACAACAACAAAAAACATGTTTTCTGTGTATAACTAACCTAAGAGCAGAAAAAAAGTTAAAAACTTTTTTTTTTATCAGTTCACATCAAAACTGTCTTGATAAAATTATCCAGAAAAAAAAATCTTTTACAATACTTTGTGTTAAAAAAAGAGAATGTTTTACTATTGTTCAATCTGAATAGAATCAGTATCTGACATAATTTGAGAAACAGTTAAGTTTCTACCAGGTTTTGAGCTGCCTGAGCCACAATTACAAAGAAGTCAATAAAAGGCTTCAGTTTCACATAATTCCCTCCACATATCAAGTTTCAAAGGGAGAAACAATGACCTTTAGACTATATACATCAACAACAACAAATATCAACAACTTTGCATAGCTATTAACTAGACGCTAGCTACTGACTATTAACATAGTCCAACTAGGACATATTTGTGCCACACCAAGATAAAAATGGTCTCCAGGGTGAAAAGAACAGTCAAGACCCAGCCTATTGATGCATTACAAAAACACACCTATTCAAATATATCGAACATTTCACCTCCAAAAACTGAAAATTTTCAGATAAAAAAAAACTGATATTTTTCGTACTTCTGCTCAAAACTTAGTTTGTGGGTACTTGTTAGAACTGCCTCACCGAGGCAGTTCTAACGAGTACCCACAATCTATGTTTTTGAGCAGATATAAAACATTGTATACCCTTGTAAACCCCAGTTTTACTATATAAAAGTGGGGTTTAAGGGGGTCAAAATTATATAAGCATGTTTTTGTGATGGCAATGCATAGTAGCGCTAGATCAGGCTTTTTTCCCCAGAAAAAGGTGTTTTTCTTTTTTTTTATTACTACTCCATGAAAACCTATGTTGTGGGTACTCATTAGAAGCACCTCGGTGAGGCGCTTCTAATGAGTACACAAAACATATGTTTTCATTGAGTAGTAAGAAAAAATTTATCTCAATACCCTTCCTACTTGAGCCATGCTGGAGACCTGTTTTTCTCATGATGCTGCTTATATTTCATCTATATATAAGGGATGTATTTTCTTCAATCCTCAAATTTATGACGTGCACATACAGAATTTGGTAAAGACATTTCCTATCCAAACTTTGACAGTAACACAAATGGTTAATCCTACATGTATATTAGATTGACTACATGTATATACAAGGTTATATTTCAGGTACAAATATGTCATATCAGAAATATGTCCCTAACATTTCTAACAGAATTCCATGTGAATTTCAATGTATCAGTATTAAAAAGTGAAATAAATTGGCAAAAACTTCCTAGAAATAGGATTCGACAAAATTTGCTAAATTAACCTACAGGAACAAATGAATTTCATGTACTGCTAATAAATTTTAGCAAATAAATTTTGTTTGTATTTGCTAGTATCCTTTTTTTTTTTGTTCTTTTTTTTTTGCATTTTAAAACTTGCCATCATTCCAATTAGCAGGAGCATCAGGATATTTTTAATTTTGTTTGAATTATTCATTAGTATCTAAATTATTAGAGAATTTACCACATTATAGCAAAACATGTTCACCTCTGGCCTTTAGTTTTTTATTTTAATCAAAATCAAACAGATACTAAAATCTACAATGCTGATAAAGAAATGCTCAAATGTTATACTACAATTACTTCTTTGCATCAGGTGTGTTCTTGTATAGCACAATTATTGAAATCATTACCACTACCATTCCAAATTGTTATGTTAGCCATTAAAGCACTCAGCAAAATTTGTAGCAGACACTTAGAAAGATATTTTTTTATTTTTTAAAAGAAAACAAGTCATGACATTTCATGAGAATTGTCTGCTTTGCAGATGATTCACATGAAATGTCAATACTTATTTACTTTTGAAAATTAAAAAAAAAAATCTTTCAAAATGTCATTTCCAGCAGTTGTGATTGGCGCTTTAAGTGCTAGTTGTGTAGTATGGATAAAAAATAGATCTGATCTGGCCTTTGTTCCAAGATACTAGGTCTTCCAGTATATATGTATGAGGAAAGGTGAGCTTGTCAAGCTCTTTGCTTGTTTATTTCTTTATCATTTTACACATTTTACACAGTTCCAGGTAAGAAGGCTATACAGATAATTATTTTGCCTAAATTTCTTTTCTATACAGTTGTTCTTTAAAATATAATTATGTCTAACAGTGTAGACCCTGATCGAACTCTCCTGAAGGAACAGTCTAATATGAGCCTGCACTGTTTGCATACATCATTGTGTCAGAAACTTTGGTGAACGAAATTTTAGAACATTTGCCGTATCAATCTTTTTGGTTGAAAAAAAAAAAGCACCTAATCAAGAGCTATGTTTTCAGATATATTTTGCATACATCAGACAGTGAACATTTTACCACGTAAAATGAACTAATGGTGCAACTATTGCATTTACTTACAACATGAAAAAGCATGGTGCAACAATGAATAATTTTATTTTTCTAATCATCAAAAAATTATCAATTCATTCCTTTGAAAAAAGAAAGGTATTGCCATTTCTATGAATGTGGAGATGAAGTCAATGCGAGTCATAAGGTTAACATAGCTACAACCCTGACCAGACTGCAATGACTTTTAATGTCCAAACTATCATCCGAACTGTTTCTAAAAGCATTTTTCACTAGCCTACTAAAGTTATTTTACAGTTAACCCATAGCTCCAGATAAGAGGGGATATCCACAAATTATTTTTCTTATTTCTGCATGTAAAGGTATGTTGTGGGTACTCATAAGAAGTGCCTTGCAGAGGCACTTCTAATGAGTATCTATAACATAAATTTCCGTACAGCAATGAGAAAAATATTGGTACTTTACGGATGATAAAAGCACCTTATCTGGAGCTATGTTAACCTCTAGCTTACTCTAAGCAAAATACAGGTAAGCAGACAACACACAAGTAATATATTTTACTTTTTTCCCAAGAAAACAGGGCTTGAAATTCCATTCAAACTGTTGTCTGCCAATACTTAAATTCAGCATGCTAAAGGTTAAAGTGATATGAGCCAAGGTGGATGAAACCAAACAGGAAAGATCTGTTGTCTGATGAAAGTTGTCCCTATGTCTCCATGTGGTCAACCAAGTCCTCTGACCAAAAAATACAGATGGGCAAGTTGTTCTGAGCCATCACTGTTCTACAGCTCCAAAATAAAATACTGTATTCGACCTAATTACCGCACATGCTCCTATAAGCGCACAGTCAAGTAATTTAGTGATCTAAAAGATTATAACCAGTGTACTTTTATTTACTTCTTTATAAAAAAAAAAACATATGTTGTGGGTACTCATTTGAATTGCTTGACAATGCAGATCATGATCAGTTGGCTTCTTATGCTTCGTGACTCATTCTACTATAAGCTGACAAAATGTCTATTCTTTGAGGTAGAAATGATCCATTACATATAATGCTTTCAAGACATTTTTCAAGCATCTAAAATAAATATAGTTGAATGTACAAAGCCCTACTGTTTTTAAGCAACCCTCCTTTATACACTATTCATTTTCTTTTGCACTTCTGTTTGTAAAGTCCTTTTACGGTGCTATTATAGTGATGTTATAAGACAAATGATCGGACAACATTAGAATATCCTAATGACATACCTTATTTTTGCCACCCCATATATACTTCGATTTATTTAACCCTTGTCATGCTGAATGAATTAAGATGCCATGCCCACTTCTAACTGTCAGCAAATTGGATTACTTGATCCAGATTGTTGATACAAATTCACAAACTTAACGACAAAAATTGCAGATCCTGATCAGTTGGCCAACTAATCTGGATTTACACTGTTTGAAAGGCAGGGTAAATTCGGGTTCAGCAGGACCAGGGTTAATAGGCAAGACATGTTGATAATGATATATTCTCTTTACAGGTTTTACTATTTGGGTAATTAACCTTTACCACTCTCTGGGCATTTTCAGCAGACGGCAAATTGATGATATTTTTCTTATTTTTCCCAGAAAACAGGATCTGACATTTCATGCAAATTGTCTCCTGAGGAGACAATTTGCATGCAATGTCAAATCCTGTTTTCTGGGAAAAATAAGAAAAATATTTCAAAATGTCGTCTGCTGAAAATTTTACCCAGAGTGCTAAGCGTTAAATACCTAATACAGTTCATAGAAACAAAATAATGATCTACGGAGAAATATGTTTTTAAAAAATGTTATGCCACATAAATGAGCCTGCCTTTATTCTATATGCAAACAGAGAAAGTGCACAGAACAGATACCCATCAACACAGTCCACAGTGGTCTACATCATTTACCCTAAGCATTTGGCAGTACATGTATTTGGAAAGAAAGGCCCTAACAATCAAAGATGACCTAAATCAGAAGCTGCAGAATTTTATTACAAGGAAATAACTCTGACCTGAAATGTTTATGTTATCATGGGGCTAGTATAATAACTAAAAGAAAGCAAATACTTGCCTTTCAGAGCAGCCTTTTATTTTAACCCTTAAAGCGCCAATCATAACAATTGTCGTCTGCTTTGTCTTCTGCCGGTTACTTTAAAAGTCATTGTTGCAAACAGTGTGGACCCAGATCAGACTGCTCCTTTAGGAGCAGTCTGATCACCAGGTCCACACTGTTTGCTTGTATGCAAAAATAGGTTTGAAAAGTTTGCAAGAATATTCAGCAGACGACATAAACAGACGACATTTTCAGATGCAGGTCTTCTTGGCGCCTTAAGGGTTAAATGGATTCAAATATTGGGACAGCAAACATCTACACCACAACCTCTTTAAAACACTGTTGTTGGGGTCCATAGCATAAATCGTGTTAGTTAAACAACCATGTTATATCCAACAAAAATGTATAGATTATATTGAAAAATGACCATTTATGGTCATTTTTTAATATAATCTATATATTTTTAGGATCCATCTTTGAACCCTGTTATATCCAAAACTGTGTTATAACGAACTGTGTTATAAAGAGGTTGTAGTGTATCTGCAAAAGTTGTTTCCCTTTAAAACCGGGCATCAAAATCCCCAGGTGTAGCCACTCGCCTTAAATTCGGTAAGTTAAAATTTACACTATTCAAATGGTGCAGCTGTTTGTATGGGAACTGCAAAAGCCCTGACAGTACTGTGTTGATGTGCAATTGATTTGTGCTCTTGCTATTTTTATAGGTGTAAGACAGCTTCTCCTATCCTGTGGCTTATATACCATATTTTTACCCTAAGTATTAAGACAGACAGGCCTGAGCAAATAGCATAGACCAAGATTAGATGTCACAAAATGTGGCATCTGATCTGGGTCTACAGTTTGCCATTCATCCAGCAGTTTTTAGACACATCAACAGGCAGTCAAATTTTAGGACAAATAAGTTCAGGAATTAAGGTGTGCAAATACTTAGGATGAATATGGTAATAAATGAGCATATGCTTGAGAAATGGTACAACTTAACACTGGCAACACACTGGCAACTCACATAATATCAACTGACAAATATCGTTTATAGTTTCTACATATATGCAAAGTGTTCAATATGTAATTACTTGCTGCTGTAGAACTGAAGGCAAGTACCGTATTCAACCTGATTACCGCACCGTGCGTTTAGGTTTTTCAAAACTACTGGAAAAAACTTTTAAAATATGTACTCACCTATATTAAGGGTACACTAAAAAAGAGATCAGCGAAAGACTTGTCTAATTATACTTATTCAATTTTATTTCTGATTTTCTTTATAAAAGCATATGTTGTGGGTACTCATTTGAATTGCATCGACAAGTCGATGCAATTCAAATGAGTACCAACAACATATGCCTTTGTAAAGAAGTAGAGAGAAAATATATTTGCTGTAATATTGCTTGACTGTGTGCTTATAGGGGTATGTGTGGTAATTAGGTCGAATACGGTAATAACCCAAAATTGTTTTGCCTTCCTTCTTAATGAGGAACTACTATAAAAAGAGAATTTGCTTCCCTTTTAGAGTAGAACCCTTGTTAGAAAGGGCTTGGTGCAGAAAAAGTAAAACAGGAAATCATAAAAGTAGTCTTCCTTTTAAAAATGGCAGAAAAAAACACCTTGTGTATTAAGTCCCCATAAATATGAACAGTAAACTTTGAGCAATCTTGACCAGACGGCTCGGAAGCATAGACTATTCCGGATCTTTGCTGCTTGTCAAAGCTAAGCTGTACCATTCTGGATGAATGTGCTCCAATCATGTTTTATGAGTAACAACATGACATATGAATTTATGTAATAAAGTTAGAAAAATACAAAAAAATGATTTACATTTTATAAGTGACAACTGTGTCAAATGAAATATGTGTCATTCTATATGCAGACAGCAAACCAACCTGTAGTCCCACTGTCTGAGCGAATATATTCTACAGTATCGAAAGATACTCAGGGCTTGAGATAAGGAATATATCTAGATAAAGATTTTCTTGCTTCTCCATGAAAATGTATGTTTTAGGTACTCATTAGAAGTGCCTCAGTGAGGCAATTCTAATGATTTTAGGTACTCATTAGAAGTGCCTCAGTGAGGCACTTCTAATGAGTACCCACAACATATGTTTTCATGGAGAATTTCAGATAAAAAAAAAAGTGTCTTATCTGGATTTATGGATACTACAAGAGAAAGTATAGGCCATGAAAGAAAAATGAAGCTGACTGACCTATTCTTCAGTTTTCAGAGAGATCCCTTTAAACTCCATACAACTCATAACAATGGAGTATTTGGTATTATGAAGGCTATTATTATCAAAAAGTATTATACTGTAGTCACAATCAGAAATCTGGATGGTCACAATCAGAAATCTAGATAAAAAACTCCTTTTGAACTAAAATGAAAATGATCAACATGACAAGAATTCCGCGGAAGGCGTCATCGCACCTGCTGGCGCAAAAGTCACAGGAGCCACAATCAGAATGTGGTTATTAAATAAGTTTATTTCATTCTTAGCAGTGCTTACTTGGAAAACTGGGTTGAAAAAAAATGTAGACAAAGTGCCTAGTGGGGCACATATATTCCAGGCCAGTCCCATTCCCTCTAATGGCTATATCTTCAGCACCGACTTTTCGTATCATACAGCCCACTGATAATGGAACGTTGACATAAAATGTGTAAAAGTCACTGGAGCATGAAATATAGGTCAAGGTCACGAGTCAAGGTACCTGCTAATTCAGTACATCAAGGAGAAGCACAATGCAAGGTATGGTGGTTGTAGGCCTTATAGTTGAGGAGTTATCAAACATCAACGTAAAATGTGTCAAATATAGGTCAAGGTCACTGGGTCAAGGTACCTGCCAAGCCAGTGCAATGAGGTGAAGCACTATGCAAGGTTTAGTGGTTGTAGGTCTTATATTTGAGGAGATACCGAACATCAATATAAAATGTGTCAAAGTCACTGGAGTGCACAATATAGGTCAAGGTCACCAGGTCAAGGTACCTGTCGAGTCAGTACATCAAGAAGAAGTGCAATATAAGGTTTGGTGGTTGAAGGCCTTACAGTTGAGAACATCTGGAAGGGTGACGTAAAAGGTGTAAAAGTCAATGGAGCATGAAATATAGGTCAAGATCACCCAGTCAAGGTATCTGCAGAGTCCGTACATTGAGGAGAAGCACTATGCAAGGTTTGATGGTTGTAGACCTTATAGTTGAGGAGATATTGAACGTTGACGTAAAATGTGTAAAAGGCACTGGAGCGCAAAAAATAGGTCAAGGTCACCAGGTCAAGATACCTGCCAAGTCAGTACATATAGGAGAAGCACTATGCAAGGTTTGGTGGCTAGAGGTCTTACACTTGAGGAGATCTGGAACGTTGACGTAAATTATGTCAAAGTCACTGCAGCCAAAATATAGGTCAAGGTCACCAGGTCAAGATATCTGCTAAGTCAGTACATTGAGGAGAAGCACTCTGCAAGGTTTAATGGTTGTAGGCCTTATAGTTATGGAGATATCGAACATCGACGCAAAATATATCAAAGTCACTGGAGCGCAAAATACAGGTCAAGGTCACCGGGTCAAGGTACCTGCCAAGTCTGTACATCTAGGAGAAGCACTATGCAAGGTTTGGTAGTTGTACGCCTTATAGTTGAGAAGATCTGGAATGTCAACTTAAATTGTGTCAAAGTCAATAAAGTGCAAAATATAGGTCAAGGTCACTGGGTCAACATATCTGCTAAGTCAGGAGGTCAGGGAGATGTGGTGTCATGCAAGGTATGATGGTTGTTGTAGAATTGTAGTTGATTAGAATACTAACTTTGACATAAATGTCGAACTTCGACATAACAGAACTGTTAAGAGACAGACGGACGGACGAACGGACAGACGAATGGAAAAGCGGGCACCTATGTCGCCAAGTCTGGAGGTCAGGGAGATATTTCATACAAGGTTTGATGGTTGTTTAGTCTTGTAGTTGATTAGAATACTAACTTTGACATAAATGTCGAACTTCGACATAACAGAACTGTTAAGAGACGGACAGACGAACAGACAGACGAATGGAAAAGTGGGCACCTATGTCGCAAAGTCGAGAGGTCAGGGAGATGTTTCATGCAAGGTTTGATGGTTGTTTAGTCTTGTAGTTGATTAAAATACTAACTTTGACATAAATGTCGAACTTTGACATAAATGTTGACAGACGGACGGACGGACGAATGGACAGACATACGGAAAAGCGGACGCCTATGTTGCAAAGTCAGGAGGTCAGGGAGATGTTTCATGCAAGGTTTGATGGTTCTTTAGTCTTGTAGTTGATCAGAATACTAACTTTGACATAAATGTCGAACGTCGACATAAATGTTGACAGACGGACGGACGGACTGACGGACGGACTGACGGACGGACGGACGGACGGACAGAAAATCGGACGCCTATATCGCACCCTGCTACAAGCAGGTGCGATAAAAATGAATTTAGGTGTATTCTCTGGCTGCTCTATGGATTCGGTAAATGTCCTAAAATTTGATCACTTCATTCCATACTATTTTGCCTAAATGTTGTTGTTTCTTAAAATACTTGGTGGAATGGCAAACAGTGTAGACCCTGATCAGACTGCTCCTGAAGGATTTGTCAGAAACTTTGGTGTAGGAAATTTAGGACATTTACTGCAGCCAAGAACCCAAGCCTTCTACAGAAGGATACCGAAGACTGCATTTGCTGGATGCATGTCCGTAGGTACGACTCACGTAATTTTAGAAAATGATTTACAAAGTGCATCTATTTATGGAAGAGATGGCGAGTTTATTAAAATAGTGAATGCTATCTATCCCTCACAGAGGATTATTTTACTACATAAATAAACTACCCTTTAACAAAGATTGTGTCACGTCAAAAAAGCTTGGGAGTCAGTATTAAGTATGGCCAAGCAATCTGTTACCATTTTCACACCTTAAATTTCTGGTTAAACACTCTCAATATATTGTTATAAGCACTCATTCATTGCCTTAGGTTTCTCTGACAGAAAAAACAACAAAGAAGACAATTAACCCATTGTAGTCAGGAGACTGGTAAAAAGGTAATTGGCAAACAGGGTAGACCCAGATCAGAAGCCGCAGAATGTGGCGTCTGATCAGCTTCTGCACTTTTTGCAAATAGTTTAGCCATTTTTCTCTAGGAATATGTAAATCTCCTAGCCAGGTGTACCTAAAATTGAAATTGGACTCTTCCAATATATAGTGTGGGAGAGTCTATTCAGTCTACAATGGGTTAATGCAACATACTATGGCTGGAATACTCAGTTCTTGAGGGAGCTGGACTTTTCATGGGCTGCAATGTGAGAAATTGTACATTCAGACAAATGATGATGAGTTCAGGTCTAATGATGGGTCAACCTTTGAGGGTCATTTGTGTCAAAGTGCCTTCCAACAAATTTGCCCAGCTAAGACTCCAGTCAACCTGCACATCTGCACAGTCTGATCTGAGTTTTTGCTGGGTGCACTTTGGACAGCAAAGGAGCCAGGATGTCTGCTGTTCTACAGCAATGACAGATGTGCAGGCTAATCAGGGTCTTTAGTGGGGGCACATTTCAGAAGGTACCATTTCTCTTGCTTCAGCTCTTATACATTCTCCTTATCTTCAACACTGTGGATTACCGCATCCAGAACTCTTACCAGGAAAAAAAAAAAAAAAAAAATGCAGTAAACATTAGGACTACAATCCACCTTGGAACAGAGTATTCTAACCTGGAAAACTAAGGATATGGAAGAAACATCATATCATATTATATATAACATAAATCATAGTTCTGGATAAGAGCAATATACATAAACATATAATCTGTCCAGTGACCTTAGGCTTCTGGTTCCCAGCTGTATGAAGTCAAACAGAAAATTGAAACCAGAAGTCACAAGACAATGGACAAGCTTAGCCAGATAAATATTTTTCATTTCTCCACAAAAACCTATGTTGTGGGTACTCATCAGAAGGGCCTTGCTGAGGCACTTCTGACGAATACCCACAAAATACATTTTCGTGGAAAAATAAGAAAAATATAAATAAGTTTTGGCTGAAAAGAAAACTTATCTAGAGCTATGCACAAACATAAATGCTGACAAGGTTATACTGTGTTTACACACACTTTACTTGTGTTAAGTACAGTACATGCATACATGTATGTATAATGCATTTGAAAAATAGCATACATTTTCATATTTCAATAAACATGTAATGATGAAAAAATGCTTAATCTAGGAAGAAACTTCAAACAATTTTATATCTTACCTATCTGTTGTTAAAATGTAAATGGCCTAACTGGAGGACTTGTTAATGGGGATTTTGTTTGTGTTGAGGTTTTACGGCCCAGTCAACCCAATGGGGTCATGTCGAGCGCGGTCAGTTTACCTAGCCACACGTTTACTGGGCAGGCTTAGTCCTCTAAGCGGTTAACCAGTATTGTGCACATTCTTTCGCCAGAAACTGACAACTGCCCTTCTTGAATCAGCGGAAGGGAGAGAATGACCGTAGAAAATATTTCATGATCAATCTCCACGAAAGAATGTTGCCGACCTCGGCGGGGGTTGAACCCGCGACCTCCTGGTCTCCAGTCGGACGGCGCATCCAACTGAGCCACCGAGGCCGGCTCTGTTAATGGGGAGTATTTGGTGATAATTCTGGGATCATCTATTCATTCTCCATAAAAATGTATGTTGTGAGTACTCATTAGAAATGAGGCACTTCTAATGAACACCCACAACAAGTTTTTAAGGAGAAATAAGAAAAATAATCCCAGAATTATCACCAAGTACCCCTCCTTCACAAGTCCTCTGTAAACCCAAATCGTAGCCGTCTAACATGAAATATAAGCAAAGAAAAATGAGTATCAGTCATTTTAGATGTCAGCTAAAGTGATCCATTATATATATATTTTCAATCAGTTATTCTGTACCACTTTTTTTTATTATTATTATTAGACTTTAGCACTCTCTGGACAAATTCTGCAGGTAAAAAAGTGAAGATTTATCTTTTCTTTTCCCAGCAAACAGAGTTTGACATTTCATGCAACTAGCCATCAAGAGACACAATGCATGAGATGTCAAATCCTATTTTCTGCAAAAAATAAGAAATAAATATTTCAAAATGCCTGCAGAATTTTAACCCAGCATGCTAAGCTTTCATATGAATAAATATATTTTCCTATAAGAATACTGGCTCCTATTAACATCATACTTTGCTAGAGTGTTCCCCATCAAGAAAGGGGCTTCTCAGTCTCTTTCAACCCTTAACCTGCAGATCTTAAATATTAGCAGATAATATTGCAAATAATTTCAGATCAACATCATTTTTCCCTATTTGATTAGTGTATTTTTGAATGATTCTATACATAAAAAGATTCTATTTTGTGCATTTCAATAATCACTCGTCATAGATCTTTGATGTAGCCACTGAATGCTGTGCTTTTTCAATATGTATAACCGTTCCACACTTAAATACATGCACCCATCTCATTATCAAGCAACCCTTTCTTACTCCTGGGAAACACTGCTGGTTTTTAACCCATATCTGACTGAATGATGGTAAAACCCATCCTTCAGTAGTGTTGGGAATTAACCATACACATGAGGGATATTATTCCTGTACATCTTGATAGGGATTATCCCTTTCATTCAAATACATATACAGGGGATTTGCTAAGATGGAGTATCTGAAGATAATTCTGGGATAAATTTCTCAGTTATCCATAAAAACATATGTTGTGGGTACACATAAGAAGCACCTCATCAAGGTGCTTCTAGTGAGTACCCACAGCGTATGTTTTTATGGAGAAATAAGAAAAATTATCCCAGAATTATCATCAAATACTCCTCCTCAACAATCCCACTGCATATGGTTATATATCCTCTGTCTGTGAGTAGTGCTGTATATATATACTTATAAGTCTATTAATAAACTCTCGGTGACAACTGGGTTATATGTCCTCTATGTATGAGCCTGGAATTAACCCTCTCACTCCTTGCTTGTTTATTGCTTTCACCCAGCCCATGTCATCTTGCTCCGATATCCGCGTAATCACATCTCCTATAAAACAAATAAAGTAGTATTGTATTAATATTTTCTATGGAAACTGGAAATATACATAATTACCCAAATATTTAGACACCTCAAGTACAAACATACTTATCCTGATAGTAACAATAAACTCTTTCAGAACAGCAACCAGTGCAGATCAAACAGCTCCTTTAGGAGCACTCATTTTGTTTGTTTGTGTAGATGTTTTAGGTTCCAGTCAACCCATTAGTGTCATGGTGAGAGCAGCCAGTAAACGTACGGTACTCACACTGGGGAGGCTCAGTCCTCTAAGTGATTAACCAGTACTTGTGCACATTTGTCTGTAACTTAGAAGTCTGACCTGGGTTTTCTGTTTGTAATGATCAAGCATAATATTTAGGGTAAAAACAGTGAGTCACTAGAAATTTGTCTCGAAAAATCTAAGTTACTTGATAACCTTGAAAACAAGTTGTCACCAAATTCTAATCAACTCGAAGGCATGAACCAATGCTATATCTATATATAAAATGAACTGTTTATAAAATACAAGAAAATATCTTCTTTTTCCATACGTCTAGCTTGACCCCTGTATAAAACTCGGAAGTTTTATATATGTTACATACATTGGAATCTCTTTATAAGATGGTTTATCACAGGACGGTTTTGAATACAAGATAGTTTAAAAGGTGGATCCCAAGTTTGTTGTATCCAAACAAAATGTATACATTATATAGAAAAATGACCATTTATGGTCATTTTTCTATATAATATATACATTTTTGCTTGGATACAACATGGTTGTGATGGCTGGGGTGGGGTAAGGACCGGCTGGGGAAAGGGGACATGTTTTTATTTCTTCTGATTCTCCACTGTCATTTGTTTTTCCCATAGTCTTCTGTATCTTTTTCTTTAATCTCTCCACTATCTCTTCTTTCCCTTTCTCTAGGAGATGACACAAAAAGACCCATAAGGTTTGACTTGTCATTCACCCATTGTAGTCGGGAGACCCGTAAAAGGGTAATTGGCAAACAGTGCAGACCCAGATCAGATGCCACAGAACACAGCATCTGATCACAGTCTTCACTCTTTACAAATAGTTAAGCCATTTTTCTCTAGGAATATGTAAATCTCGTAGCTGGGTGTACCTAAAATTGTAATTGGACTCTTCCAATATATAGTGTGGGAGAATCTATTCAGTATACAATGGGTTAAACAAAACACAACATGGTTGTTTAGCTAAAATGGTTTTTGTTTTGGATCACAGCAATAGTGTTATAAACAGGTCATGATATATTTTGTTTTAAAAATAAATAGATAAATGATGTTTCCTTTCATTCATCAACTCTACTCAGACACAAGGGACAAACAGATTCTAAGAGGAATGACTCTTAACCCTTGTCCTGCTGAATAAATTAAGATGCCATACCCACTTCTAATTTTCAGCCAATCAGATTACTTGATCCTGATTGTTGCTATAAATTCACATACTCAATTGCAAACAGTACAGATCCAGATCAGTTGGCTTCTCCAGAAGCCAACTGATCTGGATCTACACTGTTTGCAAAGGCAGGATATATCTGGGTTCAGCAGGACAAGCGTTAAGAGCAATGAACATACAAAACTGAAAACAGTTTAAATGTCAAGTTTTCTGGGCCAGAAGCCTCATCAGTGAACCTCATAAATTTTTGAAAATCCCAGAATGAGCTCAATGGTCACAAAGGACCTGAAAATATAAAGTACACTTTATATTCAGATACAAGTCTGTCATATTACATTTTGTACATTTTGCACACTTATGACTTGTAATGACTATTTAAAGTATATTAGGAAGGTTTATCATAATATTCTGTTTAAATTATATAATGAACATTCTATTAGAAGAGAAAGATCGGATAGAGGAATCGCACAGAAAAAATGTTGATAAGCGTTGTCAGTGTGCCGAATGTCAGTGTGCCGAATACACTGCCCTCAATTTTTAGTTTGGCTACATGAGGTTTTAGTTTTGCTATAAAGAAATATGATTTGGATGCCCCTGGCCTTTGCACCTCTGTGATGTTAAAAAACAGGTCTAGGTCACCAAATTCTAATAAGCTTTTTCCAACATCCTAATGATTATATCCATGCAAGTATGGTTAAATTCCATCCATTTGTTCTAGAAAGACAGTGTTCAAAACAGGCTACACTGATATCAATGTGACAAAATTTGACAATCTTTGCATCACTGTGACCTTGAAAATTAGATCAAGGTCATTAAAACCTAATAAGCTTTTCTCCCATCTCAATGATATATCAATGCAAGTCTGGTAAAACTCTATGAACAGGCTACATGGATGCCGATGCAGATGCTGAAATGATTTTCACAAAAAACAATATCTCCCTTTCCCCTTTGGGATGGGGGTTGGGTACATAATTGCAAAATATCTGAAATACAAATATTACTATGCATTTCTCCCCATAAATGTACAATCAACAGAATACTATATGTGGTTTAGTTTGTAGTTTAACAGCCCTGTCAACAGTGTTTCAGTCATGTTGAGCCATCTCCTAGAAAGAAAGAAAAGGATGCAACAGAGGAGATAAAGGCCTAAACCCTTTTAGAGCCTCCCTCCCAAAAGAAAATGATGAGAGGGCCTACCTCCAAAAGGTTCAACAGGAGTGTGCACCTCTCTACTACCCAGATACTGGACTTGGTCATTTGTTGGCAGAGAATTTATTTTCATTATTTATTATATTTCTAACGATGAACTTCCTATTTTTCCCAGTAAAAGGAAAACTAGTAGTTACACGACAGTGAATCATTCCATTTCTTCAGATCAAATAATGTTGACATTATTATCACTATACAATGTTGCTGATTTGTTGATAATAACAGTGAATGCCAGTTGGTGGGAAAACTGGCAAATATTAGAATATTTACCTGCAATTTTAACATTTCGTTTTTTTTTTGGTGGTGTGGGGTGGGGGCAGGGATGTTTTTGAGAAATAACCTTTAAAACAATGATGCATTTTGAACATACTTTCAGTTACAAAACAATTAAGCATGAATATTTCCAGCAGATGTTCATTTCTTTTTTTTCAGTGAAATCTAAATGGCAACTGAGTTTTGAAACAAAAGCACACCCTCAGAAGTTCATTACTTCGTAGTGACATTTTTATAGAAATTTTAAATGCTGAATTTAACGTTTCAAAACTAAGTGTAATAAACAGTTAATTGGGTCTCTTTGATTGATTTTGGAAAAATAATTCACACGTTCTAAGGCCGACATGTAAAAAAATATCAATTGCTATCACTCACTTGTTTTTTATGCTAAAGCCTTAAAAATTGATGAATTATTTCTCCATAATCGATCAAAGCAACCAAATAAACTCTATATATTTGCAGTCATGGTAAGATCTACACATTTAAAACCTCCAGAATTTATTTTCAAGAATCAAGGATAAAGTTGGAAAAAAGAAAAGAAATAAAAGCATCCTATTAAGGACTCCAAATCACCAATTTGTAATTAATTACATATTAGTAAATTAATTATAGTTTAAGCCAGTGGCATAAAAGGTTTTTTTTTTCTTTTTTCATAGCTCCAGATAAGAGGAGAATCCAGAAAATAATTTTTCTTATTTCTCTTTGGAAAAAAGTTGTAAGTACTCATTAAAGTATGAAATATTTTTTTATTTCTCCCACAAAAACATATTTTGTGGGTACTCATTAGAAGTGCCTTGACAAGGCACTTCTAATGAGTACCAACAATGTATGTTTTCATGGGAGAAGTAAGAATATCTTATACTTTTACACTTTTAAGCTGAAAAAAAGCATCTTTTCTGGAGCTATGCATGTATCCAGATTATCAAAATATTTATAATAAAGTATATTTTATTAAAATATGCATTCATTAGAAATTTAGAATGTCACCTGATGAGATGTTTGCAAACCTGGGGTATTAAAACAACATTATAAGCCTCTCCAAATAGAAAATGATGATGATAATGATGATGATGATGATGGTGATTTGGTGTTTTGTGTTCCTTTCAATATCAAATATATCAAAACAAGGAAAAGATGATAATGAAAGGCTCTGTGCCATGAAGCACCATACAGTCATGAGCTGAATTCTGTCTCCAGGTCAGAAACACTAACCACTGGGACACCTGGGCCCAGCTGTTCAAAGCTTCGTTAGCTTAACGAGCTCGTTAAGGGTCATTTCGTTAACTGTTTTAGCAGATTCAATATACAATATTATGATATTTTTTGCTGAAAAAATGTGAGTAGCTTTTGCTAACAACGTCGTTAGCTTTGAACAACTGGGCCCTGGATGCTTCTCAAATAGAAAATGTCCTTATGCCATATCAGAGGAACAGTTAAGAAAACACAATGGCAATATCGCTGGAATACTTTTTTTCAATTTCTGAAAAAAAAAAAAAAAAAAAAAAATGTGAGTACTCATTAGAAGCACCTCATTCAGTGTGTACCCACAACATTGTGCTTCTATGGACAAACAAAAAAAAAAAAAAAAAAATATATATATATATATATATATATATATATATATATATATATATATATATATCCCAGAATTATGATCAACTACTCCTCCTTATGAAGCATATGTGATCGGTGTACAATCGAATCAACCTGTGCATTCACAGAGTCTGATCTGTATCTGTGCTAATAGAATATTGTTTTGTGAAAGTATTCACTATGTTAATCTCCCCATTTCCAGCCATTTCTGGAACACCTCAGAGAGAGCACTGTAAGTGGAAAGTATTGACCACCCTTTTCCTCAAAGCAGGCAAAGCATTTCATATTCCTGGAAGTATCTTCCTTCCTGCTCAAAGAGGGGCTGCATTTAAAGCATTTAGTATTCCTTTAAATGCAGCCCTGCTTCAAGCAGGAAGGAAAATATTTTCAGGTCAGACTGATTTCCCTTGGCGGGATATACAGGTGAAGCACTAGATAAGAGGGGTCTCCTGATAAATGTATCCTGATAATTTTTTTTTTTTTTTTTCATGAGGTACTCATGAGAAGTGCCTCACCAAGGTTAATTTAATAATATATGCTTTAAGCACTTCTAATGAATACACACAAGTATTTTCAAAGAAATAACATAAATATCAACTTTTTGTTTAAAAACAAGTGTCTTATTTAGAGCTATGCTGCGAACGTAAAGAATCATGATTCAGATAAACATCTTAATTTTTACAGCATGAAAACATGTTCCAGAACCCAATCCAGTGTACAACTGGAAGAAAAATCATCCACAGAGAACAAGCATCTCCCCGTCTTAAGATGAGCGAGTACCATATTTACCCTAAGTATTCGGACAGACAGGCCTTAGCAAACAGTGCAAACCCAGAACATTTGGCATCTGATTGGGTCTAGACTGTTTGTTACTCATTCACCATTTTCAGACACATCAACAGGTAATAATCAAAGGGCTGAATAGCCCTGAAATGACAGATTCTATGAGAAACTAATAAATTCCAGGTACCATTCTGTTCTCCATTTAAGTTTGTGAGACGCTTCTTCATCGAAAAAAAAAAAAACGAGCTACAGCGAACAACAAAGGCGCTGATCAGCCTGCGCAGATGTTATATTTCAAAGAAAATAAAATCTTGACATTTCATGTGAATCATCCACCAAACAGATGATACACACAAAATGTCAAGACTTATTATCTCTGAAAAAAAAAAGGAAATTAGAATGTCGTCTGCTACACATTTTGCTCAACACTAAGAGTTAACCCTTGTCCTGCTGAACCCGGATATACCCTGCCTTTGCAAACAGTGTAGATCCAGATCAGTTGGCTTCTGAAGAAGACAACTGATCTGGATCTGCACTGTGACATTAAGTATGTATATTTATAGCAACAATCCGGATCAAGTAATCTGATTGGCTGTAAACTGGAAGTGGGTGTGGCATCTTAATTTATTCAGCAGGACAAGGGTTAAGATAAAAATATAAGAGCTGTATGTCTGGTAATATGTAGTCTTTCATGGAGATTTGATCATGAAATATTTTCTACGGTCATTCTCTACCTTCAGCTGATTCAAGAAGGACACTTGTCAACTTCTGGCAAAAGAATGTGCACAATACTGGTTAACTGCTTAGAGGACTAAGCCTGCCCAGTAAAAGTGTCCTTAGGTAAACTGGCTGCACTCCACATGACCCCGATGGCTTGACTGGGCCGTAAAACCTCAACACTAACAAACTGGTAATATGTGGACAGTGAAGGCCCAGATAAGACTGTATATTTTTTGTAGACTGATTGGGGCCTCCACTGTCCTCTTACAGAATCATTTGATTCTGTAGAATGTATCAGTGAAAAGGTCCTTCTCAGATTATACAGTTTTTGCTGGTTGATTGGGAACATCTTGGGTATGATTTGGCTGCAGAGTGAACCCACAACCTCCCGGTCACAAAGCGGATAAAAAATAAAAATATTAAGGCTGGCTAATCGGAGCTGAAAAGATAATCGATTATCAGTCCTGCCATTGTGATCAATAATCGAATAGTAATCGCTGAAAATTTGGTTGTAATTTTACCTGTCTGAGCATGACTCTTACCATTTGTTATACTTTATGTATTTGGTCAGACAGGTCTGAGCAAACAGTGTAGACCCTGATGAGACGCCGCAAATGCAGCGTCTCATCAAGGTCTACACTGTTTGCCACTCATCCACCTATTTTTAGACACAACAGTGGGCAGTAAACTGTACTTATTCAAATTTTAGATAAAGTATGGTGAGGTGTCTGAAAATAAGGATAAATACGGTAAAGTAACAAACACAGAAATCAAATGATCGATTATTTGCAAATCAGTAATGATAATCATTTTTGTGGAATTTATCGATCAATTAATCAATTATCAGATTAATTGTGCCGCCTTAAAAAATATATTTGAAAATGTTGTCTGCTACAGTTCTGACTGGAACTTTGAAAGTTAATTTCAATACCTGATTCAGCACTAATTTCATCGTCTTCATCTGCTACGTAAGGGTAGATCACCCGTGCTGGAATAGACAACACCGCTGTTGGCTCTGGAGATTTGCGGGCACTCCCTGATCCTGATCCTTGGGAAGCTTGTTCATCTCCTGAATCTGGGTCACCGAAAGGGTTGGGTTCAGCTGTGGAAGGGCTAAAATGAGAAGATGAAAATGATAAGTAAGATGTATACTACAATTCTCTCTTCAGCTTATTTTTATTCCAGCACTTAAATTTCTGTTAAAAATTAGCACGTTGGTTAAAAAATCAACAGGCAGCATTTTGAAATTTTTTTCTCTCCAGAAAACAGGGTTCAACATTTCATACAAGTTGTCTCCCAAATCTGCATAAAACATCAAACCCTATTTTCTGGAAAGATAAGGAAAAATTGGTAATTTGTTGTCCACTGAATTTGCCCAGAATGATAAAAGGTAAAGGAATACATATACTGAATAAACTTCTTTGGTGATAAAACAATGTTTTAGATTATTTTTTCTTCTTTCTCCACCAAAACATTTGCTGTGCGTGCTCTTCTGAATTATCCGAGACAGACTTACAAGATATAATTATAAAAAGTACCCATAATAAACGGTTCAGTGAAGAATTTACAAAAAATTATATCCTAGAAATACTGGATGCTTAGCACTCTGGGTAAAATTTTCAGCAGACGACATACTGAAATATTTTTTCTTTTTTTTTCCCAGAAAACAGAATTTCACATTTCATGCAAATTGTCTCCAGTGGAGACAATTTGCATGAAATGTCAAATCCTGTTTTCTGAAAAAAATAAGAAAAATATCACCAACTTGTCATCTGCTGAATTAGCCCAAAAAGTTGTAACGTTAAACAACTGCCAATCACAAACTGTAGCAGCTGACATTCCAAAGTACATGTATTATTTTTTTTGTGGGAAAATAAGGCTTAATATTTCACATGATGATGATGACAATGATGGTTTGGTGTTCACATCCCTTTCAACAGTACTTTAAGTCATATTGAGATGATGGAAGCACGATAATGAAAGGCTCTGTGCAATGAAGTGCCATACAATAACGAGCTGAATTAGCGGGATTCAAACCAGGGACCTCGAGATCTGAAGTAGGGAGCGCTAACCACTCAGCCACCCAAACACTTCACATATTTCAAGTGAATTGTATGATTTACATGAATTGCCAAGCCTTATATCCTCAGAAAAAAATATAAATTAATGTTTTAAGATGTCATTTAATACACTATAAGAGCTAAATCTTTTATGTTCAGATCTATGAAAGTCTTAATATATCAAAATCATTTTAATTCTAAAACTTTAATTTCAACTGCTTTTAAAAGGCATGATAATAAATGTTTTGACATCGACACTCTTGGTCCCAAATTTACCTTTTAAAATCCAAACAGATCTCATCATCTGCAGCAGACAACTTTTTGAAATACGTTTTTTCAGAAAAAAATTTATCTTGACATTTCATGTGAATAATCTGCCAAGCAGATGATTCACATGAAATATCAAGACTTACTTTTCTCTTAAAAAATAAAATAGGATGTTTTATCAGCAACATATTTTGCTTGGCACTTTAAGAGTTAATTAGGAACTTTCAGCTTTAAGTGAAGTTCAAGTAAATTGCAAAAGCTGATAAAAAAAATAATAACATGACAAATATATGACATAGAAATAAAGCACTGTGATTGCAAATTGCCGCTAGAAAAACAGGGCACAATTGTTCAAAACTAACAATATCGTTAGTTAACGTATCGTTAAAACCTTGATCATTAAATATGGCATATTCACTTACATTTTTGCTTAAAAAATGTGAGTAGCTTTTGCATTTGCAAAAGCTACTCACATTTTTTCAGCAAAAATATAAGTAAATAAGATATTGTATTTACTAGAACAGTTAACATTTTGACCACTAATGAGCTTGTTAAGCTAACGATGCTTTGAACAACTGGGCCCAGGCATTTATCATTAAAATGAAATTCATGTGAATGCTGACAGCAGAAAGTAAAAGGGGCATTTATAAATCTAAAATGAATTTGTGTGAATGCTTTAAGAAGTATATGGGGCATTTATGCATGAAAATGAAAATTTGCTCACTAGCATATTACAGACAGTCAGAACATTGCACAACCTCTTTATCAGATTCTTCATTATAAGATGGTTTGGAATATAGCATGGTTTGAAGGTGGACCCCAAAAGTGTTGTATCCAAATGAAAATGAAT
This sequence comes from Anodontia alba, assembly GCA_964016985.1. Taxonomy (NCBI): domain Eukaryota; kingdom Metazoa; phylum Mollusca; class Bivalvia; order Lucinida; family Lucinidae; genus Anodontia; species Anodontia alba. The sequence goes on from OZ024834.1 coordinate 36,507,279, forward strand.
AGATTATATAAAATGATCATTTAAGGGTCATTTTTTTTTTATATAATCTACACATTTTTTGTCGGACACAACACAGTCATGTAGCTAATACTGTACGAGGGATGTTCGAAATGAATTGCTTATTGTCCTCTAGCTCGATATCCACATGGGGCACGATAAAAACCAATACATACCTGTATAGGGCTATTCAATATCTACACAATGGTGTATAAATGTACATGTTAGACTGAGTGTAAGACATAAAATTTGCCATTTGAATACACACAGTCATTGACCACTGCAGTAAAAATGGTTGGTAGAAGCGTCAACAAAAAAGATGAGATACGGGCTTACATCAAAGCTCGCTCAAAACTTGGTTGTTCTTTGAAGAAGCTGATGACTGAAATTTCTACTGCTTTTGGACCTTCTTGTGTGTCTTATGACACAGTTCGGCGGTGGAAAAAGAAATTTGAGTCTGGTGTAGAGTCCATTAAAAATGCACCGAAATCAGGTAGGCCAAAATCTGCATCTCGTAAAGAAATCGTTTCCAAAATAAAGGAAATCATTGAAGGAGATTCCAGATTTACAGTTCGTGATATTGCACGAAAGGTAGGCATATCACTATCAACAGTTCACCTTATTTTGAAGAAGCATTTGAAAGTCAGAAAGATTTCTGCTAGATGGGTGCCATATCTGTTGACTGACGAGCAAAAGAGGCAACGGGTTAAAGTGGCCAAAAAGCTGCTTCAAATGTTTCCAAAATATGACAAAAAGCAGTTTGCCAATGTCGTCACAGGTGATGAAACCTAGATCCATTATTTTTAGCCCGTCAGAAAGGTTAGCAATAAGATCTGGGCCACTAAACACAGCAAACGCCCAATAATTGCCAAACGTTCTTTGAGTACAAAGAAGGTTTTGTATGCAATCTTCTTCTCTGGTGAAGGAGTCACAATAAAAGTGCCAGTGAAAAAGGGCAAAAGCATCACCGGAAAGTACTACAAAGACGTAGTACTGAAGAAACTGAAAAAGTATTATCAGAAACGACGCCCTGCCACTGGTTTTAAACATGTTCGTCTTCTACATGACAATGCCCCAGCTCATACCTCCGCAATAGTTACGGCGTTTTTGAAGAAAGAAAAAGTAACTGTTTTGCCTCACCCCCTGTATTCTCCAGACCTTGCCCCATGTGATTTCTTTTGGTTTCCGAAATTGAAAGCATTCCTTGCTGGGCGGAAATACCAGTCCCGACAGGCACTTGGATCTGCCATTCATCAGTACCTTATTACTGTGCCCAAATCAGCATACCGCGACGCCTTCAAGAAGTGGATACATCGGCTGAAACTTTGCATTTCTAGCCACGGGGAGTACTTCGAGGGCATGAAATGAGTACTTTTGGGATAACTTGAAATTTGAAGTCTCCAGATAGAAATAAGCAATTCATTTCGAACATCCCTCGTATCTGCTTTGAATCTCAGCAACAGTGTTTATATTAAGAGGTTGTGGTGTGCCGCTTTCTGATATGTTTCTAAACATGCTTGATAAGTTGATAGAGTGTAAGTAGATACCGTATTTGACCTAATAACCGCACCATGCGCTGGGTTTTTCAAAATTACTGGGAAAATTTGAAGTAAAATATGTATCAACCTACTAAAAGTAAAACAAGATCAGCAAATGACTTATTTAATGGTGCTTATGCAATGTTTTGTGTGTGTGTGTGTTTTTTTTTTCTTCTGATTTTTCTTCTAAAAGCATAATATTGTGGGACCTCATTTGAATTGCATCAACAAGTTGATGCAATTCGAATGGGTACCCACAACATATGCCTTTATAAAGAAGTAGACAAAAAGTACACAGGCTGTAATCTGACCACTACAGAATTACTTGACTGTGCGCTTATAGGGTTATGTGCGTTAATTAGGTCAAATACGGTATTATATAATGGGGTTGAAAATAAATTTTGTAGCTCTAGATAAGAGAGGTATCAAGAGAAATATTTTTCTTATTTCTCCATGAAAACATACATTTTGGGTAGTCAAATGAATCCAACAGCAAGATAATTCCAACGAGTACTTAACAATATATTTTCACAGAAAAATAAGGAAAAATATGACATGTTTTGGTTGAATAAAGTGTCTTATCTAGGTATGGTTGTTAATGATACAGTGATATATTAATAAGTCTGGTTTAAAATATCAAATATCAAAATGTACATTCAGTTTAATATCAAATTTTACTATCCACAAACAATCAATATTATTTTCTTAAAAGTTCTAACATCCCGTATATTTAAAATGATACTTTTCTGAGTGAAACTGGAAAAAATAGATGAATTTTGGACAATCATATTATTTTCTTATTTTGGATACCATTATTTCCATTTCTGCAAGTACTATTATTGCCTGGAGCACTAATTTGTCCTCCTTTTCCTCTTTTGTTTTTTAACTGATGGAGTGTGTAACTTATCCAACCCTTAAAGTGCCAATCAAAACAGCTGCAAATGACATTCTGATATTTTTTGTGTGTGTGTTTTAAGAGTAAATAAGACTTTATATTTCATGTAAACCGTCTGCTAAGCAGACGGTTTACATGAAATGTCAAGTCTTATTTTCTCTGTAAAATGTAAAATAATAATAAAAAAAATGATAATGTCATTTGCTGCAAATTTGCCTGTGCTTTAAGGGTTAATATATGTATAAAAATGCATATATACAGCGATAACAAAAGAGCTATCTGAGAAATATTGAAAACACAAATTTATGTCCGGTTCCCCCACTCTCTGCACCCAATGATATAATGATGAGGATGAGTTCAGGTTTAACCATCCAATACATGAGGGTTATTTGTGTCAAAGTGATATATTAATTTGGTTTATTAGTAAAATAGCTATAACAGAAATGTATGGGGTATGCCTTCTGATATGAATGCTGTGAGAAGAAAGTAAAACAAAAATCTTAAGTGAATGTCAAACTTAAAATCAAACTTGGAAAAAATGAAAGTGAGTCATGTTAGACAACCCAATATTCAACAACATTTCAGGTTTTAAGATTTCCTACAACAATGAAAGCACTAATCATAAGCTTTCTGTGACAATTGGCTGCATGATAAAAATTCCAAAAGAAAAGCTTAGAAAACTCTGTAATATTAACTTCAAATCAGAAATGATGTGTCTTTAGCAGACCATCTCGGCAAAGCCAAGTGAAAAGAATCTTTCAGCATTTTATGAAATCCTCAGGCAGAGATTTGCTTGTCCTCTGCATTCTGATAAATCAACATTTCAATTACACAATCTAATGACATAAAGCAGCCCTGTAGACCCTGACTGGACTGCACAAATGTAAAGGCCAAACTGGGACTACTCTGCAAGCAAATGCTCAAACAGTCTTTTCTCTTGGCACGGATCATCTGAAAATAAGCAACGTTTTAGAAACAAACAAGTACACAATATACAAATATCATACAAAGAACAATGCACAAAATGCAATAAACTCTGTCAATTCACTCACAAATGTTCGCTGTAGAATGACCAACATTCACTCCTAAATGAACCTAGCAATGACCCACACAGGCTGATCAAGATCCTCACCGCAATGAAGTACTCAACTGTATTTGGACATTCAAGGGTTTGAAAAGTGAACAATGAAGACATATACAGTCGAACCTCAATAGCTCGAACACTGATGGCTAATTTACCATGGCTAATTCGAACTCATTTTTGAGTCCCTATGAAATTCTTCCCCTAGATCAAGAAAACAAATATTTAGGGAGATTTTCTTATCATGAAATTGTATGTTGTGTGTACTCATTAGAATCACCTCATTGAGGCAATTCTAATAAGTACATTCAACATACAATTATTGTGAAGGAAGAAAAAAAATCCCTAAATTATCGCTATTTGCTTCCTAACCTGGCACCATGATTAACCCTCAGTGGCTCGAACTACCCATATCTCGAAAAATTTTCTATGGTCCCAATGATGTTCGAGCCATTGAAGTTCGACTGTATGTGTAGCTGGTCTGGGTCTTCACCGTTTGCACATGCTAAAAGGCATGCTCCAGAAGGCCCAGACACTATGTAACCAAACAACCCTGAAAAAACAACCCTGATCAGCCTGTACAGATGCACAGTTCACCTGGGCCCAGTTGTTCAAAGCGTCATTAGCTTAACAAGCTCGTTAAGGGTCATTTCGTTAACTGTTTTAGTGGATTCAATATACAATATTCTGATATTTTTCGCTGAAAAAAATGTGAGTAGCTTTTGCACTGCAAAAGCTACTCACATTTTTTCAGCAAAAAATTTCAGCATATTTGCTTATTACTCGATGTAAATTTTAACAAATCATTAACTAAGGACGTCATTAGCTTTGAACAACTAGGCCCAGGTTTTGCAGCTAACATTTGGGATGTTATTTTTGCTAATGCAGGGTTCACTTCTATATACTTGTAATAGTTTATCATTTTGCATGCTAGGTAAAAATTTCAGCAGATGACATTTTGAAATATTTTTCTTATTTTTCCTAAAAAGAAGGATGTGATATTTCATGCAAATTGTATCCTAGCCTATTTTCTGGAAAAAAAATAAGAAAAATATCAACAATTTGTCATCTGCTGAATTTGCCTATAGCATGATGTGATAATAAAATGTGATGATAAAAATCTGTTACTACAGAGAACAATAGAAGCAAGTGAATTCACAGCAATAATACACCAGGAACAATCAATATGTAATGCGGCAGACTGAAAAAAATTCAGAACTCAGTTAAGCAGTACATCCGGATGACTAGTTTTCTAATATCAAACTATTTAAGCATGTTCTAAAGTAAGCCAACGACACAGGAAAATAACAAAAAAGTATCAATATTTAATCTCTTTACTTTTAAATTAACTTATTTGAGCCTTTAAGGGAACTGGATAAACTTGGAAGATTTTCTGCCATTTTATACAAGGGATAAAATTATTATGATCTGTTTTCTTTATTTGTACACCAGACTCCTTCTGAAAAGGGGTCTACTCTAAAAGGAAAGCATTTGCTCCCAAAGGGAGCAAATTCTTTCCTTTTAGAATAGACCTCTTTTCAGAAGGAAGCATAAATAATACTAACAGTGCAGACTCCCATGAAAGAGTCTCTATTCCCCCTTATATGCTGAAGAAAATATTTTAAACATATTTCTTTAAAAAAAGATCCTAGAAAATAGGCTTAACTTTCATGTGAATTATCACCTTCTTCCAGGAATTATCACCTGCTTCCTAAGAGACAATTAGCATGAAATGTCACCCCTGCATATTTTCAACTGAAAAGTATTGATATTTTTCTTATTTCTTCACAAAAACATACTTCTGCCAGTACCCATAAAATATTTTTGTGGAGAAATAAAACAAAAATATAATGTGCATATACCCTCTTATCTGGCGCTATGCCCCTGTGTTTCTGGAAAAAACAGATCATTCATTTAGCACCTACTAATTTTGTCATCAGTGCACCTTGAGTTAATTGACAATTGCAAATGTCTAATAATCAATACATCATATCAAGGCTTGGCAATATATTTCTGAAACTGTATACGGTAAATGTCCTAAAAATTCGAACACCAAAGTTTCTGATAAAATGACATATGCAAACAGTGCAGCCCCAGATCAGACTGCTCCTGAAGGAGCAGTCTGATCAGGGTCTACACTGTTTGCCATTCCACTAAGTATTTTAAGAAACCAGTGCATAAGAAGCATAATTTAGGACAGAATAGTAGAGAATAAAGTCTTCGAAATTTTAGGACAATTACCGTAATGAAATACTTTGATGCTTAGCCCTTTGAGTAAAAATTTCAGCAAACCACATTTTAAAATATTTTTTCTTATTTTCCCAGAAAACAGGTTTTGACATTTCATGCAAAATCTGTCTCCTTTGGAGACAATCTGCATGAAATGTCTAAACCTGCTACTTGGGAAAAATAAGAAAAATATCATCAGTGTGTTGTCTGCAGAATAAGCCCAAAGAGTAGTAAAGGTTAAAGTTAAAAAAAATGAGAGTTAAATTGTCATGGCAACCAATGATGCTGTTAACTTATAATCATGGGTTCCCAAACTGTTTCAGAACTGATTGCATTACATACACACCGTTCCTTGTATATGTATATAAAACCATAAAAAAATGATACTATATCGGTAATTCATATCTAATATTAGAAGCCTCCAAACATGAATGACATACAAAATATGGACGGCAACAAAAAGGATGGTCCTTTATTGCATATTATGTGAAATGAGCAGAAGCTTGTCACCATGCACGTTTCACAATCAGTTCAGAGCCATAGACAGAAAACTTGTTAAGGATGAGTATTTGATGAGAATTCTCGGATAACTTTTCTTACTTGTCCATAAAAACATATGTTGTGGGTACTCATTAGAAGTGCCTCAGTGAGGCACTTCTAATGAGTACCCACAACATATTTTAATGGAGAACTGATAAAATTTACGCCACATTGATCATCAAAATACTCCACCTTAACAAGTCCTCTTCATACACTATGTCTAGGCTCTCGTAGTGTCATTTATGGAAGAAGACTTATATTTCTAGCTTCAATAAGATGCAATAAAATATCATAGCTCTGGTTCAGATGCAGATAGTTTTTATACCAGAACTTATCTTGTAGGTACTCAGTGAGGCAATTCCAATGAATATCTACAAAATGCGTTTAAGTGTAAAAATAACAAGAATCATCTTAATCTAGACCTATGATGTATGTAATAAATTAAACATTCCAATAAAATACAAGCTACAGAAAGCAAAATAGGTACCCTATTGCATATACAAAGGTGTGTAGACCTATATCATCCTGGATATCAATGTAGTTTGATCAGAGTCTACACTGCTCATTAATATCAGATTTTACAAAGCTTGAGATTGTGTATGCAAAAACAGCTGGTTGGCTGGTTGGAGTTTAATGGCACAGACACTATTACACTGTGGTCTACCTACACAGGCAATATCTGTTTAGTCGCTGTTACGGTTAATAAAAGGAATTCAGACTTTCCGGAAATTGCAAGTGACTCAGTGTTTCTATTGTCTTAGTCTTGTTTATTTTGAATACATATTATCATTTGAGTGATAATTTTATATTGAGCGATAGATCTTTACATTTTATCAGCAAATTATGGATACTTTCTTGTTCCAGTTTTGTCGCAAAGCAAGAACCACCCATGCCTAAACCGGAATTAGCAATTTCTTGCCTGATTAGATTAAAGCCTTCTTCACAAGCTGGAAATTTAACAAAACAAATATCCATTTTAGATACGAAACCAATCAGAAACAAAGTGCTTTGGTTTCCTTTCCAATGATAAGCCATAAGTAGACTTCCAAAATCCCGGACATACGCTTCTACCTACATTTCCTTCGTTCAGGCCTATGGGCATGGTGGGCGAAGCTTGCTTACCAAGTAATGCTTACTATCCGCGGACGCCTGATTAAACCCTTTATTCTCTTGGTCTGAACATTCTGATTCGTCATTCGTTTATGGATTTATGAGTTTGGATTATGGCTTCGGTACCATGACCACAACTACTTTCTACTTGGCATTATGAAGCTGTTTACCTTAACACAAAACAGAAACTGCCGGTGTAGATAGACCACAGTGTATAGGTCATGTAAAGCCAGTCAGTTTACCTAACCACACTTCTCCTGGGCAGGCTTGGTCCTCTAAGTGACTAACCAGTATTTGCGCACATTCTTTCACCAGAAACTGACTTGCAAATCAGTAAATCTTGATTAGACTTATACAGGTTGAATTGTGTTCATGAATTTGGCAAATTCATTAGAAACAGCAACAGAAAAGATGCTTTTTCAACAAAAAACCATACTGACATTTTTCTTATTTCTCCTCAAAAACGTATATCCATCAGAACTGCCATGCTTAGTCAATTCTTATCAGTACCCATAATGTGTACATGTATTTTCATAGAAAAATTAGAAAAAAATCCTTGTCCTCTCAAGTTAAGGTACCTTTTTTGCTTGCCCCAGCTTACTTAACATAAAAAATAATGCAAACTATATGACCGAACCTTTCCATGTCAAAAAAAAGGAACTTTTTTAGCAAACAGACAAACAGAACTGTCCAGCCTTTCTCAGATCAAGGTCAGTTACATCCACATTCTATGACTGTGGCAAGCAAAGAGACACCTTATTAACCTAATCTTGCTGAGACCGGATATATCCTGCCTTTGCAAATAGTGTAGATCCAGATCATTTGGCTTCTGAAGAAGTCAACTGACCTGGATCTGCACTGTTTGGCATTAGGTATGTGAATTTGTATCAACAACCTGGATCAAGTAATCTGATTGGCTGAAAATTAGAAGTGGGCGTGGTACCTTAATTTATTCAGCATGACAATAATTTTTGGCTGAAAAAGTGCCTTATCAGGAGATATAATTTTGCATGCATAGCTTCCAAACTTTGCAAAATCTGCTCAACCAATTAACTCTTGAGCAAATGCTTTCTGTCCTCAAAAACTGTTAACCTTTGTCCTGCTGAATAAATTAAGATTCCACGCGCACTTCAAATTTTCCAATCGGATTACTTGATCCGGTTTGTTGATATAAATTCACATACTTAACGGCAAACAGTGCAGATCCAGATAAGTTGGCTTCTTCTGAAGCCAACTGATCTGGATCTATACTGTTTGCAAAGGCAGGGTATATCCGGGTTGAGCAGGACAAGGGTTAATAAATTTCCTTACTTCTTCAATAAAACATACATGAGCCAGACACTGTTTACATTCAGCAAAGTAAGAAGAATGATCAGTCTCTGTATGCAGACAGGTTGATATGAGCAGATGCTTTAGGGCTTACATTATGCTCAAAGACCCTTTTTACACGACATAGACTATATAGTTTTACAAGAAATTCTCTGAATGGCTATGTCGCAACTGCTGGTGGTGTTCAAGAAATGCGGACTAAACACTGTTCAGCCAAGCGTGAAAAGTAGGTCAAGGTCAGTAAGTCACTTGTAGTGGGCAGGCTACATTATGGTGGATGTGTGTATGAAATTTCATTACCCTAGAAGCCTTGGTGTTTGAGAAACAGAGCTAAACACACAGACTTAAGATTGTTGACACCAGCACTGGAAAGTGATCCCTATATCGCTTGTGCTTGCTAACAACACAGCAGAACCTGATCAAACCATGAATGGACAGGCTGATTTGTGTCTACACTGTTTGTCTATGCAATAAGATTCCCTCACACTTGGCGTTGTTCAAGTCATAAGCTAACCAAGGGGCGAACATTCCTCATAAATAAATCCAATCAAAGATTACTTTATTTTTTTTACTTCGGCATTCTCTACTTGTTTCTCACCCGCGTTGTTTGTTTCGTCTTCTCCAAAAGGATTTAACGACTCATCATATGAGTCTTGCCTAAAAGCGGAAGTTTATAGAAAATAGAACATTTCTTTTTTCAAGTAGTCCTGTAACAATGCTATTTTAAATCATATATATTTTTTATTATCTGCATGTGGTACGTAAGTTTTATCTTATTTTCTTTCACGATTCAACATACACCACCTCTTTATAACACTATTGCTGGGATCCAAAGAAACAACCCTGTTAGCTAAGCAACCATGTTATATCCAAACAAAAATGTAAAGATTATATAGAAAAATGACCATAAATGGTCATTTTTCTATATAATCTATACATTTTTTGTTTGGATACAACACTTTTGTTTGTGTTAAGGATTTACGGCCCAGTCAACCCAGTGGGGTTATGTCAAGCATGGTCAGTTTACCTAGCCACACTTTTCCTGGGCAAACATAGTCCTCTAAGTGGTTAACCAGAATTGAGCACATTCTTTTGCCAGAAAACAACACTTTTGTGGTCCATCCTTAAACCTTCTTATATCTGAAACTGTCTTATAATGAACTGTCTTATAAAGAGGTTTTAATGTATGAGTAAAAGCTACAAGGAAGTATCTTGAGATAAAAAGCAATTATTTTAATTTGCTCACATACTTGACAATCACAGTTTACCAGTGTATAGCTATAATTTTTACAATATGGCTTGCTTTAAATATAATTGTCTTTCAAATGTCTAAAATATTTTTGAAATTCAAATTGTACACTGTTATACCTACCATGTTATTATTTATTTACTTTCTTCTTGTACATTGCTATACCTACCAAGTTATTATTTATTTATTTTCTTCTGAAGCTGACATAAACTCAAGTGTACTAATACAGACAAAAGTTAATATTCATAAATGTGTATAAATTAAAACCACAATAAGGTGTACTACAGACAGGAATACATGTACATACAGTTGCATAAAAGTTACACTTCAGAATTACACTCATTTTCAATAAAAATTATGTCAGTTTGTAGACTGCGGCTAAATTACACACGATACGATCAGGTTGACTTTCCCAGCATCTAGCAAAAAGCAATTCTAGTCCCGCCTGTCTGACCAAACAAACAAGTTAGGACCCAGCAAAACTTGCATGATATCCTATCCTAAATGGGAAAACCCTGACAAGGTGAGCCGTCATGGCATTTCCTTCCCTGTTGGGACTTGGGTTGTATATAGTTTAAACGCTTTACAAGTATTGTATTCACCCTAAGTATTCAGACAACTCATAGCTGCAGATAAGGGATATACAGATAATAGTTTTCTTACCGCTTTGTACTTTGGGTAAAATTTTCAGCAGACAACATTTTCGAATATTTTTCCCAGAAAACAGGATTTGATATTTCATGCAAATTGTCTTTTCTTCAAAAAACAAGATTTAACATTTCATGCAAATTGTCTCCAATGGAGACAATTTGCATGAAATGTTAAATCTTGTTTTTTGAAGAAAAAAATTAAGAAAAATATCACCAATCTGTAGTCTGCTGAATATGCCCAGAGTGTGGTAAAGGTAACTCTCTTCAAAAACATATGCAGTGGGTTCTCTTTGGGAGTACTAAAGAGTACCCACAACATATGTTTTTGTGGAGCAAAATGAAAAATATCAATACTTTTCTGTTAAATAAAAAAAGTGCTTTATCTGGAGCTATGCTAAACTCCCAATAATATTAATCCTCAAATTTGAAAGTCCATTTTACAACCTACTGGGGACTCTAAAAACTGCTGGATGAGTGGCAAACAATGCCCACCCTGATCAGACACTATGCTGCACAGGTCTTTCTGTCTAGATACTTAGGGTAAATGCACCTAACTAAAATATCAATAATATTTTACCAATAAAGCATGTTTTCTATAAAGCCATCCTATGAAGCCATAGAAAATATGTGTCCCATTTTGAGCTTTAACCATCCTCCAGAATAATTCATTAATTCAGGGCTCTAGATAAGTTTTTCCCCTCCTCCATGCCCCCACACCCTTCCACCCCCCCCCACCCCCAACTCCAATCAGTAACTTCCAACAAATAATAACAGTTTTCCTATTTCTCCAAGAAAACATGTTGTATGTAATCATCAGAAGTCCCTCTGCAAGTACATCTGGGCCCAGCTGTTCAAAGCATCATTAGCTTAACGAGCTCATTAGTGGTCAAAATGTTGACTGCTCTGGTAAGTAAAGTATCTAAACTAATTCTAATCGCCTTAACTATATCTCTGATGGTCTGTGTCTCCCACCCTTGGCAATACTGAAAACTAAATTGCATATGATGCAATGTGCCTTATATTTATATTTATTGCTTTTGCATCAAGACAATACTGGCCACACAGCTGTAAATATTCCTCCCTGTATTTCTATAGTGGTTTATTTCACTACATTCATTGACTTGCTGCTTTTTTGGTGCAGGCTCTGCCATTTTACTTCCAATGAAGACTGGTGCACTATTTTGTTGTCAAAATATTGTAAATGTATTGGCAATTTTTTTAAGTACCAGTCAAGATTTTAGACTGGTCTTCATTTGCACATAACAGAAGTTGCATAGAGAGGGTGTAATATTACTTGGATTAGAAAACCAGACTGCGTTTGGCGGTGCAAATTTTCATCCAAAAATGTCTCCATTCAATAAAACGATGTTAGGGCAAAATATTCTACCATAAATTTTATCTGCATTTTCTTTTTTATTTTGTCATAACTTTGATTGTTGTAATCGAAATGTGGAAATTTGACTTGAACATCGGGATGATTCTGCAAAAATCATAATGGTTGGCACTATGTGTTAGCTTTGACCAACTGGGTCCAGATAAGTACCCCAAACCTGTGTTTTTATGAAGAAATAAGAAAATTACTTATCTGGATACCCTCTTATTTACAGCTAAGTTGCCATGTTGGCAAGAATATTTGTTTTTCCGCCCCCATCATCCTCCACCACCTCCCCACCCCCCTCGTTCTTCCCTTACCCCCTTCAATTTTCTCAGAAAAACATGTTCTTTGTTCTGCTGTCAATTTTAACTAGTTCCTAGACCAAAATTAATGATTTCCTGGAGAAAGATGATTATGGCTTGGTGTTTTACATCCCTTTCAAATTATTTAAGACAAATTGAGACGACAGAACGGTGATAATGAAAAGGCTCTTTGCAATGAAGTGCCATACAGTCGTGAGCTGAATTCTGCCTCTAGAGATATTCAAACATGGGACCTTATGATCTAAAGTCGGTAGTGCTAACCATTCTGCCACTCAGATTCTTCTAAGGAGAAGTAAGAAAACATTCACTCTTGCTTAGAAATCTGGAATTCAGCTCAAAACTAACAGAAAAAAAAAAAAAAAAGCTTCTGACATTTCTGAATTTTCCTACCTGCCCCAAAATTAAAAAGCAATGTTGTTCTATTGTATGTAACTTTTAAGAAGTTACCTACGATACTAAAACATCAGGTGACAAAAATCTGGTGACTAAACTTTGTTCATTTATGCCAGAATTATTGTTTACTACATATTCTGATTCTAGCCTTTAAACCACAAGTATTAACAACAGCAGATAACATTCTGAAATATGTCTACAAGATGCAACTATGTTAAAATATGGCATTTTGATTAAAAACCAGATTGGAATGGACGAACCACAAACACTGTTTGCAATAAATGAACATAGTTTAGTATGAACTAAAACAGACCACAGAAATTCACAAAATATTTTCAGAAAACATTTCCCGCACCACACCACCATAATTTCTATAATGACAACAGTCTAATCTAGTAATCCACCATTTTTTTTCGACTAAAACTTAAAAGCATTAGAATTAAATCACACCAAGTGACTTATATTACAAGCACACAAAATAACATCTAGAAAGGGAAATAATTACCCCCAGCTGAAAATACAAACAGAAAACCTTGTGACAGTATGATTTATCAACAAATGTACATGTGTATACTGCAATTATGTACATTGTACATTGTAATCATGTATGTGTACAGACTGTATGTATACACTGTAATCATGTATATGTGTACTCTGTAATTTTGTACATATGTGCGCTGTAATTATGTAGATGTGTACACTGTAATCATTTACATGTACATACTAATTACTCACAGCTCCAGACAAGGCACTTTTTTTTTCACAGAAAAGTATTTTGTTTGTGTTGAGGTTTTACAGCCCAGTCAACCCAACAGGGTCATGTCGAGCACAGTCAGTTTACCTAACCACACTTTTACTGGGCAGGCTTAGTCCTGAAAGTGGTTAACCAGTAATGTGCACACTCTTTCGCCAGAAACTGACAACTGTCCTTCTTGAATCAGCGGAAGGGAGAGAATGACCGTAGAATATATTTCATGATCAAATCTCCACGAAAGAATGTTGCCAACCTGGCAGGGGTTAAACCCGCAACCTCCTGATCACCAGTCGGACTGCACATCCAACTGAGCCACCGAGGCCAGCCATTGAAAAATATCAATATTTTTCTTATTTCTTATTTCCCCTCGAAAACATGTTGTGGGTACTCACTGAGGCTTCTAATGAGTACACATAACATGTTTTCGTGGAGAGATAAGAAAAAACAAGAGGACCATGATGGTCCTATATCGCTCACCTGACCAAACAGATTTGCATATTTACTGTTGAAGTTTCAGCCAAGTTCACTGCTCTAGGATTTTTGTATAAACTTTATAGCACTAACCACCCCCACCCCCCTCCACCACACCCCCGGCCATGTTTTTTTACAAATCTTGACGACTTGAACTGAATCTTAAAAGAGGGTCACCAAAGGAACATTTCTGCCAAGTTATATTGAAATTGGTCCAGTGGTTTAAAAAGTTTTATATAGCTATAAAGCCCTACGCCCTAACGGCCATGTTTTTTGACGAATCATGAAAGCTTGAATAAACTTGGTAGAGGGTCACCAAAGGAACATTCCTGCCAAGTTATATTGAAATCTGTTTTGTGGTTTCTGACAAGAAGATTTTTAAAGTTTTCTATTTAGATATAAGGGAAAATAAGCCCCACCCCATGGCAGCCATGTTTTTTGACGAATCATGACTGCTTGTACAATCTTGATAGAGGTTCACCAAAGCAACATTCCAGCCAAGTAATATTGAAATCGGTCATGGGGTATGTGACAATAAGAATTTTAAAATTTTCTATGCAGATATAGACGAAAAATAAGCCCCGCCCACCAGGGGACCATGGTTTTTGACATATCATGAAGGCTTGAACAATCTTGGTAGAAGGTCACCAAAGCAACATTCCTGCCAAGTTACATTCAACTCAGTCCAACTGTTCTTACGAGAAGATTTTTAAAGTTTTCTATATAGATATATAGGGAAAATAAGCCCTGCCCCCTGGCAGCCATGTTTTTTGATGAATCCAAATGGCTTGAACAATCTTGGTAGAGGATTACCAAAGGAACATTTCTGCAAAATTATACTGAAATCGGTCCAGTGGTTTCTGACAAGAAGATTTTTAAAGTTTTCTATATAGATATATAGGGAAAATAAGCCCCGCCCCCTGGCGGACATGTTTTTTGACCAATCCAAATGTCTTGAACAATCTTGGTAGAGGATCACCAAAGAAACATTTCTGCAAAATTATATTGAAATTGGTCCAGTGGTTTCTGACAAGAAGATTTTTAAAGTTTTCTATACAGATATATAGGGAAAATAAGCTCCGCCCCCTGGCGGCAATTTTTTTTAATGAATCCAAAAGGCTTGAACAATCTTGGTAAAGGATCACCAAAGGAACATTTCTGCAAAATTATATTGAAACTGGTCCAGTGGTTTCTGACGAGAAGATTTTTAAAGTTTTCTATATAGATATATAGGGAAAATAAGCCCCGCCCCCTGGCGGCCATGTTTTTTGACGAATCCAAATGTCTCGAACAATCTTGGTAGAGGATCACCAAAGAAACATTTCTGCAAAATTATATTGAAATCGGTCTAGTGGTTTCTGACAAGATGTTTTTTTAAAGTTTTCTATACAGATATATAGGGAAAATAAGCCCCGCCCCCTGGCGGCCATGTTTTTTGACGAATCCAAACGGCTTGAACAATCTTGGTAGAGGATCACCAAAGGAACATTTCTGCAAAATTATATTGAAACTGGTCCAGTGGTTTCTGAAGAGAAGATTTTTAAAGTTTTCTATATAGATATATAGGGAAAATAAGCCCCGCCCCCTGGCGGCCATGTTTTTTGACGAATCCAAATGTCTTGAACAATCTTGGTAGAGCATCACCAAAGGAACATTTCTGCAAAATTATATTGAAATCGTTCTAGTGGTTTCTGACAAGAAGATTTTTAAAGTTTTCTATACAGATATATAGGGAAAATAAGCCCCGCCCCCTGGCGGCCATGTTTTTTGACGAATCCAAAAGGCTTGAACAATCTTGGTAGAGGATCTCCAAAGGAACATTTCTCTAAAATTATATTGAAATTGGTCCAGTGGTTTCTGACAAGAAGATTTTTAAAATTTTCTATATAGATATATAGGGAAAATAAGCCCCGCCCCCTGGCGGCCATGTTTTTTGACGAATCCAAATGGCTTGAACAATCTTGGCAGAGGATCACCAAAGGAACATTTCTGCAAAATTTTATTGAAATTGGTCCAGTGGTTTCTGACGAGAAGATTTTTTGAGTTTTTAGTTAAAAAATCTATTTTTAGCTCCTGTGACCTAGATATGCAATGGACCGGAACCATTTGAAGAACTTTGAAAGAGGATCAACCAAGGATCATTCCTGTGAAATTTGGTCAAAATCCAATCAGTGGTTTAGGAGGAGATGTTGTTTAAAGATTGTGAACGGACGGACGGATGGATGGACGGACGGACGGACAGACGGACGACGACGACGACGGACGGTGAGTGATCACAATACCTCACCTTGAGCTTTTGGCTCAGGTGAGCTAAAAATATGCGGAAACCACTCTTATCTAGATCTACGATTACTGTAACAACTTCTTACTGTTCTAAAAATTCTAAGCTCTAGATAACAGTGGCAGCCAGATAAATATTTTTCTTAATTCTGCATTAAAATATAATGTGGGTACTCATCAGAAGTGCCTAAGTGAGAAATAAGAAAAAAATTCATACTTTTAGGTTGAAAAAAAAAAGTGTCTTATCTAGAGATCAGGGCCCAGTTGTTCAAAGCATTGTTAGCTTAACGAGCTCGTTAAGGGTCATTTTGTTAACTGTTTTTTAATTCAATATACAATATTCTGATATTTTTTGCTGAAAAAATGTGAGTATATTCGCGTATCACTCGATGTAAATTTTAACGAATCGTTAACTAACGACATCGTTAGCTTTGAACAACCGGGCCCTGTAAAATACACAATACCTAATTAGGAGTCTGAAAATGATGGCTGAACAGCCTATAGCACAGACTCTGTCCTGACCAAACAGTTCTATTATGAACAGTAAAATCTGGACCCAGTTGTTCAAAACTTACGATGTCGTTAGTTAACGTATCATTTAAAAACTTTGATCATTAAATATGGCATATACACCAATATTTTTGCCGAAAAAATATGAGTAGCTTTTGCATTTGCAAAAACTACTCACATTTTTTCAGCAAAAATACCTGTGAATTAGATATTGTACTTACTAGAAGAGGTAACATTTTGACCACTAATGAGCTCGTTAAGCTAATGATGCTTTGAACAACTGGGCCCAGGTCTACATTATATGTTCATGCAGGGCTGTCCAATTAAAGATAAATATGGAGAATATGTGTTTATAAGCAATGAAGCATAGGTACATTTTGCTTTATTGACCTGTGTTGATAAAAATAGTCAGCAAGATCAAATTAAATAGTATCTTTACTTTCTTATTACTTTACCACAGGCTACTGTTATTACTATAATAGACTGTCATAAATCTTATTTTATTCACAGCATATTTCAAGTTCTTGAGAATATTTCTATAGACAATGATACTGTTAAAAAATGGTTTCTGGTTAAAAGTCCTGCAAGAATTTTTTTTCTGAGAATGTTCTGAGTTCTGGTGAGTATTCTAAATGGACAACATGATATTTATTCTGAGAAATGCTTTATTCAGGTTTTGGTAAAACATTAGCTGATAAGCTGTATGAAGCAAAAAAGAAAGGAAATCTTAGAGTGTTTGCAAACAGCAGTCCTAGATCAGTTTATGCAGACTGACCCGCTGGGTTTACATCATTGGTTATCACAATGCCAAACACTAGTTAGTGGGAAATGATAATTTTGCAGTCAGGCAATTCAAATTGCCTCCCTCTGCAGAATACTTAGACTGATTAAGTGAGATAATCCACCAGGTCCTTCATTACCCTTGACATGTGGATACCATAATTACTGTCCTTAAATTTGAACATGCCATTTGACTACTTGGTGATGATGTGCTGACAGAATGGCAAACAATGTAGACCCAGAACAAACTGCTCCTTAGGAGCAGTTTGTTCTGGGTCTACACAGTTTGCTAAGCCCTTCTTGAATCAGCAGAAAGGGAAGAAGGACTAAAGAAATAATTTCGTCATCAATCTCCATGAAATTTATGTGACCAGGCTGGGATTTGAACTAGCAACCATCAGATGTGCTACTAACTGGGCTATGGAGCCCAGCTCACTGTGTAACTCAAATACATCAATTAAAAGATACCATTTTAGTTTGGTGGCTACATAAGAAAGGATAACTGACCTTAGGTCTTCGACCCACCTTGGAGTTGAATCGTTCTGATGTTGTGTAACTGCTGCTGTGGTCACCGTTGTTTGCTGTGTGTTGTTATAGCCGTAAGAGTCGGACTTCTGAGAATTCTGGGAGTTTCTGTTACTGGAGCCAGAAGTCGTTGATGGAACAAAATTATCTGTAGAATGTTTGATGCTGGTTATCGTAATTCCACCTTCTCCACCTTGTGAAACCTGTGAACTCTTTTTCTGTGATATTGCTTTGAGTTCTGGGGAATATTCCTGTGAACATTTAATAAATATAGGTAAACTTTTTAATGTTCTTTGAAAGGTTGAACAACATCAGGTTGCCACCCACTGCCGTTAATATTTGAGTATTAAATAAATTGCCTTTATTACTTATATTTATATTACTTTCCATCCATCATTTGATGAAAAAATCTGGTTTGCGGGCTAAAACTGAAACAAGAAAACAACTGCATGCAGTTTATCTATTTAATAACAGCTGAAAACCCTCATTGACATCATAACATTGCCATCATCCAATCATATTGGAGAGAACCAGGTTCATTTTGATGTCACTTAATGATCATGTGACGTCATTTGAGTCATTGTATTCCTGAAGTATGAACAACATTATGTCCCAACAGTTAATTGTAAATAAATGCACTGAGAATGTAAATATTATATAATGGCACTTCATTATAAATGCTAATGTTGGGAATCAGCCAGAATTTTGTAGTCCATCACTGGTTTTGTAAAACCAACTGATCATCAACTAATGGTCGACTTGTAGAAAATGTATTCATTCTTATTTTAGACTTCAAAAAAAAAATTTCTTCATCCACAGCTAGTTCCAGGATTCCTGTTCACTGGATTTATCAAAGTGTGAATCCCCGTTTTCAAACTGCACTAGGCCAATCAAAATGCACTAAATAATTGTAAGCCTGCTGAGTTGGAATTATTTTGAAATATTTAATTCTATTTTTTCTCAAAAAAAAAAAAAAAACAGGGTTTTCTGGGGAAAAAAAAAAAAACAGAATTATAATCAGTCTGCTGAATTTTTGCTCCGTGAATGCTCAAGGTTAATACATGTACAAGAACCTGTCAGTGTTTGCTAACCTCGAAGACTGGCCAAGCCATCGGCATATCATTACCATGATTAGCCGCCCACCACTTGAGATCCATGTCAGCATCTGTATTACTGATGGTTCTGTGAAGATCTGTGTACACTTGAGAATACCTGAAACAGACAAACCTCTTTTCTAGTTTCTTCTCAATTTTCTCCACGGAAATAATGCATGTGAAATAATGCATGTCCTACAAAAGAAATCTATCCAGATGCCTTTCATATACATTGATGAAAATATGGATAATCTACATCAACAAGAAATTGCCAATAAGCAGTGCTTATTAGATAACCCAGAGCTGTGGAAATACCATGCCTGACTTGTCCAACTTGTCCTATTTCCCTGAGGACAAGTAAGAAATTTCAATTTACTTGTCCTGGGACAAGGTATTCATAGCTCTGGCTAGATAGAGTATCAAGATTATTAGATATAGGTTTTCTTATTTCTCTAAGAAGACATATGTTATGGGTACTCATTTGAAGTGCCTCAGTGAGGCGCTTCTAATGACTACCCACAACATATGTTTTCTTTGAGAAATAAGAAAAAAATGTCAATTTTTGGGCAAGTAAATCTTGGTTGGACAAGTGGATTTTGACCATTTACTTGTCCATGGACAAGTAATAAAATTTGATAATTCCACACCCCTGGATAACCCCTGCTAGAACAAAAAACAGACAGACAGATGGAGGGATAAACAGATGTGACTGAGTTAGGGTATAAAAAGAATGAAATTTTCATGTCTAGAGATGATTTTCATCATGTCAGGGCTGGTTGGTTTGGAGTTCAATGGCCCAGTCAACACTATTAAGGTCATGTCCAGCCAGTCAGTTACCTAACGACACTTTTCCTGGGCAGGCTTAGTCCTCTAAACAGTTAACTAGTACCTGTGCACATTTTTTTTTTGCCATAAACTAGCCATTGCCCTTCTTGAATCAGCAGATGGGGGTGAATGACTGTAGAAAATACTTCAAGATTAATCTCCATGAAAGAATGTAGCCAGACCCGGCAGGGATTGAACCAGTGACCTCCTGATCACCAGTAACATGTGCATCCAACTGAGCTACTGACGCCGCCTCTTTAAGTCAGGGATGAATTTGGCTATTAACTGTTTGTGCTATAATAGACACATAATAGCTCAAGATAGGAGGAGGTAACCACCTATTATCTTTCTTATTTCTCCATGAAAGCATATGTTGTGGGTACTCACCAGGGCCCGGTTGTTCAAAGCTAACGACTTCGTTAGTTAACGATTCGTTAAAATTTACATTGAGTGATACGCAAATACGCTGAAATTTTTTGCTGAAAAAATGTGAGTATATTTTGCAGTGCAAAAGCTACTCACATTTTTTCAGCAAAAAATATCAGAATATTGTATATTGAATCCGCTAAAACAGTTAACGAAATGACCCTTAACGAGCTCGTTAAGCTAACGACGCTTTGAACAACCGGGCCCAGAAGTGCTTCTAATGAGTATCACAACGTATATTTTTGGGGAGAAATAAGAACTAGTAACAGAGTTTTCAGAGAAAATAGATATCTCCCCAACTTTGAATTTTCACTTTTTCTGCTCTGACCATGAAAATTAGGTCAAGGTCACCAAAAATCGAATCAATTCTTTGTTATGTCTCAATTATATATCCATGAAAATTTGGTAAGAATCAGACATTGGTTCACAAGATATTGTGCAAAGAAGAAAAAGTGACGCCTATGTCCATGCCGATGCCAAAAGGATCTGCACCAAAGTCAATATATCCCCCTCCTCTTAGGTGGTGGGACATAAAAATATCTATACTTTTTGGTTTAAAAAAAGTGTCTTATCTGGAGCTATAAGACAGACTTCAGCTCTTATCACTATCTGTGCAAAAAGGTGACAAACTGATATTATTATCTGCCAAAAAAAAAGAAAATGGCATTTCATGCAAAATGCCATGCCCTATTTTCTGGTAAAAAAGAAAATTAGAAAAATCATACCAAAATTTCATCTGCTGGAATTTTTCCCATGCTAAAAGCTATGGGGACATCGCTATTTTTTTCCCCAAATACAACAAACACATGATCCAGACCAGCCTGCTTATACAAGCAGAGAAATACAGTCAAACCTTGTTATCTCAAACTCGCTTATTTCGAATTACCGCTTATCTCGAAGTGAAAATCTGGTCCCTGTTTTAACATGAAACTATGACAACAGGTAACAAAATAATGTGGAAAAGAAATTGCTCCTCAGGAGCAATTTCTCCTCTTTTCCACATTATTTTATATATATATTTCTAACTTCAGGAGTCAAATTACATATTCATTTGTTAAATGTGGTTGTTCAATTTATTGTTTTCCTCACTCTCTCAACTCCGATATGTCGAAGTACGGATATCTCGAAGTGTTTCAGCGAGTCCCTTGGAATTCGAGATAACAGGAGTCGACTGTATATAAGCGGCAACGTCAGAAAATGTATCTTCAGACATGTACGCCCAGAAAGATTCACATCAGCCTGCTCATTCATGCAGTCTTATCAGAATATTCACTGGGCACATTTTTGATAGCCAGGGATGCAAATTTTCTTCATGCAGAAATAAAAAACTCTGATCAGACTGCATAGATGTGCTAGGTGCACATGTCCAATAGTACTATTTCTGATATTGCGGCTTGTATATTTTTATATTTCATCTGTGTGTAAATTTGTCATCTGCTGAATAACCCCAAAAAGTGGTAAAAGGTTAATTCTCTTACTATTATAACAGTGAAGAGAAAATAATTTTGCAAAGAAAGGCTCCCTTTGTAAAATGGTTACTCCCCACCAACCCCATCTCAAAATTTGCTGCTTCCATCCCATAACCAGTAAAGTTAAATCATTAACCCTTAAAGCATCAAGCAAATTTGTAACAGAAACATTATCAGTTTTGGCTTGCAGATGATTCACATAAAATGTCAAGTCTTAGATACACAAAATATAATAAATAAATAAATAAAATACCTTCTTTTATAAAATCTTTATTGTCTAGTAAATTCTTGGGAACATTAAAGCCTCATTGCCTTTATAAGCCCGGGAATAAAACTTCAATCTCTACATCTTAGTTCACTTTGACACTTTCCCAAAAATTGAGTGACCAATAGATATTATAACTGATTAATCTTGCTGTGAAGATACTTCAGTTTACAAAAAAATATCGCCTCCTACAGTTGTGATTGGCTCTCTAAGAGTATTTTGTGTTGAGGTTTTACAGCCCAGTCAACCCACTGGGGTCACGTTGAGTGGTCAGTTTACCTAACCACACTTTCCTGGGCAGGAGGCAATAGAATAAACTGCATTACTATTGTCATTATTTTTTTTATGTATGCATTTTATGGACAGTCACATTAACCTTTAAAGTGCTCGTCATAAAGAGCAGCAGACATTCTTAAATATTTTTTATTACTTGTCTGAAAAATAAGGCTTGACATTTCCTGTGAATTGAATGCAATAATGCAGATGATTCACATGAAATATCAAGACTTTTCACAGAAAAATAATTTTTTTTTAGAATGTTGTCTGCTAAAATTTGAGTAGGACTTTAATCCTTGTCCTGCTGAACCCAGATATACCCTGCCTTTGCAAACAGTGTAGATCCAGATCAGTTGGCTTCAAAAGAAGCCAACTGATCTGGATCTGCACTGTTCACCATTATGTGAATTTATAGCAACAATACAGTTCAAGTAATCTGATTGGCTGAAAATTCATGCTGAACCCGGATATACCCTGCCTTTGCAAACAGTGTAGATCCAGATCAGTTGGCTTCTTCAGAAGCCAACTGATCTGGACCTGCACTATTTGCCATTAAGTATGTGAATTTATAGCAACAATCCGGATCAAGTAATCTGATTGGCTAAAAATTAGTAGTGGGAGTGGCATCTTAACTTATTCAGCAGGACAAGGGTTAAGGGTTATGGTAAACTTCTTAAATTTTAAATACTTTTACTATACTTTTTTTTGGCCCAAATTTTGCTTTTTATGAATTTGTTTCTTAAACTACTTAAAAAACTAGAAATGTGTCCACAGTACACGGATGCTCCCGCTGTGGGGTACCTGATTATAAAACTGCAAATTTCTACCTGGTACAAATGCCTTAACCTGAGTCTAACAGGATCACGTATGTACATACGTACACACATTCATAGAGAAGGACGTACATTCATACTCACTTACGGAAAACCAAAAAACTATATGCCCCCAGCATCATCTGAAGCAGGGGCATAAAAAGCAGTCTGGTCTGGGTTTGCACTGTTTGCATATGCCATTTTGTCAGAAACTTTGGTGTACAAAATTATAGGACATTTACCGTAATGTATTCTTACCTAGGGTCTACGGAGAGGTCTAAACATTGGTGAATATCAAACATAATCTTTTTAACAAAGTCTATTCTTTTCCGTTCAAAGTTTTGACATTTGTCGAATACCTGCAAAAGAATCCAGAAACATATTTTATTTCAACACTTTAATGTATACAGACAACAATCAACACGTTTTATAGGATTAAAACAAGAGCAGTCTGCTTGTATGGTTCTTCTCCCTGATAGAAATAACATTAACTCTTAAAGTGTCAATCACAACTGCAGCAGACAACATTTTTTTTTCAAAGAAAATAAGTCTTGACATTACAAGTGAATCACCTGCCAAGCAGATGATTCACATGAAATGTCGACTTATTTTCTATTACAAAAAAAGCAGTCTGGCTACAAATTTTCATTAAAAACAGCACGAGACATTCTATAGTACATGTATTATTTTCATCTTTTCTGAGTAAAAGAGGCTTGACATTCTATGTGAATTATCTGCTAGGCAGACAATTCACAAGAAATGTCATACCTTATTTTCCCAGAAAAATAAAAACAACTTTTATAGAATGTAAGCTGCTGCAGTAGTGACTGGCACTTTAACGCTTTGCTCTCTAGGTATATTTTCAGCAGACAATATTTTGAAGCATTTTTCTTATTTTTCCCAGAAAACAGACTTTGAAGTTTGCAATGTCAAATCCTGTTTTCTGTGAAAAATAAGAAAAATACCATCAATTTGTCATCTGCTACAGATTCATTTGTATCAATGGTTCAAATGCAGTCGTCTTCAAGAAAAGCTATCATTTTGGACCCAGTTCCTTTTGTTTTCTCTCTGTTATTAACTCTGGTCCTGCCAAACCCGAATATGCCCTCCTTTGCAAACAGTGTAGATCAAGATCAGTTGGCTTCTTCAGAAGCCAACTGATCTGGATCTGCACTGTT
The DNA here is from genome assembly GCA_964016985.1 of Anodontia alba. Lineage (NCBI taxonomy): Eukaryota > Metazoa > Mollusca > Bivalvia > Lucinida > Lucinidae > Anodontia > Anodontia alba. The sequence continues at coordinate 36,531,653 of OZ024834.1, forward strand.
TGTCATTAAGCATGTGAATTTGTATCAACAATATGGATCAAGTATCTGATTGGCTGAAGATTAGAGATGGGTGTGGCATCTTAATTTATTTAGCATGACAAGGATTAATACCTGGTAAAAGAGCCATCACAGTATATGCAAACCGCAAAGGTTCAGGCCAGCCTACGCATCTGCTCAGTCCCTCCAGAACCTTTGCTGTTCTCTCACGTAAGTGGAAGACTAAGGGGAAATTTTAATCAAATAACTAGACGTGGCCTTGCAAATGGGCTGGGCACGCACACTGCATAGCTACAGATAAGAGGGGGTATCCAAATAATATTTTTCTTATTTCTCCACGAAAGCATAAGTTGTGGGTACTCATTAGAAGCACCTCGATATGTTTTTGTGGAGAAATAAGAAAGACATCAGCATTTTTTGGATGAAAAAAGAGCCTTATCTGTTGCTATGACACTGAAAGACTGATGCCACGGAAAAGTCTGAGGAGTCTTTTTCTTGCGACATGCCTCAAATATTTTGTCAAATATGGAGGCAATCTTATGGAAGTGAACACAGTTATCCGTCATATCCAGACCCTCACTGACAGTACTAGATTAGCCAGGTCATGAGAAAAAGGTTCTTCAGACTTTTCATCCAATCAACCTTTTAGCGCGCATGTCCGGCCCCTTTATACATTGTACATGTATTTTGATGTCTGATGTAACAAACAATATTTTTCAACAAACCTCGTTCATATCTTCCATATATTTGGCATTGTATCCATTCAGATCATTCAAACAAGCATCATATTTATCATGTGTCGCTTCCACATCAGCCTGGCATTTCTTCAACTTCTCTTGTAACTTCTTTAACTGAAATAATACAAGAAAATATTTATTACTCTGGGCCCAGTTGTTCAAAGCTAACGACGTTGTTAGTTAACGATTCGTTAAAATTTACATCGAGTGATATGCAAATTTGCTGAAATTTTTTGCTGAAAAAATGTGAGTAGCTTTTGCAGTGCAAAAGCTACTCACATTTTTTCAACAAAAAATATCAGAATATTGTATATTGAATCCGCTAGAACAGTTAACGAAATGACCCTTAACGAGCTTGTTAAGCTAACGACGCTTTGAACAACCGGGCCCTGATTTTAACCCTGGTCCTGCTGGTCCCAGATATGCTCTGCCTTAGCAAACAGTGTAGATGATGATGATTTCAGGTTTAACGATGCATCAAACGACGAGGGTCATTTGTGTCAAAATGGCGTACTAACTTGGTTTTGTAATGAAACGGCTATAATGATAAATCATATATGCATAAAAATGTAAAACTAGAATGAATTTAAAAATTAATGTTGTTATATTTTGTTAAAAAGATTGATGTGTTTTAAAAACATGTGTGTTATCTGCTGGTACATCTTCAAATAAGTACTTATCACAGGTCATTTGTTTGGAAGAATTGACGTCACACAACACAAACAGTGTAGATCCAGATCAGTTGGCTTCTTCAAAAGCCAACATCAGCCGGCTTCTATGGAAGCCAGCTGATCAGGATCTGCACTGTCTGTCATTTAGCATGTGAATTTGTATCAATAATCTGGATCAAGTAATCTGACTAGCTGAAAAATTAGAAGTGGGTGTGGCATCTTAAGAAGTGTACACCAAATAAATACTAACCCCCCCCCCCCCCACCCCACTCCTTAAGGAATGTGTCAATAGTTTATCATCTGCTGAATTTGCCCATAGCATGGTAGCATTTCAAATGACCTTTTTTTTTCTTTTTTCAGAAAATAGCCCTTGACAAGTTTGACAATTACCTACCATTAGAAGTCAATAACCATGAAAATGTCAAGAGTTAATTTCAGTGAAAAATAAGAAAAATATCAATCATTTGTCATCTGCTAATGTATTCATTGGTATACTAAATAATAATTTAAACATTATGTGTACTTAAAGGCCTAACATATCAAATTAATCACAAATTAATGAGGATAAAAACAAAATCCAGAGTAAGCAAATGAAGGTACTGTAAATTACGAAAACACGCCTATACAAATATATTGAAAATTTCACCCCCAAAAACTGAAAGTTTTCAGATAAAAATTCTGATATTTTTTCATATTTCTGCTCAAACATAGATTGTGGCTACTCGTTAGAACCGCCTCAGTGAGGCAGTTCTAACAAGTACCCACAATCTATGTTTTTGAGCAGCAATACGAAAAATAATGTATACCCCTATAAACCCCAGTTTTACTATAGAAAAGTGGGGTTTAAGGGGGTCAAAATTATATAGGTATGTTTTCGTGATGAGGACTCATTAAGGAGGAGTATTTGATTATAACTCCAGTTATAGTTATCCATTAAAACGCATGTTGTAATTAATGATCATAAAAATAATGATAATTCTGGCATAATTTTCTCTCGTTCTCCATAAAAAGCCTGTATGCACTCATTAGAAGTAACACTAGCATATATTTTTATGGGGGAATAAAATTATCCCAGAAGTATCATCAAATACTCTTCCTAAACAAGACCACACAACAAAAGAATAATCTTTGGAGTCAGATCAGCCTGCACATTTACCTCATAAGCCAGCACATGACAAAACCTAGCAAATGGCATGTGTGCCCAGCGAAGACTCAAATCAGCCAGGGCATCTGCCCAGTCTGATCAGAGTCTTCACTGTGCACTCAATGGGTTGCTAGGGACCCGCTTTCTTCATGCAAACAGCGAATTTGAAGTCTGATCAGACTGGGTGGATGCCCAGGCTGATCTGAGTCTTTGCTGGGCACACATGCTATTTTGTAGGTTTTGTCATTGGCTGGCTCATATCACTACTTCTACCTACAAAATGCATAATATTATGTCTTTATTTTTGAGATGATTATTTAGACCTTGGAGCACAGAAGTGTATACAGCACAGTAGGATAAGTGCTTGACTTCTGTTCTATAAGTGGTTGTACATTTGAATTCCACTCTGCCCTTTAACAGGTTATCTTCTCATTGTCTCGAGATCATGCTGACGGAATGATAAAAGCACTAAAAGTTCAAAAACACGACAAGAACAGTTTGTATGAAATATCAAAGTCTATCTTTAGAGAAAAATAAGAAAACATATTGTCAATTTTGTCATCTGTTGAATTAGCCCAGAAAGCAGCAAAGGTTAAACTGCTTAGACAGGGTTTGCATACTACAATATCGAAACAGAAATGCACAGAGCAGCATAGCAGAAATGGACAGTTATGAAATAATGAGATTTGACTGATTTTCGTGAATAACTTCACTGACTGACCTTGAATGGGAACAAAATTAGATTAGTTTGAAAGTATATTCCAATCATCTGGAGACTCCAATCTCAGAGACTCCAATCAAGGAGCATGTGTGCCTTGTTTCTAGCAACTATGGCATGCATTGAAGTAAGCCTACCTCCATTCACCTCCCTGTCTCTATCGTTACCTGCATTTTAAGGGTTAAGCTTGCATCAATGTACATGATTACAAATTTAATGGTTCCTTGACTTTCTAAATGATCTTTGACATATTTAACCTTTACCAATCTCTTGGCGAATTCAGCAGACAATGAATTGATTATATTTATCTTACTTTTCCAAGAAAATAGGCTTCTACATTTCACGCAAATTGTCTGAGACAATTTGCATGAATTGTCAAAGCCTACTTTCTGGTAAGAATAAGAAAAATATTTCAAAATGTTGTCTGCTGAAAATTTTACTCAGAGTGCTAAGTGTTAAAAGTAACAGTAAGGGCCCTGGGCAATATTTCACAAATCAATCTTGGCCAATTTAACCTTTAGCTCTCTCTTGAAATTTTTAGTCAGTGTGTTTAGCATTAAATGTAAATTCCCAGAAAACAGGATTTGACATTTGAAATGTCAAAACCTGCTTCCCAGGAAAAATAAGAAAAAAAAATTTCAATACGTCTGCTGAAAATTTTACCCAGACTACTAAGTGTTAAATAGTCTCCCTGCTAAAGTATCTGCTGCTTGAAGCAGGCACTTCAATGACTATTAACTATTTGCATGCTGGGTAATTTTGCATGCTTTTTTGTCATCTGTGGACTTTTTTTAAAATTTATTTTTTCAAAAAAGATTTTTCAGGAATACCATCAGAATGTCAAACAGTTTGGCTCCAGATCAGGCCCGACAAAACGTCGGGCTTGATCTGGATCCAAACTGTTTGCAAAGATTATCAGCAGACGACAAAAGTCACCAGTGGTGGGGAAAGTGTTAATCTATAACTTGCGGGGCTTAAAAACAACAGCAGACATCATTTTAAAACATTGGTTCTTATTTTTCCCAGAGAAAAGGTTTGACATTTCATGTGAATTGTATCCTAAAATGTCAAATCTTTTTTTTGGGAAAAAAAAAATAAGAACACATATTTTAAAATGTCAAGCCCTATTTTCTGAGAAAAAAATACGATAAATATTACGGATTTGCCTTCTGCTGCTTTCATCTAGTGTGTGATAAGGGTTAAAGCAAACTACAAATCCATAATGCAAGCAAATGTTCGATTTGGAGAAAGATCACCCATCATCAATTTCTTAAATAATCGCAACTGTTATTCATAGGTCCCCGTCCGACAAATGTATTCATTGACCGAGTTCTTTGACAAGTTCTCGGCAAGAAATAAGCCAAGAAGAATCAATAAAGGATAATAAACTTCTGTAATAATGACTTCAAATCATCCATCATATTTACATAGTATATAATGCATAGCTCTAGATAAGATATTGTATCTGCGTGACATTTTTCTTATTTCTTCACGAAAATGTCTATTGAGGATACTCATTTAGAAGCCCCTTGCTAATGAGTACCCGCAACATACATTTCTGTTCAAAAAATAAGAATAATATCTGTATTTTTCGGTTGAAAAAAAAACAACAAAAAAACATGCTTTATCTGACGTTATGAATACTGTACCAGAATTTTGGATCAGCACAAGATTCTAATGCATATTTTATTTGTCGTTCTTCTTGAAGAAAACAGATATTATGGCAATTCAACTGACTAGTTTAGTGAGATAATCACAATGACACAAAACCATGTTTCTACTGAGAAAGAAATTTATACATTAAAACTTGTCTTTTTTTTTTTTTTTTTCGTCCAAAAATACTTATCTGGAACCTTACCCAAGACTGCAATATTCTTCCTGGCATAACTCACAGAAAATCACTGATCCAGCTATGATTTAATAGGAAAGAGTTCTATAAGGCACATTTGAGAAGGCCTAAGATATATGTGGTACAATTTCTGTCATTTTTTACAAGGGAGACAATTTCTCTGATGTCCTGTTTGCTTCCTTGCTCAATAAGCCCTTCTGAAAAGGGGTCTACTCTAAAAGGCAAGAATTTGCTCCCATGGGTCTACTCTAAAAGGCAAGAATTGGCTCCCATGGGGAGCAAAATCTTGCCTTTTAGAGTAGACTCCTTTTCAGAAGGGAGACAAAACAATTTTGACAGAGTTGCCTCCCTTGAAAGCATAATCAATTCTCCTTAATCCTGTGAAAAGAAGGCTGATATCAGCACCTTTGGACATGTGCATCCAACGAAGATTCAAATCAGCCCACACATTTGCACAGTCTGATCAGAATCTTCACTGGGCTCATTTTGGATAGCCAAGGATGCTAAGTTTCTTCACGCAGACAATGAAGACTCTGATCAGACTGCCCAGCTGTGCAGGCTGATTTGAATCTTTGTTTGGTGCACATCAGAGGATATGTTTTCTCATGTTGCCGTGCATATTGCGTTATATAGCAACATCTATTTTTCTCACGAAAGAGAAAAAAATTATCCTCTGAGCAGATCAGAACTCTTCCCCTCGTGTACATTTTTTTTACATAAATGGCAGTTGCCTCAAATCTTAAGACAGACAGGCATTAGCAGACAATACAGACCCACATCAAACTTCTCATTAACCCTTGTTCTGTTGAATAAATTAAGATCTCACGCCCATTTCTAATTTTCAGCCAATCAAATTACTTGATCCAGGGTGTTTATACAAATTCAAATACTGAATGGCAAACAGTGCAGATCTAGATTAGCTGGCTTCTTCAGAAGCCAACTGATCTGGATCTACACCGATTGCAAAAGCAGGCTACATCTGGGTTCAGCATGACAAGGGTTAAGATCAAAATTAGGGTCTACACTGTTTATTATTCAATCACAACAATTTAGATAATACAGTCAAATACTGCTACTACCTTAGGAGTATTTATTTGATGATTATTCTGGGATATTTTTTCTTATTTCTCCATAAAAACATATTTTAACGCTTAGCACTCTGGGTAAAATTTTCAGCAGACGACATTTTGAAATATTTTTCTTATTTTTCCCAGAAAACAGGATTTGACATTGCATGCAAATTGTCTCCTCAGGAGACAATTTGCATGAAATGTCAGATCCTGTTTTCTGGGAAAAATAAGAAAAATATCATCAATTTGCCGTCTGCTGAAAATGCCCAGAGAGTGGTAAAGGTTTAGTATATGTAGTGTAGTTAACAGAGGACTTGTTAACCAGGAGTATTTGATGATAATCCTCCTCAAAAACATATCTTGTGGTTACTCATTAGAATCACCTCACTGAGTATCCACAACTTATGTTTTTTATCATTTTTTCCATTCCAGTAGATGGGTGTTGTTTTCTGTACTATTTGTCCACTTTTGGCAATACATTGTCTCCGGGCATGTTTTTGTTGTCCATATCTTATTGTTAACCTTTCCAGTTGGTTTGAAAAATGAACCAACTTAATCTCCTGTCACAATGTTTGAAAACTTACGATCGTCATATTTCGGAAACGTTTTCAGCAATTTGGGAGCTCTTTTAACGTCCTGTCTCCTCTGGTTACTTGTTAACAAATGGGGCACCAATCTTGCTGTAATCCAGCTAAAGTTAAGTGATTTTTCAGAATAGTTTAACCTGACCTTTTGAAATGCCAATTAAACAGGCTATTTTGCCAAGTGTATGCCGTGCATATTTTTCGATCTGAATCAGTGATCACTGTGAAAAAAAAAAAAAAAATCTAAAAGTGAGAGTGACCATTTTCTATCAGACCTCTGAATATTTATTAACTCTAATCCACTGCTGAATTTAGTAATCTATCTAATAACTGTTCTGTAAATTACTTCAGTGTCCACAAATGCTACATATTTCTTTGAATATCGCTTTTCCACCTAATCCAGTTTTTAAACCTGTTTAAATATAGCATTGTATTTAGTAACTTTACCTGCAATGGCATTTATAGGGTGTTTTCAAACCTCGAGAAAACAGTTATCTGAATTAGGCATGTACATGTATCAGGTATTGTTTGAAAGCTAATGAACTGAACCGTACAATGGTGTACACTTGCACTGATTTTACGATCTGTACTATAAATTATATGACCAGTGACATTATATGTTGAATGCTCCTCATAAGTAAAAGTATCTCAAAATTATATTCAAATACTTCTTAATAAGTCCTCTGATATATATCCTGATTGCCCCATTCATCTGGAGCTAGGATCTTTGAGAAATTACCATTTATTTTTTTCTGGAATTCTGACATTTGTCTCCTTCTACAATTTTCTTGGGAATTTCGCGTCACTCAATTAAAATTCCCAAATGTATAAAGTAATTTTCAAAGAAAGACATAAAGTGAATTACGTCTCACCACAGTTCTCCGGAAAACTGATGTATTGAGCAGATATTTTTGTCTTACTTTCTATGAAGTCAGTCTCGTTCCATCTATGAACAGTATCTCAGTGTGATGATCCAATGAAATGAATAGGAAAGAAGTAATTAATTTGTTTTATATTTCTTTTTTTTTTGTTTTGTGTGTGTGTATGTGTGTGTGTGGGGGGCTGTATATGGAATGTGTGATATTTGGAATACTGCACTGCACTGCCACACGTTTAATATTTCAGAAATAACTGTAGAGATAAAATGGTGCAAAACAGTGCCCGGTTGTTCAAAACGTCGTTAGCTTAACGAGCTCGTTAAGGGTCATTTTGTTAACTGTTTTAGCGGATTCAATACACAATATTCTGATATTTTTTGCTGAAAAAATGTGAGTTGCTTTTGCACTGCAAAAGCTACTCACATTTTTTCAGCAAAAAATATCAGAATATTTGCGTATCACTCGATGTAAATTTTAACGAATCGTTAACTAACGACATCGTTAGCTTTGAACAACTGGGCCCAGATATTTAAGACTACTAAAACCGATTGAAACTCGATGATGGTAGCAGTGTTGTTCTTGTGCCAAAAATATTGCCATCTATATGCTGGTGTGTGCTTTTTTGCTTTTTCAAGCAACTTTCACATTACGAAAACACTCCTATTCAAATATACTGAGAAATTTTTCACCAAAAAATTGAAAATTTTCAGATGAAAAATTCTAATATTTTTCATATTTCTGTTCAAAACATAGATTGTGGGTACTCGTTAGAACCGCCTCGGCAAGGCGGTTCTAATGAGTACCCACAATCCATGTTTTGAGCAGAAATATGAAAAATAACTTATACCCCTGCAAACCCCAGTTTTACTATATAAAAGTGGGGTTTAAGGGGGTCACAATTATATAGGTATGTTTTCGTGATGATCAGCACATGTACAGCTCCAGATGTTTTAATAAAAAAGTACTGATATTTTTCTGATTTCACCATTCTGCAGCATCTGATCTGGGTCTGCACTGTTTGCCAATTACCGTTTTGGATAAAAGGACTTTTCATAAAATAAATTTTGTTGTTTTTGCACCAACTTGTCAACTCATTTAGTTCTCCGTCTCCATCATTTGTGGAAAAAATACACCAATCTTCTTCCTTTTACCCCACCCTGCATAGGATCAAAATTTCCAGATGATTTATGTTTATTCAGCGTAAACACAACCGCATACCAAAAATGACAATCAGATATATATTAAAGTGCATTAAAATTACAACGGAAGTCTATTTTAACAATCATCCACACTAAGTTTAAATAGAGAAATTTTAACCCTTAAAGTGCCATGAAAAATTTGTAGCAGACAACATTTTAAAATTTCTATTTTTTTTTTTTTTTTTACAGAAAATAAGTCCCGACATTTCATGGGAATCATCTGCTTTGCATGAAATGTCGTCTTGTTTTCTCAAAAAAAAAAAAATAAATAAATAAATAAATAAATAAATAAATAAATAATAAAAACATTGTCTGCTGCAGTTGTGATTGGCGCTTTAAGTTGATATATGCAATAACAATATTACGCCCCAATGCTCACTTTGTCAACAGGGTTTACAATTTCGCTTCAAAAAATGTGGTTTAAAAGGTGTATAGTAAAAAGATTGGGGAAGTATAAAAATGTTGTATGTTTACACTTATAAGCTGACCTTTTTATCTATTTGAGCTACGCAAATGAGAACGGAGGCCCCGTGGCATATGTGGACAATGAAGGCCCTGATCAGCCTGTGCATCCAAGTAGACTGATCAAGGTGCTTCTAATGAATACACACAGTATGTTTTGATGGACAAATAATATATCAATATCTTTTGGCTGAAAAAAAAAATCTAACCAAGTGCTCGACATTTTGATTAAAAAAAATAAATAAAAAAATAAATAAATAAAAAAATAAATAAAACCCAAATGTTCTTCTGACCTGCAAATCTCTTTATTTAGTATTATTCAATGTGTTTTATTACCTGATCAGGTGAAAATGACGAGTCTCCTCTCGCGTTATTTTCTTGATTCGCTGTACTCTTTTCTTGTCGGCAGGCATTATGATACTCTTTCTTCGCATTTATAACTTTATTTAATTTCTTCTCCCAGGGTTTCTGTGCCTATGAAATCAAGATGTTAAAAGATGAGACAAAAGTGAAACTTTTAAACCACAGAAACACTTAAAAACTTTTGTATCTAGATCAAAAATGCAGTGCTCCAGACAATATTTTTATCTTGCAAAAGGTGTTAACCCTTGTCCTGCTGAGCCCGGATATACCCTATCTTTGCAAACAGTGTAGATTCAGATCAGTTGGCTTCTGAAGAAGCCAACTGATCTGGATCTGCACTGTTTGCCATCTTGTATGTGAATTTATAGCAAAAATTTAGATCAAGCAATATGATTGGCTGAAAATTAGAAGTGGGTGTGGCATCTTAATTTATTCAGCAGAACAAGGGTTAATAGTTTTCTAATTTTTATGTGAATAAGATTTTTGTAAGAACACATGCACAATTTGGTGGCTTATTAGAACTGCAGATGCAATTTTGATCAATTGTTATTGTCTAACAGAGGCTTTTCTAATATCTTTGAGGTAATTCTAATGGTACACGTAAAATATGTTTACCCCTTACCCATCTCCTCTCAACCCCATCAACAGCTTAACAATTTTTTGCTATCTGTGATTCTTGCTTTTCAAAGCACCAATTCTAGCAACTTCTAATGTGTACCCACAATGTATGTTTTTGTGGATAACTGGAGATTTTGGTTCTTTCATACTAGTTTAAAATACTTTGGAAGAAAAATATTTTCCTACCATTTTGATTGTGTTGGGGTTTAACGACATGTCAACCCTTGAGGGTCATTTTGTGTCGTCTCCCAGAGAAAGGGAGAAAAGAGATAGAAGAGAGCGTAGAGGCGATGACAGAGAGGGACAGGGAAGAAAGAGGAACAGGAATGAAAGTGAAGAAACAGAAGAAATAAAAACATTCCCCCTCTACCCTTTCCCACTACAAGGATAGCAGGCCTTACCCAACTGTAAGCCAATATCAGTTGGGACGCCCCGGTGATGTAAGATACACAGCACCTTCGCACCACCCGACCACCCCTATTATTTTATTACCAACCTACCATAATCACCATAAGAATTGGAACAGACAGGCTTTTGCAAACAGTTTAGACGCAGATCAGACGCTGCAGAATGCGATGTCTGATCAGGGTCTACACTGTTTGCCATACAAACAGCAATATTTTAGACACGTCAAGAGTTAGTACAATGGACTATTTCAAATTTGAGGACAAGATTAGTAAGGTAACTAGATAAGGTGTCCTAATACTTAGGGTAAATACGGTATCCATTTTTGATAACGCAATCATCTTCGACATAACTATTTTGTTATGGCCTTATCATGCACTAGAAAGTTGTTTTCTCCCTGCATACAGGATTCAACCATTTTTTTGCAAGGGAGATAACTTCTGTGACTTCCTGTTTGCTCTTCGGTACACCAATCCCCTTCCAAAAACTCTTGGTTTGGAGGCTTTATCTGCACCCACTCTATATACTCTGATCTTCTAGAAGACAGGGAACAATAAAGATACTGGCCAAACTGCTTGGACATGCAGGCTGGTCAGATCCTTCACTTAAAAATGTCTTCTCTTCATCTTTTAATGCATCAAAATTGCCTTTCTGTGATACAATAAGAAAAATATACTGTATTTACCCTATGTATTCAAATATCTCATCCTAAAATTTGAACAGGTTCATCTGATTACCTGATGGTCTGTCTAACAAGCATAGGTCTAGATCAGAGTGTGTATCTGGTAAATATTTTTCTTATTTCTCCTCGAAAACATATTCAGTGGGTACTCATTAGAAGCACCTTGCCGAGGCGCTTCTAATGAGTACCCACAACATATGTTTTTGTGGAGAAATAAGAAAAATATCAATACCTTTGGATTGAAAAACATAGCACAGATAAGGTGCTTTTTTCATCCGAAAAATGCTGATATCTTTCTTATTTCTCGACGAAAACATATGTTGTGGCTACTCATTAGAAGTGCCTCAACGAGGCACTTCTAATGAGTACCCACAGCATATGTTTTCGTCGAGAAATAAGAAAAGTATTATGTGGATACCCCTCTTATCTGTAGCTATGTGAAAAAGCATCTTATTCAGACCTGTGGTCTGAAATAAAATGATGGAACAGCAAAAATGTAAACCTTGATCAAACTGCTCCGTTAGTTTGATCTTGGTCTACACTTACAGCTTAGGCCTGTCTGTCCAAATATTTAGGATAATAAACACTGTAGTCATCCGAAAATTCAGCTTATATGACTGAGGACATGTTAAGTTGTCCTTGGTGATAATCCTGGGATAATTTTCTCCAGTTATCCACAAAAACATACATTGTGGGTACTCATTAGAAGTGCCTCTTTGAGGCACTTCTAATGAGTACTCACAACATTTGTTTTTATGGAGAAATAAGAAAAATTATCCCAGAATTATCACCGAATTCTCCTCCTTAATAAGTCCTATAATATCATCAGAATTATCTTCAATTCCTCCTCCTTCATAAGTCCTATGTGATTAACACTTCTTACCTTTCTGAACTGAACTTCCATGTCTTTTGTTTCTTTAAAATGCATCATTGATTTGTGGTAATTCTCTTTCTGCCATTGTTTAATTGATACAGTCACATTATTAACTAACTTGTCACCAACTTCATTGTGTAAATCACTTAATTTTTCCGCTTCTTCAAGAAGTCCTCTCCATGCGGCCTGTGTTGTTCCATATTCTGGACCTGAGGTGAAACAGAGAAAAAAATCATGCTTATTTTGCTTTCTTCTTTTTAACCCTTACCAGGCTGAATAAAGATGCCATGCCCACTTGAAATTTCAGCCAAGCGGATTACTTGATCTAGATTGTTTATACAAAACCACATACTTAATGACAAACAGTGCAGATCCAGATCAGTTGGCTTCTGAAGAAGCCAAATGATCTGGATCAACACTTTCTCCAGAGTCAGGACATAACAGGGTCCAGCAGGACTAGGGTTAACAACAAATATGGAAGGGGAATATACTTTAATTGTTCTAAATGACTAACATATGAACTGTAAAGCCGTAATAGCATATATGCCAAGAGCTAAGGTTCAGATGAGCCTGCACATTCATGCAGTCTTGCGAGAACTTATGCTGTTCACTCACATAAGCGCTAGACCAAGCAGCAACTTAAGCCAAAGAACTGGATATATAATGCTTTGCTAAGGGGCCTGGTATGCACATTGAAAGATTGATTCAACGGAAAGTCCAAAGAGCTTTTTCTAGTGAGGTGCCTCATAATATCATATAGGATTTCTAACTTGTTTGTCAACTTCTGTATTTGCAATGCTGAAATGAGAAAACATGGTAAATACCACACTAAATATGATGTGTTTTTTTTTTTGTTGTTGTTCTTTTTGCCAAACAGTATATTTGATTTTTTTCTTAGTTCTTTAATACAGATGTGCACTAGAATTGTCTTCTTGATAAATACTTCGGAAAAGCCGAAACAAATCTTTGGGGAGAAATTAACACCTTACCATACTTGTCCTAAAATTTGAACGGCCATTTACTACCTGGCTGTGTTTAAATATTTGTTTGACAAGACAAACAGCTGCATTCTACAGCATCTGATCTAATTCTACACTGTTTGCTGAGAATGTAATATTACATTTTTTTTTTTTGTTTGTTTTTGTTTTGTTGTTGGAAAGCTGCAATAGACTTCCAAGTCAGAACAACATTTTCCCCCCTTTTTTTTCGTTTCACAAGCAGTTGAATAATGCAATGACTAATAGACTGGTGATATTAAACATTTGGTCTTCCAAGCCATTTTTATCGCTTAGCACTCAGGGTAACATATTCATCAGACAACATTTTGAAATAATTTTCTTATTTTCCAAGGAAAAAGGATTTGACATTTCATGCATGAACTGGGAAAAATAAGAAAAATATCAATTTTTCATCTGCTGAATTTGCCCAGAGAGAGGTAGTGGTTATATGGACAGTGTCGTGCAAAAATGTGTCTTCTGACATGCGGACAGTGAATGCCCAGATTGACCTGCACATCTACACAGTCAGGCTCCGAGGTTATAAAACTTTTTCATGCTCAACTCAGCTGAGCATGAAATTTGTTTTGCTTATAAATCTTAAAATGCTGACAAATGTTTGAAACTTTTTTTCAAGCTCAACTCAGCTGAGCATGCAAAAAAGTTTAAATTTTTGGTATTTTTATTTTTATGACCAAGTGAAATTTCATGCTCAGTTGAGTTGAGCATGAAAAAAGTTTTATAATCTTGGGGCCTGATCTGGGCCTTTGCTGTCTACTTACAGAATCATTGGATACTACAGAATGTATCAATGGAGAGCAGGGCCCCGATGAGACCTTGCACATGCACAGGACGTTGTGAATCCGTACATTGTTTAGCAAAGACACTTTTTTGCTTCACATGGCCCATATAATAATGCACAGCTCCAGATAAGGCACTTTTTTCAGCTCCACAAAAACATACATTGTGGGTACTCATTAGATGCACAGAAAGACAGTTTTGTGGATACCCCTTTTATGTACAGTTATGAATAAAATTGCCTTGACTGTAGTAGATATGTATAAAATCTGCTTTATGCAAACTGTGCAGACCCTGAGAAGACACTGCATTCTGAGGCATCTGATCTAGGTCTACATTGCTTGCTTAGGGCTATCTGTCCCAATACTTAGGGAGTAAGCATAAATGCATGTGCCAGGTATGATCTTATAGCTCATAGAATAGAACAGATCAGACAAGACTAGAGCAAGTGCCCGGATGGCCACAAATATCCGCGGACAGTGCCATTTCTTAATCATAAAAATATTTTTAAGTCAATGACAATTGTATCAGGCAAAAGCAATGGATCATGAAATATTGGTCATTGACCCACATATAGTTTACAAGGTCAATCTTTCAGTGACATGGATCTATTATCCAAAATACAACATTTCTCAATTAAATAGTCAAGAAATGAAGCAAAATCACTGGACCATTAAATATAGGTCACTGACCTACATAAACTTGAAAGGTCAATCTGATGTGTCACACTGATCCATTATACCAACTTTGATGTTAATCCATCAAATAATCTGGAAGATATTAAGCAAAATCACCAGATCATGAAATATTTGGTCATGCTGACTTATATTTACTTTCAGGTCAAAGTTTGGACACTGTCTCATTATCTGAAAATATGACACCTATGCATCAAATAGTATTGGAGGTAAAAGACAAAACCACTGGGCTATAATATATAGGTCACAAAGACCTACATTTATTCTGAGGTAAAATGTTGTATCATACTGACCCATAATCCCAAGGTATGGTGGTCATACATCAAATTGTCTTCAAGATGTAACATACAATCACTGGACCATGAAATATAGGTCATAGTAATGTACATTTACTTTTAGGGCAAATGTCGGGTCATACTGATTCATTAGCCAAAATAATGATGTTCAAACTTCCAATAACATTCAAGATATAAGGCAAAATCACTGGACTATGAAATATAGGTCACAGTGACCTACATTTATTTTGAGGTCAAACTTCGGGTCATACAGATTCATAATCTCAAATTATGATGTACATACATGAAATAGACTTAGAGATATGAGACAAAATCACTGGACCGTGAAATATAGGTCATGCTGACCTTCACTTCATGACCCACAGGTCCGTATCAGTCTGACCAACTAACTGTGTAACTTGTTTCCAAGTTAAAGTTAAAATAGATTCTTAAACAAAACTCTTAAGCTTGCTAAAATTGCCTAAAGTTCTAGGTCTGTGACCAACATCTATCATCATACCAAATATAAACTGAATCCATCATAAGGTTCGGCAATAAAAGCTTTAACGCAAAACTTTGACATATGTGTTAACTAACAGAAGGCTGAATGTATGTACCTTAGATGTACTTATAAATGAACAAATGAAATAATGGATGAATGGAAAGACAAAAACAATATACCCCTTGGCATACTCCATATGCTGGGGGTATAAATATTCTTATAGTTGGTCAGAATATAGGGATCAAACATGGTTTTTCATGCATTAACATTCGCCAGGTCCCATGGGAGGTGTTGAAAACCGAGGCAGAAGGCCGCAGTTTTCAATACCTCCCAAGGAACCTGGCGAATGTTAATGCATTGAAAAATCATGTTCGATCGCTATTATTGCATAAAAAATGAAAACATTTACTACATTTCGTGTTATTTCTTGCACTAGTTTGTTTCGCCTTTTCACCGATGTCTCGCAAACGTAATTTTCTCTGACTATGCTCGTTCTAGGGCCGGGCAGTACAAATCTCATAACGGCAGCAAATCTGTGGCCCCAGTACGATCATATTGAAAGTTGCGTAGCCATGCATTAACAGCGCAAGAATTGCCTTGTTAATACACGGCTTTTCGCCGGTTAATGCACGGCTGTTAATAACGTGCAGCACTGCTTTTTATGCAATAAATGGAGTTAAACACCAAGATTGATATACAAAATGACAAAGTCATTCGGCAGTGAAATATATGTCAAGGTCATAAATAATATCATACTGGTTGAGTCTATATTAAGGAATAAGTGTACAGCCATGCCATGTTTGATGAATGCATATTTCATAGTTAATCATAAATGGAGGTAAACCATCGATCGAGATAAAAGCGGATATCCACAAAATAGTTTCCTAATTTCTTCACAAAAACATGTGGGTACTCATTAGGTGCTTCTAATGTGAACCCACAACATGTTTTCCAGAGAAATGAGAGAACTATCAGTACTTTTTAGCCAAAAACATCTAGAGCTATAAGTAAACACTAGGGCTGACATAAAAAAAAAAGACAAAGTCATTAGACCATGAAATAAAGGTCAAGAGCATAAAATGATACCATACTGTTTGAGTCCATGTTATGTGGAAAGTGTATGGCAGGTTTAATAAACATGGTTTTAAAGTTAATCAGATATGGAGACAAGGGCTTTATGTAAATGTTGATAAATGGACAAAAAACTTGACCCAAATTGCACCTGTTTCTAAAGCAGGTGTGACATATAAATATCGATTTCTGGTACAAAAAAAAAATGTTTGTTTTTTTTTGTTGTTGTGTTTTTGTGTAACCTCGGTTACATGCAAATATTCTGAATTTCTCAGGGGCAATTCAATCCTCAGAATGCTGAATTTCAATTTTAACCCGTTTTTGTTGGGAAACCCCACAAAGGGTAATTGGTGAACAGTACAGACCCAGATCAGATGCCACAGGTGGCAGCGTCCATTCAGGGCCGACACTGTTTGCATTAAAAAATAGAAATACCTATAAAACATAGTAATAATAACAAGAGGCCCACGGGCCACGGGTCGCTCACCTGAGTGACATAGCCACTGCAGATATGCAGATGTTATGCAACATTTTTCCAATCCTGTCATCACAACTAATGAAAAGATCATCATTTAAGCAGTTCTTTATTTTGAAGAAGAAGATATATGGCATGCCAGTCAATTGAGCGTGAACATTTGAACAAACTCTAAATGGTAGCCAGCTTGGATTTACGATCGGCATGATCTTAGCTATTTTTGATCTACGAGTCACCCCAATGCTTCCTACCAAATTTCGAGTCAACTGGCCTTTCAGTTCAGGAGAAGAGGCAAAAAATAGATTTTCAAGATGGATGGCGGCCATCTTGGATATCCGATTGGCACGATTTTAGCTATTTTTGATCTACAAGTCACCCCAATGTCTCCTACGAAGTCTGGAGTCAATTGGCCTTTCGGTGCAGGAGAAGCTAAATATAGATTTTCAAGATGGCGGCCATGGTGGCCATCTGGGATTTCTGATCAGAACGATTTTAGCTATATTTGATCTACAAGTCACCCTGATGCTTCCTACTAAGTTTCGAGTCAAGTGATTTTTGGGTTTAGGAGAAGAAGCGAAAAATAGATTTTCAAGATAGCTGCCATGGCGGCCATCTTGGATTTACGATCGGCACGATTTTAGCTATTTTTGATCTACAAGTCACCCAAATGCTTCCTAGCAAGTTTGGAGTCAATTGGACTTTCGGTTCAGGAGAAGAAGCGAAAAATAGATTTTCAAGATGGCTGCCATGGCGCCCATCCTGGTTTTACGATCGGCATGATTTTAGCTATTTTTTATCTACAAGTCACCCCGATGCTTCCTACAAAGTTTGGAGTCAACTGGCCTTTCGGTTCAGGAGAAGAAGGGAAAAATAGATTTTCAAGATGGCTGCCATGGCGGCCATCTTGGATTTCCGATAGGCACGATTTTAGCTATTTTTGATCTATAAGTCACCCCAATGCCTCCTACCAAGTTTGGAGTCAATTGGCTTTTGGGTTTAGGAGTAGAAGCGAAAAATAGATTTTCAAGATGGCGGCCATGGCGGCCATCTTGGATTTCCGATCGGCATGATTTTAGCTACTTTTGATCTACAAGTCACCCTGATGCTTCCTAGCAAGTTTGGAGTCAATTGGCCTTTCGGTTCAGGAGAAGAAGCGAAAAATAGATTTTCAAGATGGCGGCCATGGCGGCCATCTTGGATTTCCGATCGGCACGATTTTAGCTATTTTTGATCTACAAGTCACCCTGATGGTTCCTAGCAAGTTTGGAGTCAACTGGTCTTTCTGTTCAGCAGAAGAAGCGAAAAATAGATTTTCAAGATGGCTGCCATGGCGGCCATCTTGGATTTCCGATCAGCACGATTTTAGCTATTTTTGATCTACAAGTCACCCTGATGGTTCCTAGCAAGTTTGGAGTCAATTGGCCTTTCGGTTCAGGAGAAGAAGCGAAAAATAGATTTTCAAGATGGCAGCCATGGCGGCCATCTTGGATTTCCGATCGGAACGATTTTAGCTATTTTTGATCTACAAGTCACCCTGATGCTTCCTACCAAGTATCAAGTCAATTGGCCCAGGGGTGTAGGAGGAGTAGGCTTTTAAAGCAATTGTTGACGCTGCACGACGCATGACGGACGACGGACATTGACTGACCACAATAGCTCACCATGAGCACTTCGTGCTCAGGTGAGCTAAAAACTAACTAGACACCCTGTTATTGAAAATAGACTGGACTAAGGAGTTGCGATAGAAGAATCCACTCAACGTAAATGTGTTAAGAATGCCATTTTAATAAATCATCTCTGCATTACAGGTTTGAGTGAACCAAGTTCTGAAAAGAGGTAAATGTAGCCTTGGCATTCCATGCATAGTGGAGAATGTAGAAATTGGGCTCAACATTATATGATAATAATGTCAGAATTCCATGGAAAGTCAAGCCCTATTTGTGTGTGTGTGTGTGTGTGTGTTTGTGGAGGGGATTAGGAGAGATATGGAGGAGAGAGGGATATAAAGAGAGAGATAAAAGTCAACTTGTCTGTCAGCTGCTAATTTTGTCATCAACTAATTAATTTTTACCTCTCTGAGTAGATTCAGCAGATGACAAGCAGAAGATACTTTTCTTATTTGTCCCTAAAACAGGTTTTGACATTTCATGCAAATTATTTCCTTGAAATGTCAAAACCTGCTTTCTGTTAAAAATAAGAAAATATATATTTTAATATGTATGTCATCTACTGAAAAGTTTACCCAGCATGTTGAGCATTATTAACTCTTGTCATGCTGAATAAATTATTATACCACACCCACTTATAATTTTCAGACAATCAGATTACTTGATACAGGTTGTTGATGCAAATTCACATACTTAATGACAAACAGTGCAGATCCAGATCAGTTGGCTTCTTCAGAAGCCAACTGATCTGGATCTACACTGTTTGCAAAGGCAGGACATATACGGGTTCAGCAGGACTAGGGTATACTCTTGACCAGCTGGCCGGATATACCCTGCCTTCTGAAGAAGCCAACTGATCTGGATCTGCACTGTTTGTCATTAAGTCTGTGAATTTGTATCCATAATCTGGACCAAGCAATCTGATAGGCTGAAAATTATAAGTGGGCATGGCATCTTAAATTATTCAGCATGACCAGGGTTAAGCCTCAACCTGAGAAAATGTACCATAATATAATTATATGCCCAGTGAAGCCTCAGAACCACCATTTTACCTGCTTAGTCTGATCAAAGTCTTAGCTGGGCACTCTGTGCAGCCATGGATCCAAGCCTTCTTTAGACAAACAGTGTAGACTGATCAGACTGCACAGATGCTTTGTGTTGAGGTTTTACGGCCCAGTCAACCCAATAGGGTCATGTTGAGCCCAGTCAGTTTTACTGGGCAGACTTAGTCCTCTAAGCAGTTAACCAGTATTGTGCACATTCCTTCGCCATAAACTGACAACTGCCCTTGTTGAATCAGCAGAAAGGAGAGAATGACCATAGAATATATTTCAAGATCAAATCTCCACGAAAGAATGTTACCGACCCAGCGGAGATCGAACCCTCAACCTCCTGATCACCAGTCGGACATGCATCCAACTGAGCCAGCCGAGGACTGCACAGACGCACAGGTTCAAAGGTACATCAGAGGAATTGTTAAGGAAGAGTATTTGGTGATAATTCTGGGATAATTTTTGTTATTCCACCATAAAAAAACATGTTGTGGGTACTCATTAGAAGCGCCTCAGCGCCTTCTAATGAGTACCCACAACATATGTTTTTATGGAGAACTAGAGAAAATTATCGCAGAACTATCATCAATTACTCCACCTTACCCTTGTCCTGCTGAGCCCGGATGTACCCTGCCTTTGCAAACATTGTAGATCCAGATCAGTTGGCTTCTGAAGAAGCCAACTGATCTGGATCTGCATTGTTTGCCATTAAGTAAGTGAATTTATGGCAACAATCCAGATCAGGTAATCTGATTGGCTGAAAATTAGAAGTAGGCATGGCATCTTAATTTATTCAGCAGGACAACCGTTAACAAGTCCTCTGTACATTTTTTCACACTGTACTTGTCGCTATACTTATTGTAATCCTTCTACCAGTATCAATTTCCAGGTTGGGTTCATTTTAATGAAATCTGACACTGCATGCTATATCTTCAATTGATCACGTTTTGATTTAATAACTTTACACTGCATGAAGACATGATTCAGCAGCTGCCATATATAGCCCTAGATAATGGAAATATTCAGGGCCCAGTTGTTCAAAACTAACGATGTCCTTAGCTAACATATCGTTAAAACTTTGATCATTAAATATGGCATATATGCTAATATTTTTGCTGAAAAAATGTGAGTAGCTTTTGCATTTGCAAAAGCTACTCATATTTTTTCAGCAAAATACCTGTGAATTAAATATTGTACTTACTAGAACAGTTAACATTTTGACCACTAACGAGCTTGTTAAGCTAAGGACGCTTTGAACAACTGGGTCCAGATAAATATTTTTTTTTGTGTGTGTTTTATTTATTTATTTATTTATTTATTTATTTTTTTTTTTTTTTTTTTTTTTTGAGAAATAATAAACAAGAGGACCTTATGGCCCGGGATCGCTCATTTCAGCTCAAGAAGCTTGTGGAAGTGAAGGTGTTACGGCTTGAGAGATGTCTATTGAAGGTGGCCATTTTCTTTGGTTGCCATGGCTAAAGTAAGAAATTTGTGAAATACCAGCAGGGAAAGAAGCCCATGTGAAGCACCAGCAGAGCAAGAAGACTTGTCTACTTTTAGCTCTGGCAGCCATTTTGTTCAGCCAGGTGGAACCATTTTAGCAATTTTGGTACAAAGACAAGAGAGGAACATTAGTGTGGAATTATTTTGAAATTGGGCCACTGGCCAAGAAGATGTCATTTAAAGGTTTTTCTACTTTTAGCTCTGGCGACCATTTTGTTCATCCAAGCAAAACCATTTTAGCAATTTTAGTAAAGGGGCATATGAGGAACTCTAGATGAGGAACATATCTTTAAAATCATTTTGAAATAGGGCAACTGGCCTTGGAGGAGATGTCGTTTAAAGGTTTAATTTTAGCTCTGGCAGCAATTTTGTTCAGCTGAGTGGAACGATTTTAGCAATTCTGGTAAAAGCCATAAGGAATTATTTTGAAATCCAGCCACTGGCTGCAGAGATACTGTTTAAAGGTTTATTCTATTTTTAGCTCTGGTGGCCATTTTATTCAGCCACGCTGAACAATTTCAGCAATTTTGGTAGAAGGCCATAAGAAGAACATTTCTGTGACATTATTTTGAAATCGGGCCACTGGGTGCAGAGAAGATGTCATTTAAATATTTTGAAATCGGCCACTGGCCGCGGAGGAGATATCGTTTTAAAGGTTTTTCTATTTTTAGCTCTGGTGGCCATTTTGTTCAGCCAAACAAAACTATTTTGGCAACTTTGGTAAAGGGCCATAAGAGAAAAATATCCGAGGAATTATTTTGAAATCCGGCCACTGGCTGCAGAGATGTTATTTAAAGGTTTTCTATTTTTAGCTCTGGTGGCCATTTTAATCAGCCGAGTGGAACCATTTCAGCAATTTTGGTAGAAGGCCATAAGAGAAACATTTCTGTGAAATTATTTTGAAATCGGGCCACTGGATGCGGAGATGTCGTTTAAATATTTTTTCTACTTTTTAGCTCTAGCTGCCATCTTGCTCAATGGAGCAGAACCATTTGAGCAACTTTGGTAAAGAGCCATAAGTGAAACAATTCTGTAAAGTTTGGAGGAAATTGGATCAGTAGTTTAAGAGATGTTAAAGAAACTGTTGACAACAGAAGATGCATGACAAGATGACCGACACAATAGCTCACCGTTAGCAATACGTGCTCAGTGAACTAAACAATATCAGCATTTTACTTGCTATGGCAACATGTGTATTAACCTTTATGATGCTGAATAAATTAAGATGCCACACCCACTTCTAAAATTCAGCCAATCAGATTACTTCATTTAGATTGTTGATATAAATTCACATACTTAATGGCAAACAGTGCAGATCCAGATCAGTTGGCTTCTTCAGAAGCCAAATGATCTGGATCTACATTGTTCGCAAAGTCAGGGTATATTCGGGTTGAGCAGGATTAGGGTTAATAGATTCATAGCTCCAGATAAGGCATTTTTTTTTCAACCAGAAACTAAGTATATTTCTCTCCATGAAAACCTATGTTGTGGTTATTCACTATAAGCGCCTCACCAATGCACTTCTAATGAAGACCCTCAACATATGTTTATGCGGACTGGAGAAATAAAGAAAATGTTATGTGGCTATCACCGCTTATCTGAAGCTATGTTTATTGCATTATTTATTAATTTTCTTGCCCAGCAGCCACTGCAACAGAACTGACATATGTCAGTTTTAATGCACAGCACTCTGGGTAAAAATTTCAGCAGACATATTGAAATAGTTTTCTTATTTTCCCAACAAACAGATTTGACATTTCAAGCAAACTGTCTCCATCTTATTTGCATGAAATGTTGAAACCTGTTTTCTGGGAAAAAATATGAAAAATATTTCAAAATGTTGCCTGTTGATATTTTTTCTCAGAGTGCTAAGCATTTACACAATACATCCAGATTTCAAACTGTTCAGTTCAATTTTTCATTCAACCTCAGCATAATTATATCAACAAATGGCCATATTTTAAAATGTTTCCTTTATGATTTCTTGCAGAAAATAATGTAACTAGCTAGTGTGGCCCATAAAACTCCATGCTCAGGTGAGATAACCCGAGTTTCACGGTCTGATCATTCAAATGACCAAGATCTTATGAAGACAAAATTCTGATGATGGTTCATGAAGACTGAAGCAGAACTGTGGACTCCAGTGTGCACAAAAGGTTTTAAAGAAACTTGACCTAGCTTTTGACCCTCCACACAGGGTAATCCCAATAGCTCACTTTAAGCAATCCATGCTCAGAAGAGAAAAAAACGTGACAATTAATTTTCAGTTTTGTAAATGTGTTCATTCCTCTCAAGGATCATTCCTTTTAGAATCTATCTTCACTACGGCTGGCGTTAGTACCATGTGACAACTGTAAAACCTCTCCCAATACTTCACTATAGTGTATTTTTTCTGGTTCTTTGTGATCAACGAGCCCATTTCGGGATCTTAACCCTAGTCCTGCTGAACTTGGTTATGTCCTGCTTTTGCAAAAAGTGCAGATTCAGATCAGTTGGCTTCTCAAGAAGCCAACTGATCTGGATCTGCACTGTTTGTCATTAAGTACATGTAAATGAATTTCTATCAACAACTTGGATCAAGTAATCTGATTGGCTGAAAGTTAGAAGTGGGTGTGACATCTGAATTTATTCAGCTTGGCAAGGGTTGAAAATTTATATGAGGGTCACTGATTAGGCTTAATTGACCAAAACTAGCTAGTCTATCCCAGAAAACTTGACACTTCAGCTTTTTTCAGCCTTGTGAACGTGTTTATTGCTCTCAAGGGTCATTCCTTATAAAATCTATTTGAGAGTTCATAAATATCCTCTCTAAAGAAGATGTGTCAAGTCTTATTCCCTGTGACCAGTATGAAATTTGTTAGTTTCTCCTAGACATTGTGGTAAGTTAAGTGAAAAAGCGATGGTCCACTTTCATACATTTACAACTGACCAAAGTTCCCTGACATTTCCCTGACTTTTCCCTGATGTAAATTCAAATTTCCATGAAAATATCAGAGCTGGAAATTTTATGAATTTAGCAAGAAAAATATATCGGGACCAAACATTCTAGCTTCATCAGGCTGAAATGTAAAATTCCCTGACATTTTTGCAAAATTTCATTTTTCCCTGACACGTCACAGAATTCCCCTACAATTCCCTGACCTTGAAAAAAAAAATCCCTGACATTTCCCTGATGTGTATGAACCCTGATAAAGGGTGTATTCAAATGATTTTTGTTATTTTTGCACTCACAGAAACCTATAAAATATGTTTTGATGCAATTTAACCCATTGTAGACTGAATAGACTCACCCACACTATTTACTGGAAGAGTCCAATTTCAATTTTAGGTACATCAGGCTATGAGATTTAGATATTCCTAGAGAAAAATGGATAAACTTTTTGCAAACAGTGAAGACCCTGATCAGACACCACGTTCTGTGGTGTCTGATCTGGGGCTGCACCGTTTGCCAATTACCCTTTTAGGGTTAATGCTTAGCATTCTGGGTTAATGTTTCAGCAGACAACATATTGAAATAAATTCTGTTTTCTGTGAAAAATATGATCAATTTGTTATATGCTGAATTTCTGATGATGAATCATGAAGATTGAAGCAGAACTGTGGCCTCCAGAGTGCACCCAAAGTTTTAAAGAAATTTGACCTAGCTTTTGACCCTCCACACAGGGTAATCCCAATAGCTCACCTTAAGCAATCCATGCTCAGGTGAGATAAAAAATAAACAATCAAATTTTAATATAAATTCATCTAACGGAACTGAACCACTATCTATAATTTGTCCAAATATGCCCTTAACTGGTGTCAAGTTTTTTGTTTTTTTTTATGTCTGTTTGCTTGCAGGACTTCACTGACTGACACACTCACTGTAGACATTTCATATGCAGTATCAAGCCCCATTCTATTGGAAAATCCATATTTATCCTAAATATTGGGACATCTTGATTAAGGCTGGCACAATTAATCGGATAATTGATTAATTGATCAATAAATTCCACAAAAATGATCATCGTTACAGATTTGCTAACAATCGATTATTCGATTTCTGTGTCAGTTACTCTACCGTATTTACCCTTAGTATTCAGACACCTCAACTCCTTACCATACTTTATCTAAAATTTTAACAAGTACAATTTACTACCGAATGTTGTGTCTAAAAATAGCTGGATGAGTGGCATCTCATCTGGGTCTACACTGTTTGCTTGGGCCTGTCTGACCAAATACATACAGTAGAGTTTAACATATGGTAAGAGTCATGCTCAGACAGACACATAAAATTATGATTAAATCTTTAGTGATTACTAATCGATTATCAATCACAATTGCAGTACTGATAATCGATGATCTTTTCAGCTCTGATTAGCAAGCCTTAATCTTGAATGTTTACCATATCCTTCATACGATTTGAACACGTCCATTTAATCAACTGTTCAAGTGTCTAAACAACTGCTCGATGACTGGCAAACAGTGCAGACAGATCAGGTTCCACAGAACGTGGCATCTGATCTGGGTCTACACTGCTTGCTCAAGTTGGTCTGTCCTAATGCTTAAGAAAAATTAACACAATAAAAACAAGCCCTGTCGCTAGACTGGACAGCTCGTCTGAACTTGCGCTTGTCTATCAGATCTTGAAAACTTTGAAACAAAACTTTAACATAAAATTTCTAAGTCCCTAACCTTGACCTTTCGGTCATTAGCAGAACGTAGATTGTGCTCAATAAAATTTTGGACCAACATTTATAATCATACCAAATATAAATAAATCTATCCGAGGATTAAGAAAATATAGGGTCTTAAAACCTTTGGTGTAAAACTAACATTTTTGTTAATGCCAACACCAATGCTGGGGTACTGCAACAGCTCTTCCTGTACTTTCGTACAGGTATCCCAAATTTGTTGTCTGCTAATTTTGATTTGAGTATAGTAAGGATTACATGTAAAATTTTCATCTGCTGCCTTGCAGCCAGCATGGCTTAATAGTTTACCTTTGTCTAAGATATCATCCCATTTTTTAGTCCACCCTGCAAGCTGTTTCGCATAGCCTTTTTCGATTTCTGCTCTTTGATTAATAAGCTGTCTTAAACTGCTGCATAAAGCATGTCCATTGTCTATTCTAGTTACTGCTCTCATAAACTTTCCAACCTCCCAGAAACTCTCACTGGAGGCAAGAACTTGTTCATCGTTCAGAGACATGTCTCCACTGCCGACCACGTTGTTGGAGACTCTTGGTGTTTTAGTTCTGAAAAACATTGCAAATATAAAGAATTGGCATTATTAATCTTTGAAGCATCAATCACAACTGCAGAAGACGACATTCTGATTTTTCTTTTTTTTCTTTTTTTTTTTTTCTGTATTGTTCAGTGTAAATAAGAGTTCACATTTCATGTGAATTGTCTGCCTGTGAAATCTTATCTGAAAAAAGAAAAAAAAAAAAGAAAAGAAAATTGTCGTCTGCTACAAATTTGCTTTGAGCTTGAAGAGTTAACGAAGATTACTTGATGATAATTCTCGGACAACTTTCTCTAGTTCTAAAATAACATATACTGTGGATACCCACAACTGCAACAATATTACATAGGTTTTTATGAAGAAATCAGAAAAACTATCATCAGATACTCTACAGTACGGGTAAAACTATAACAGTTACCTCTTTTCTGAATGTCAAGTATGATGGAACAATAACAACAGAAGAAGAACGAGGTCGGACAGATTCCAACAAAAAGGCCGGCAGATCAATAAGAAAATATCAATATTTCTTAGAATGTAAACATCCAAGTTTCTATAGCTCTAGATAAGTCAGGAATATCAGAAAAATATTTTTCTCCGTAATCCAGAAAAGGATATGTTGTGGGAATTCATTAAAACCACAAACTGCTGTGAGGCAGTTCTAGTAACTACATCCAATATAGTGTATGTTTGTTTAGAATAGTATACTTTCTGATCCAAACATACCAACTAGCATCTTTTCTAGAAGTATGGTCCATTTGTTCCCCTGATTAGTTTGAAAACATCCAGAATGCATGTTGAGGAGAATTTGGCGATAATTCTGGGATAATTTTCTCAAGTTCTCCATTAAAAAAGCCATGTTGTGGGTACTCATTAGAAGTGCCTCAGTGAGGCACTTCTAATGAGTACCCACACGTATGTTTTTAAGAAGAAATAAGAAAAATTATCCCAGAATTATCTCAAATACTCCACCATATCGTCCTCTGAAACGCAATCTTATTATGAGATCGGAACTTCCTTTTATGTTGTCAAATTGAGATCCGACAGGATTAGACTTCATTAGAGGATACTTCCTTTTTGAGGATCTTGGTGCACTCTATTTCCAGACTGATTGCACGTAAGAATTGACAGCTATTTTCCTGATTATCTAATGCAGCGAGGGATCTAGGTAATACAACAGCAAAATGAGATGCGGTTTATTTTAACGCTTTAACCCTTAAACTGTCAATCACTACAATTGTCATCTGCTTTGTCATCTGCTAGTAATTTTAAAAGTCATTTTTGCAAACAGTGTGGGCCCATATCAGACTGCTCCTCTAGAAGCAGTCTGATCAGGGTCCACACTGTTTGCCTGTATGCAAAAATAGGTTTGCAAGAATATTCAGCAGATGACATAAACAGATGACATTTTCAGATGCAGGTTTTCTTGGCATTTTTAGGGTTAAGCACTCATGGTAAAATTATCAGATGACATATTGAAATATTTTTCTTATTTTTCCAAGATTGATTGATTGTGTTGGGGTTTAACGACACGTCAACCCTTGAGGGTCATTTTGTGTCGTCTCCCAGAGAAAGGGAGAAAAGAGATAGAAGAGAGAGTAGAGGAGATGAAAGAGAGGGACAGGGAAGAAAGAGAGGGACAGGGAAGAAAGAGGAACAGGAAAGAAAGTGAAGAAACAGGAGAAATAAAAACATTCCCCCTCTACCCTTACCCACTACAAGGATAGCAGGCCTTGCCCAATTGTAAGCCAATATCAGTTGGACGCCCCGGTGATGTAAGATACACAGCACCTTCGCACCACCCGACCACCCCAAATATTTTTTTATTTTTCAAGAAAACAGAATTTTACATTACATGCAAATTGTCTCCAATGGAAAGTAGGTCAAGGTCACCAAAATCTAATCAATTCTTTGCTATGTCCCAATTATATATTCATGAAAATATGGTAAGAAAACAGGAGTTGATATTACATGCAAACAGTCTTTAATGGAAATTAGGTCAAGGTCACCAAAATCTAATCAATTCTTTGCTCTGTCCCAATTATATATTCATGAAAATACGGTAAGAATCCACCCACTAGTTCAAAAGATACGCAGACAAGAAAGTGTCATAAAAGTTTCAGTTTTCCTATTGCTGTGACCTTGAAAATTAGGTCAAGGCCACCAAGTTCTAATAAGTTCTTTGTTATGTCCTAATTATATATCCATGCAAATTTGGTAAGAAAGTGACCACTGGTTCACAAGATAATGTGCAGACAAGAAAGTGTAATAGGATTTTCAGTTTTTCTAATGCTGTGACCTTGAAAATTAGGTCAAGGTCACCAAAATCTTACCAGTTCTTTGTTATGTCTCAAATATTTATCCATGCAAATTTGGTGAGAATCCAACCATTGGTTCACAAGATATTGTGCAGACAAGAATGTGGAACACTGATGCCACAAGATCCGCATCGAAATTAATATGTCCCCTGCCCATAGGTAAGGAGGACATAATGAAAATCATCAATTTGTCATCTGCAGAATAAGCCGAGAGAGTGGTAAAGATTCATGAAGAATATCATTATCATACTTAAGTATTCAGGCCTGAGGAAATAGTGTAGACCCTGATCAGATGTCACAAAATGTGATGTCCAATCAGGGCTTCCTGTGTGCCACTCACCAGCAGTTTTCTGATGCAGATAAATGGACTTGTTCAATCTGATGTGGAGTTTTATGACCCAGTCAACATCACAAAGACCATTTTGAGCTGGGGGACTTGTTCAGTTTAATGCTTAGCACTCTGGGTAAAATATTTAGCAGATGACAATTTGAGATACTTTTCTTATTTTTCCTAGAAAACATGATTAGAAGTTTCATACAAATTGTCTTTAAAATAAGAAAAATGTTGTCAATTTATCATCGAACCACACGTTTACAGGCAGGCTTAGTCGATCCTCAAAGCTGTTAAACAGTATGGTGCACATTCTTCTGCCAGAAACGGACAACTGCCTTTCTTGAATCAGCGGAAGGGAGAGAACGACCGTAGAAAGTATTTCACGATCAAATCTCCACAAAAGAATGTTGCCAACCTGGCGGGGGTCGAACCCGCAACCTCCTGATCACCAGTTGGATGCGCATCCAACTCAGAGCTACCGAGGCTGGCATATGTTTCAGTGAAGAAATAAGAACAACATCTGTATTTTTCGGTTCAAAAAAGCACTTATCTGAAGCTATGTGAACTGATTTAACATAGGCCCAGAAAAAAGTGGGTAACTGGTAAATAGTTTTCTTATTTCTCGAGGAAAACATATGTTGTGGGTACTCATTAGAAGTGCCTCGTCGGCGAGGCACTTCTAACGAGTACCCACAACATATGTTTTCTTTGTTTGTGTTGAGGTTTTACGGCCCAGTCAACCCAATGGGGTCACGTCGAGAGCGGTCAGTTTACCTAACCACACGTTTACTGGGCAGGCTTAGTCCTCTAAGTAGTTAACCAGTATTGTGCACATTCTTTCGCCAGAAACAGACAACTGCCCTTCTTGAATCAGCAGAAGGGAGAGAATGACTGTAGAAAATATTTCATGATCAATCTCCACGAAAGAATGTTGCCGAAATTTGGACGGCGCATCCAACTGAGCCACCGAGGCCGGCATGTTTTCTTCGAGAAATAAGAAAATATAGATACTTTATGGTTGAAAAAGCACCTTATCAAAAGCTACAGATGAGATTACATAATTCTAAATTCTACTGGGGAAAAAGGCTTGCAAGAAATAAAAGAAATTACACCAGAAAGTAAATAGGCGATAAATCAGCTATTATGTGATGAGAGACCCCAATGGCTGTTACAGTGAAAAACAACCCTATCCAACAAACTGAGAACAGTGATGGACCAGGCGAACCTCTGCCTGCACTTCCTTACAGTCTGGTCAGGATTTTTTTTGTGCCACAACACAGTTATATAATTCTTGTGCATAGCTCCAGATAAAAGGGGGTAGCCACATTATAATTTTCTTCATATTTTTCATGAAAACATGTTGTAGGTACTCATTACAATTGGAGAAAGAAGAAAAAAATATCACAATCTTTAGTTTAATAAAATTGCCTTATCTGAAATTATGCTGATGTATCAAAGCTCGAGCTAAGAAGTTTTCTTGGGAGTATCCAGATGTTTTTTTCTTATTTCTCCAAGAAAATGTAAGTCACTTGGGGGCTTCTAGTGAATACCCACAGATTACATATTCATTGAGAAACAAGAAAAATATCAACACTATCTGGCTGATAAAAAAAAAAAAAAAAAAAATATCTTAGTCACAGCCATGGTTCAGAAAGATTGTTTTAATCCATTGTATACTGAATAGATTCTCCCACACTATATATTGAAAGAGTCCAATTTCAATTTTAGGTACACCCAGCTATGAGATCTCGTATTCCTAGAGAAAAATGGCTTAACTATTTGCAAAAAGTGAAGACCCTGATCAGATGCCGCCTTCTTCGGCATCTGATCTGGGTCTGCACTGTTTGCCAATTACCCGTTTAAGGGTCTTCCAACTACAATGGGTTAATCTCTGTTGTTAGCATATGGCGATATGGGTTGATTTCCCGACAAAGAGCCTCAAATTAAGACAGAAGATCAATACCATTTTCTCCTATAGAGACTCTTGAGAGCACACTGATTTGCAATAAATCCTAAACATCAGACATCTAAAACAGTTTTTGTCTCTAGGCTTAAATAAGCTGTACCAAATGCCATTTATTCCAAACTAGACAGCCAATGCCAGAAAGTCGTGATCTTCAGTGCTTGCCAATAACAGGTTGTACGTTCTGGCAACAGTAGATTGCAGTGACCTACTTTTGTGACAGATGATTTGAAGTGTTGATGTACATGTATTAACAGTTTCAAGGGCCTGAGGGTCTGTCAAAGTCCAGATGTTCCTCCAAAACTGGAAAAAGATTATCTAACAGTACATTTTCATCCAAAACTAAAAACAGGCTATCCAACAGTATATTTCAACAAAACTACCGTATTCCATTTAATTACCACACATACCCCTATAAGCGCACAGTAAAGAAATTCCGTAGTCTTTAGATTACAGCCAGTGTACTTTTTCTTTACTTCTTTATAAAGGCGTATGTTGTGGATACTCATTTGAATTGCATCAACTTGTCGATGCAATTCAAATGAGTACCCACAACATATGCCTTTATAAAGAAAATAAAAAAAAAACAAAAACAAAAAAAAAAAAACCCGCATAATCATCATCAAATACATCCTTTTCTGATCTTTTTTATAGTATATCCTTGGTAGGCAGATACATGTTTTACCACAAATGAGTGTTCCAAGCAATTTTGACATACCTAAGCGCACAGTGTGGTAATTAGGTCAAATACGGTAGGTCATTTCATTTTGCAAAAAAGAGAAAAGCAAACTTTACAGTAGACAGCATTCTATTTATTTTTCAAGAGACAATAAGTCTCGAAATTTCATGTGATGTCTGCCATGAAATGTCAAGACTTATTTTCTTTGAAAAACACAAAACAAACTAGAATTTGTTTTCTGGATGAAAACAGACATCTTTCCCCCTTTAAGTACTACTATGAAAATTTAGTCAGGACTTATAAGCTAGCAGATTCAACTTTGCACTAGTGAAAATGGTATCACTTATCTACAATGTTCAAAGGGCAATTACTCTAAAAGTAGGTAAGCAAGAGTTATGGTTCCTGTGTTCTGCACATTGTATTATGGTGTTTAACGTTTATGTAAACCTACATCAAAATATCTCAAGCATTTTCAAGTTAAAGAGTGGACATGAGTATATGACAGAAATCACTATTTACAATGTTCAAAGGGCTGTAAAGTAGGTAAACCAGAGCTATGGTTCTAGTGTTCTGCATGTTGTCCCATGATGCTTTACATTTATGTAAATTTCATGAAAAGTTACAGGATGGACATGGGTATATGATGGAAATCACTGTTTACAATGTTCAAATGGTTGTGTTTGTGTTGAGGTTTTACGGCCCAGTCGACCCAATGCGGTCATGTCAAGTGCAGTCAATTTATCACTTTTACTGGGTAGGCTTAGTCCTCTAAACAGTTAATCAGTATTGTGCACATTCTTTCAGCTGAAACTGACAACTGCCCTTCTTGAATCAGCGGAAGGGAGAGAACGAACTTAGAAAATATTTCATGATCAAGTCTCCACGAAAGAATGTTGCCGACCCAGCAGGGGTCAAACCCACAACCTCTTGATCACCAGTAGAATCGAATGGCTGTGACTCCAAAAGTAGGTAAACCAGAGTTATGGTCCCTGTATTCTGCACTTTGTCTCCTGATGCTATGTGCATCTGTGTAATGTTTCAAGAAAACATCTCCAGGGGTTTACAAGTTACAGTGTGGACACGAGTATACAACAGAAATCACTAATTACACTGTCCAATGGGCCACACCTCCGAAAGTAGAATAAACCAGAGTTGGGGTTCATGTGTTCTGCATGTCATCTCATGGTACTGTAAGGTTTCATGAAAATATTTGAAACGGTTTTCAAGTTACAGAGCGGGTGTGTGATGAGGATCACTATATATGAAGTTTGATGGGCTCTTACTCAAAAGTACCTAAACCACAGTTATGGTTCTTGTGTTCTGCAAGTTGTCTTGTGGTGCTGTATATCGGTGTAAAGTTTCATGTAAACATCTCAAATAGTTTTCAAGTTATACAGTGGACAAGAGTCTATTTACAATGTTCAGTGGCCATCTCATAGTACTTTATATTTAGATAAAGTTTCTTGAAAATATCTCAAATGGTTTTTAAGTTACAGAGCAAACATGGTTTTGTGATAGAAGGATGAATGGAGGGACGGACATTGACTGTGGGCTAAACAATATGTCTCGCCACCCTGTAGGGGGGAGACATGTATTTCTTGTTGCAATAATTAAGTCATTAAATGAAATGTAATATAAAATACATGATCAGTGTACAC
Source organism: Anodontia alba (assembly GCA_964016985.1). Taxonomy (NCBI): domain Eukaryota; kingdom Metazoa; phylum Mollusca; class Bivalvia; order Lucinida; family Lucinidae; genus Anodontia; species Anodontia alba. The sequence goes on from OZ024834.1 coordinate 36,565,109, forward strand.
TAAGGTCAGTCTCATCATGGCATCTGTGAGATATGGTCATAATAATTATTGCGATAAATTGGTTATTGCATAGTTTTAAATTCATCGCCTGACGGCTTGAAATTTAAAGCTATGCAATAACCTGTACAAAATGTCATCTGCAGTTGTGGCACTATAAGTCTGATCCTAAAAAAGATCCTATCAAGGTGCAATTTTTTTATAAAAGAAGGCTTTGCAGACAATTCACATGGAATGTAAAGCCTAATTTTTTCTTTAAAAAAAAAAAAAAAAAAAACCAAAATGTCATCTGCAGTTGTTTTATGTTTACCCAAATATCCCAAACGTTTCTTTGCCATATATATTTTGGTGCAAAAAATTTTCTCAAATTATCTCCATTATCATGTTATTTTTGAACTACGATTATGCCTTATCTTATTTAACCCTTAACACTTGTCCTGCTGAATAAATTAAGAAGCCACACCCATTTCTAATTTTCAGCCAATCAGATTACTTGATCAAGGTTGTTGATATAGATTCACATACTTAATGGCAAACAGTGCAGATCCAGATCAGTTGGCTTCTTCAGAAGCCAACTGATCTGGATATACACTGTTTGCAAAGGCAGGGTATATCCGGGCTCAGCAGGACAAGGGTTAAAGCACCAGGCAAAATTAAAGCAGACAAAATCCTAATTTTTTTTTTATTTTTCAGAGAAAATAAGACTTCCGTCTGGCAGACGAGTCACATACAATGCCAAGTCTTATTTTCCCTAAAAAATACAAATAATAATAACAATAATAATAATAATCAAAAAGTCATCTGCAACAGCACTTACTTGTTCTAATTCCAGTAGCAAGAAAAAGCCATCTGACAGTCAAAGAATTAAGTCAGATTTAATGTCCGTGAAGACAATCGGTTATTGAATTTCTTGGGGAAAAATTCTGCTGCCACTGCAAGTGATCATTTAATTCCAATAACTAGTGAAATATCAGTTACCATAGCAGTCATAGGTCTAGATAAGTGCTTTTAGAAAAAAAAGATCAACAAAAAAATACTGATAATTTTCTTATTTCTCCACAAAAACATATATTGTGGCTACTCATTAGAAGCCTCATCAAGGTGCTTTTAATGAGTACCCAGAGTTCTCACTAGGATTTTGAAAGCAGGAGTTTAAGAATCCATCTCTGAAAAAAGTTGGAGTTAAAATTGAAAAATAGGAGTTTGACTTAGAAAACTTGGAGTTTTTGGCTAAATATGAAAACTTAATATTTAAGGACATTGTCTGGACAACTTCATTTTTCAACATAGTTAACCTTGATAACTGAGTGTCTGGTAAGGATCCAAAAGCTTTTGGGGCTTAGGAAATAGTGACAGGACTTCCAGACTCAGGAAGTCCCAGACTTCCTACCCCTCAAATTTGGAAGTCCCACAGGAAAATCTAGGAAGTCCCACTTTTTTCCCTGCTGCGGCTGTCTGCCCTTTCTTTAGTAGAACAGAGGTTCTTAATTCAGTGTCACACAGAATCATCATGACATACACTTCTCTTAGATGTGTTTTAAACATATCCTTATCGCTTATTAAAATTCGATCGCATCTTTTTGAGAAGCCTGTACTTGTATGTCGGACCTTAGAGAAAGCATCAACATTGGTTCAACTTCGCGTTCGTTTCAAAGCCCAGAGAAAGGAAAAAAGAAAAGAAAATACATGAGAGAAAACACCCAAAACGTTTTCTTAAAAACAAACTATGCTGAAATTATTTTGCAGAAATGTATTTAGTGAAACATTTGCTCGGATTGAAGCTGATCAACACGAGCGAGCGAGTTGCTTACTTCACAAAAAATCGCGGGAAAACGGCGCCGACTCGTGCAGCAACAAACAAATAAAACAAATAAAAGGCAGCTCTCGACAGCAATACGTTCGTTCGCGGAGAATAGCAAGCAAAACGATCGCAATTTGCCTATTTTTAGACTTACTTTGCGTCTTTTCCGCGCTGGTAAACAGCGCAGCCGGAACAAGGCTACGAATTTAGAAACGGGTTTTCCGAAAATTTTGACGAAAAATATGTTTTCTTCTCATTTGAAAAAAATGCTTTGTTGTCATGACAAACATAAGCTTCTAAATTCGAATAGATTTAAATTTGCGTTCTGTGCATAATTGTTATTTATTTATTTAATTTCACTCGGTAACTCCCGGAAGTGTTGAGGTGTTTTCAGACGACACACGTACTTTGCAAAACAATAATTTAAGATTTTAAGACGTGAATATTTAAAAGTAATAATGACTTAATATAATTTCACCGAATATTTTCGGGTGTCGCAGAAGAAAGTTTAATCATACAAACATCAATTAATCAACTCCGCACACGTGACAAATACACACAGTGATCACGCAGCCATCAAAAGGGTGCCGCGACGCTTGACACCGATGTCAATAAAACTACCGCAAGCGGAAAGTGGGACAACCTTAAAGCTCTGTCAACACAGGTAGCGAATTTCCAATAAGTAGGCGGGGCAAACATCTTACAACTCGTTAAAAGTGGGCGGGCTTTTTGACAATTTTTGGACATCTCGGGTATCGATTTCGACGGACAAAAGAAATTTCGGAAGTCCGCGGTACGTCTTTGAAGTTCAGTTTGGACGTCCGGTGGAAATAGAGCGTAAATGAGAATCCTCGGAAGGAAATTTTACGCGTACAAAAGCAAAAATAGGCGTAAAAATACGCCGGATTCGGCGTTTCCGAGAACTCTGAGTACCCATAACATATGTTTTCATGGAGAAATAAAAAAAATATCAACAATTTCTGGCATGCCATTTTTACCGACTCATATCTCCAGATAAAGCCAAAAAAATGTTATTAGATTCTCTAGCACTTTTTTTCAAAAATTATTTTTATTTTCCAGTTGGGTATTCTTGGTCATTTGGATTTGTTTGGCTAAACACAATGGTTTTACTGGAAGTATCTAAAATGCAAGTTTAAAGTCTCAAACAACATAAACAGATCGTAATTTACCGATTTTCTTTGCAAGTAAGTAAGAATGCCATATAAGCCAGCCTCGGTGGCTCAGCTGGATGCGCGTCCGACGGGAGACCAGGAGGCTGTGGGTTCGACCCCAGCCGAGGTCGGCAACATTCTTTTGCGGAGATTGATCATGAACTATTTTCTACGGTCATTCTCTCCCTTCCACTGATTCAAGAAGGGCAGTTGTCAGTTTCTGGCGCAATACTGGTTAACCGCTTAGAGGACTAAGCCTGCCCAGTAAACTTGTGGCTAGGTAAATTGACCGCGCTCGACATGACCCCATTGGGTTGACTGGGCAGTAAAACCTCAACACAAACAAGAATGCTAAATGTTTGTGGTCTAGTTTAACGCATTTGGAATTTTGATGTGCGCAGAGATATGCAATGACGCTGGTGCGGGGATATGCGATGGTGCGCCATCAACTTGCTCTAGGTTTTTTTGGCCTAAGGCTTTGTTTTTTTCAACAAAAGAATGTTGATAGTTTTTCTTATTTCTCCCAAGAAAACACATGTGGGGGTAGTCATTAGAAGCCCTTCACTGAGGCAGTTCTAATGAGTACCCACAACCTATGTTCTTGTGGAGAAAAAAAAGATAACTATTTAGCAGGACAGCTTTGACAGCTATTGATAATAAGAGTATTCAGAAGGAGAAGATCTTTGGATAATTTTTGCACCAAAACTAACATACACAGTATTTACCATAACTATGTATTCGGACAGACAGGCCTGAGTAAAAGAATGCGGTGTTTCATCAGGGTCTATACTGTTTGCCACTCAACCAGCAATTTTTAGACACAACATCGGGTAGTAAATAGTAATTGTTAAAATTTTATAACAAGTATAGTAAGGAGCTGATGTGTCCGAATATTTAGGGTTAATATGGTACCTCAATATAGGTACCATAATCACCTTAAATATTCCGACAGATAGGCTTGAGAAAAAATAAAACAGTGTATGCCCAGATCAAACTGCCCCTGAAGGATCAGACTCTACACTGTTTGCCATTCAATCATGACATTAACCCTTAAAACTCCAAGCAAATTTTGTAGCAGACGACATCCTAAATTATTATTTTTTTATTTTTCAGAGAAAACAAGTCTTGACATTTCATGTGAATCGTCTGTTACTTTTTAGACAAAAAATACAAAATAGAAAAAATAAAAATAAAAAATTGTCATCTGCTGCAGTTGTGATTGGCGCTTTAAGGGTTAAAGACATTACAGTCAATTAAATGAGCTTGTTCAAAATTTAGAAAAAAAGTATGAAAAGAAGTTAGCATTTGCATGCTAGATAAAGTTTCAGCAGATGACATTCTGGGCCCAGTTGTTCAAAGCTAACGACATCGTTAGTTAACGATTCGTTAAAATTTACATCCAGTGATACGCAAATATGCTGAAATTTTTTGCTGAAAAATGTGAGTAGCTTTTGCAGTGCAAAAGCTACTCACATTTTTTCAGCAAAAAATATCAGAATATTGTATATTGAATCCGCTAAAATAGTTAACGAAATGACCCTTAACGAGCTCGTTAAGCTAATGACGCTTTGAACAACCGGGCCCTGAATTTTTATTTTTCTTATTTTTCCTAGAAAATACCTGTAGGATCTGACTTCATGTAAATTGTCTCCTAAGGAATCTGCCCATAGTGTGTTACGTGTTCATGTGTATGAACAGTTACCATAAATATACAGTCGACTCTCGTTATCTCGAACTCCAAGGGACTCTCAAAAATACTTCGAGATATCCGTACTTCAACATATCAGATTTGCAGACTTAAGGAAAAAATAAATCGAACAACCGCATTTAACAAATGTAGATGTAATTTGACTCTTGAGGTTAGACATCTGCTGAAAATAATGTGGAAAAGAGGAGAAATTGCTCCTTTGGAGCAATTTCTTCTCTTTTCCACAATATTTTGTTACCTGTTATTAGATTTTCATTTTTAAGTAGGGACCAGATTTTCACTTCGAGATAAGCGGTTATTCGAGATAAGCGAGGTCGAGATAACGAGAGTCAACTGTAGTTCTCAATGAAATCACTTAGCCCAGGCAATTGTACTTAGAGTATCAGATACAACTGGTGCAAAAATTTTCCTAAACCATTGCCTTGTCTGGGTTATGCCTTACTGAAGCAAACTATACTGCTTGGGTTCCAATGCTGACTTTTAACACAACGTCATAAGAGACTGTCAAATGACAATCAGACCATGAATGAATGGCTGACAGTTTAAACGATATTCCTTCCCATAAATCAATGTTATAACCGAAACAGCACCAAATGAATCTCATCGGAGAATATCGGAAAATTAATAGCTATTGAATAATATACAGAAGACTTTCCAAGACAATCAGAAATTGATCCAGAAAAAATTGCCAAGAATCGCTTTTGATAGGCTTAACCTCTAGGAATCTCTGGGTAAATCAGTAGACCACAAAATGATAACTTTTTCTTATTTTGCCCAGAAAACAGTGTTTAACCCTTGTCCTGCTAAACCCGGATTTACCCTGCCTTTACAAACAGTGTAGATCCAGATCAGTTGGCTTCTGAAGAAGCCAACTGATCTGGATCTGCATGTTTGCCATTAAATATGCAAATTTATATCTACAATCTGGATCAAGTAATCTGATTGGCTGAAAATTAGAAATGGGTGTGGTATCTTAATTTATTCAGCAGGTCAAGGGTTAACATTTTAAAGCAAAGTTTCTATTTAGAAGATCCTTTGTATGGATGTCAAATCCTATTTTCTGAGAAAAATAAGAAAATCTAGTAACTTCAAAATGTTTTCTGCTGAAATTTTTACCTGGCATGTTCAGTAATATCCCATTTTAGTCTGGAGACCCACAAAAGGATAATCTGGCAAACAGTGCAGACCCAGATCAGAGGCCACAGAACGCGACATCTGATCAGGGTCTCTACTGTTTGCAAATAGTTTAGCCATTTTTCTCTAGGAATATCTAAATCACATATAGCTTGACATACATACCTTAAACTGAAATTGGACTCTTCCAATATATTGTATGAGGGATTTTATTGTCTAAAATAGGTTAACCCTTAAAATGCCTAGAAAACCTGCATCTGAAAATGTTGTCTGTTTATGTCATCTCCTGAATATTCTTGCAAACTTTTCAAACCAATTTTTGCACACAGGCAAAGAGTGTGGACCCAAATCAGACTATTCCTAGAGGAGCAGTCTGATCTGGGTCCACACTGTTTGCAAAAATGACTTTTAAAATCACAAGCAGATGACATTAAAGCAGACGACAATTGTTGTGATTGGCAGTTTAAGGGTTAAAGAATTCTGACAATTTAGGGGAACTTTTAGGGCTGACTATCATGCCAAATTATGACTATCATGAGACTATCAAAGAAACCCCTATCACGATTCTATTTACTATCAAGGGTCTTATATCACCATGCACTATGATACTATGAGCATTTCCAAATCAAATGAATTTCATTAATTTTATAAAGATAAGACTACAATGTACCTTTAAAGACACCTAACATTACTGCCCTCTCAAACATCAGCTTTGCCATCATTTCAACAAACATTTTTGCAAAGCAGAAGTTCTTTCTGTTCTCATACTTTGTCAATTTAGACAAAAAAGCTTCAGAATGGTATTATCTAAGAACAAAATGTACAGGAACAAAAACTTTCAAAACTACAGATAATTGAAGAGACTATCAGCGATAGTTATCAATAGTTGAAAATACTATCATGATAGCATTATATCAGGGCAGTCACTCCCATGATGCATTGATATTTCGTTGTATCATTACACCCTTAGCCATTATGATACTAAGCTTAACCCTTGTCCTGCTGAACCTGGATATAACCTGCCTTTGTAAACAGTGTAGATCCAGATCAGTTGGCTTTTTCAGAAGCCAACTGATCTGGATCTGCACTGTTTGCCATTTAGTATGTGAATTTGTATCAACAATCTGGATCGAGTAATCTGATTGGCTGAAACTTAGAAATGAGTGTGGCATCTTAATTTATTCAGCAGGACAAGGGTTAACAAGTGTTTTAAAACCTGTTAGTGTGTCTGCAAACTGCTTGATAATTGGCAAACCATGCAGACTCTGATTAGAATCTGCATAATATCTGATCTGAGACTACACTGTTTGCTCAGGTGTTTCTTTCTGACTACTTAGGGTAAATATGCTAATGATGATGGTTTGTTGATTTATGTCCCTTTCAACATTATTTAACCCTTGTCTTGCTGATCCCGCATATACCCTGCCTTTGCAAACAGTGTAGATCTAGATCAGTTGGGTTTCTGAAGAAGCTAATTGATTTGGCTCTGCACTGTTTGCCATTAAGTATGTAAAATAATATTAACAATCCGTATCAAGTACTCTGATTGGCTGAAAATTAGATGTGGGCGTGGATCTTAATTTATTCAGCAAGAAAAGAGTTGTCATATGAAGATGACGAAAGGGTGGTAATGATAGCTTCCAGCAGGATTCGAACCAAGGACCTCAAGATCAAACATTATGAGGGCTAACCACCCGGGGACTCCGGATAAATCTGATAAACAACCACCAATTTACATAGCAATTTTTATGATTGCAAAACATTTCTCATCAATGACATCATCATTACACAAAACTGCACTCAGATTTACAAAGAGATTTTCCGTGATAAATCAGTTTTTAGTGAGCCAGTACAAAGACAATATTACTGTTTTGCATTTAGACATAGCTCCAGATAATGGGGATTATCCACGATATTTTTCTTATTTCTACATGAAGACATATTTGAGTACTCATTAGAAGCACCTCTCCAACGTGTTTCTAATGAGTACCCACAATATATGTTTTTCTGGAGAAATAAGAAAAATATCAGCATTAATTGAAAAAAAAAAAAAAATGCCTTATTTGGGGTTATGATTTAGATAACTACAACTTCTGATAAATGTCCTAAACTTCTGAACATTTCATTCCATAGTATTTTGGGGTAAATTTTGTTTAATATGCATTACGTTTCCTAAAATACTTAGTTGAATGGCAAACAGTGTAGACCCTGATCAGACTGCTCCTTCAGGAGCAGTCTGATCTAGGTCTGCACTGTTTGGATAATTATGGTTTTTTTTCAGTCACTTTGGTGTTCGAAATTTTAGGACATTTACCATATAGAATCATCAATTTCAATTCAATTTATGATTTGTTTACTTTTTTCACTGCTGCTTATTTCAATATAGATCAAAAGACACAATGACATATAACAGAAAGGCTGAAGCCTAATTACAGTTGACTCTCGTTATCTCGAACTCGCTTATCTCGAATAACCGCTTATCTCGAAGTGAAAATCTGGTCCCTGTATTAACACAGAGATCTACCAACAGGCAACAAAATATTGTGGAAAAGAGGAGAAATTGCTCCTTAGGAGCAATTTCTCCTCTTTTCCACATTATTTACAATATATCTTTAACTTAGGAGTCAAATTACATATTCATTCTGTTAAAGGTGGTTGTTCGATTAATTGTTTTCCTCAGTTCCGCAACCCTGATATGTCGAAGTACGGATATCTCGAAGTGTTTCAAAGCGTCCCTTGGAGTTCGAGATAACGAGAGTCGACTGTATTTTGACCATAAATACTTCAGAAGAACTGAAATCAGTTGTCAGGTAACCTAATAGTACACAGAAAGTTTAACCCAGGGCCAAGTAAAATTTGCAGCAGACAATATACTAATTTTTTCCCCAAGAAAATAAGCCTTGACATTTCATGTGAATCATCTGCTTGTCAGACAACTCATGTGCTATGTCAAGACTATTTTCTTTGAAACTAAAAAAAAAATTACAATTCAAAATGTTGTCTGTGCTATGTCAAGACTATTTTCTTTGAAACTAAAAAAAAAAAAAACAATTCAAAATGTTGTCTGATGCAGTTGTAATTGGCATTTTAAGGGTAGGGTTAAACTTAAAAACCCTTTTCAAACTTCTAGAACCTTATAAAATACTTTGCATTTAATGTTTTAGAGAAAATATGCTTGGAAAATTTAAAATGTATATATTAGCAGGACTTGTTTAGGAGGAGTATTTGATGATAATTTTGGGTTAATTTTCTCTAGTTCTCCATGAAATCATGTTATGGGTACTCATTAGAAGCGCCTCACCTTCGACACTTCTAATGAGTACCCACAACATATGCTTTTATGGAGAAATAAAAATAAAATCTCAGAATTATCACCAAATACTCCTCTGTTAATCAGATTGTCATCTGACCCTGTTGTGATCAGAGCTCAAAGGTCAAACATATCTTCCCTGGAAACTTCAAAATTTTAAATAGAACTCTAGCTGTCTACTTGATGGTGTCTTAACTGTCATCATTGGACTGGCAAATACTGGACTGAAACTTCAAAATTTTAATCTAGACTCTAGCTGTCTACTTGATGGTGTCTTAACTGTCATCATTGGACTGGCAAATAGAAATAGTATAGATTAAAGTGCTTTTTTAGGAGTGGTTTGATCCTGGTCTTCACATCTTTTGGACCATGGAAATTTATCCTAGACACTGAAGGTTGATCACAATGCTAGGTCAGACAAATGTGGATAATTTAGGAATATCTTTTTGATCTTCTATAAAATAAATGTTGAGTGTACACACTCCATACATAGAGGTAATTTTAATGAGTACACACAACCTACATTTGCATGATAAACAAAGAAAATTTCTCTAAAATATTCCTAAATACAGTTGACTCTCGTTATCTCGACCTCGCTTATCTCGAAGTGAAAATCTGGTCCCTGCCTATACATGAAAAAACCTAACAACAGATGGAAAATATTGTAGAAAAGAGGAGAAATTGCTCCTAAGGAGCAATTTCTCCTCTTTTCCACAATATTTTCAATATATCTCTAACTTCAAAAGTTCAATTACCTATCAGTTTGTTAAATGTGGTTAATCAAATTATTTTTTCCTCAATTCTGCAAACCTGATGTCGAACTACGGATATCTCGAAGTATTTCAAAGAGTCCCTTGGAATTCGAGATAACGAGAGTCGACTGTATGTTTTCTCGAGCTATCTGAAGAATTTCCTAGGGACACAAAACTGAGTTGGAATCATGCAGCCAGGCAAAACTGAGTTGAAATCATGCGTCCACAAGCCATCAGTGTTTACCATCGGTGTTCGTCATTGTTGTTCGAGTCACTGACGGTTTATCGTATTCAGGGTATATACTCGATACAAGCAATTTACAAGTTTTTAAAATCAGTCTAGATATGCAATGAATAGATATATGAACAGGAGTTATCTACAAAGGTATTTCATCAACTTGAAATGTACAAATGATGTCAAAAAGATTACTGAAATAAGATAATGTTAGGTTTTACCATACCCTATCTTAACAATGAATTTGAAGAAAGAACAAAATTTCTATCAGTATGTCATATTTACATAACCATTGCCCCACTACTTTATAATGGTCATAAATACCTTATTCAACCTGATTACCGCACCATGCGCTTAGGTTTTTTCAAAACTACTGGGAAAACTTGTGGTAAAATATGTATCCACCAAAACTAAGGGTACACTAGAAAAAACAATCAATGAAAGACTTATTTAATGATGCTTATGTGATTTTTTTCCCTGATTTTCTTTATAAAAGCATATGTTGTGGGTACTCATTTAAATTGCATCCACAAGTTGATGCAATTCAAATGAGTACCCACAATATATGCCTTTATAAAGAAGTAGACAAAAAGTACACTGGTTGTAATCAAGACTAGGAATTGCTTGATTGTGTGCTTATAGGGGTATGTGTGGTATTTTGGTTAAATATGGTAGCCCAAAAACAAGACATTTTTGTATCATGTCAATCCTCACATAATGATTTCGCTTAATCTTTATGCCACTATATGGCTAATTCAGCAGACAACAAACTGATGATTTTTATTTTTCCCAGAAAACAGGATTTCACATTTCATGCAAATTGTCATATTCCTCTTATTTTCTCATAGTTACGAAAGAGAGTAGCCAGGTTATTGTATTCTTTTTTTTTTGCCTTCACAAAAACGCGTTGTGGGTAGTCGTTAAAAGAGCCTTATATTCTTATTTCTCCACAGAAATATTTTGTGGGTACTCATTAGAATGATCTCAGTGAGGCACTTCTGTTCAGAATATCTACAACACGGAGAAAGAAAAAATGTATTTTTGTAGGAAAAAGTGCCTTATCTGGAGTTATTTTTCAATAAACTACTAATATTCAGGGTTCTCAACAATATCAGTATTTCAACTAGAAAAAAATAACGACTGCTTGAGTTGTATCATACCCGAACCCATGATCAACCATGTATAAAATTACAAAGGTGTATATATTAATTGCCATATTAACCATCACAACTCTAGGTCAAATTCGGCAACTGACAAACTGACTATATTTTTCTTACATTTTCCAGAAAATAAGTTTCTAAATTTCATGCAAGGTTGTCTCCTGATAAGATAATTTGCATGAAAAGTCACAGCCTATTTTCTTAAATAATAAGAAAATATTTCAAAATGTTGTCAGTTGAAATTTTTACCCACAGTGCTAAGCGTTAAGCAATTCATTAAAAAGACTACTTTTGTTATTCTTCATCAAAACAGATCTTGTGGCTACTCACGGCCATCAATCATAGCTCCAGATAAGAGCGGGTATCAACAAAATCTTTTTCTTATTTCTCTATGAAAACCTATGTTGTTGGTACTCTTCAGAAGTGCCTCACTGAGGTGCTTCTAATGAGTACCCACAACATAGGTTTACGTGGAGAAATTAGAAAAATATCAGTGCTTTTCAGTTGAAAAAGCTTACTAGAGCTATGATCAATTCCAATAAGTACCTACAAGATATGTTTTGGTGCAAAAAAAAAAAAAAAAAAAACATCCTCAATTATCACCAGAAGTATCAACTTATCTGTAGCTTTATAGAATATAAATGTACAGGTAACAGGATCTATTCCTATCAGATTTTGTATCGTCAAATTACCTAAACCGACCAGCGGCCGACTGTCTGGCAACCAGTTTGAACAGCTATCAGGCAACAGCCTGCTGAATTTGTGCCCGTTTTTCACAGCTTTTCTCATCGGCTGGTCATTTTTTTATTATAACCGGTCAGTTAAAGATTGGCTGATGATTTTGAAAATTTGGTGATCGATACAACGTCAGAGCAATATCTGCTATCTTTGAGAAACAACTAACTGAAAGATGGCCCACTTACTCAATGGTCAGCCGCCTGGGCACCCAAAAATCAACTGACAGACAGGAATAACTAAGCAACAGTCTCCAGACTGGTCGGCCAATGACCTTTGTTCAACCGATATTCACCTAACTGCACCGATCATCACCTAACTGCACCAATCATCTCCCATCTCATGCTATTGCTCACCTATCAGACAAACAATAATGTGCCACATTCACTATAAGAAACTGGCTGCATTCTATATGCCCGTCATACTTTGGAGACATGAATTTGCTTTCCTAGCAACCTTGCCCTTAGAGGTAGTGTGTGCCCCTTTCTCTTCATGTAGCCCCTGGGCCTCCCCAGTGTCAACACTCACATTTTCCATTACTCCAGCCCCCTTCTTCTGCAACTTCATATGCATTTGCAGATAAAAGCAATAAATGGATTGTACATTATATTGAGTTTTCTTGGAAAACGTATTTCTCGTTTTCACAGGAGTGCTACTCCCCCATCTGGAGGTCTGTTAACCCTTGTAATACTGAATAATTTAAGATGCCAAACCAACTTCTAATTTTCAGCCAATCAATTACTTTATCCATGTTGTTGATAAAAATTCACATACTTAATAATACCAAACAATGTAGATCCAGATCAGTTGGCTTCTTCAGAAGCCAACTGATCTGGATCTACACCGTTTGCAAATGCTGGGCATATCCGGGTTCAGCATTACCAGGATTGACTTGCTGAAATACATTCTTGGGCATGAAGTAGGGGAATAAAATCTAAATATTGGCTTGTTATACCTGCTGTTGACATATTTGTGATTTAACTGAGATTGTTTGAACTGATATTCAATACCAACAAGTATTATCTTGAGAATATCTCTCTTTGGCCAAATTTGAACAGAAATAGCTCTAAGCAGACTGCTTCACTGTTAATTCCCAGTGCTCAGATTCTGTAAGGTTCAAATACTGCATATACATGTACCAAAATTTTGAGCTGTGACCAGATTGTGGTATATCAAGGCATATACCCCATTATGTATGCACTTGCCATTTGCTTATTGAAAGATAAATTGTCCTGCTTGATTGTTATCTTCCATGTCCTTTAACCCTTAAAGCGCCAAGAAAAACTGCATCTGAAAATGTCGTCTGTTTATGTCGTCTGCTGCATATTCTTGCAAACTTTTCAAACCAATTTTTGCATACAGGCAAACAGTGTGGACCCAGATCAGACTGCTCCTAAAGGAGCAGTCTGATCTGGGTCCACACTGTTTGCAGAAATGACTTTTAAAGTAACTGGCAGAAGACAAAGCAGACGACAATAGTTGTGACTGGTGCTTTAAGGGTTAAGCTCCAGATTAGACAGAATCTCCAGAAAAGACACTTTTTTCAACCAAAAAGACTGTTTGCTTATTTTTCTTATTTCTGCACAAAAACATACATATGCGTAGTTAAGGTACTTATTAGAAGCACCTTGCTGTTCTAAAGAGTTCCCACAACATACCTTTACATGCAGAAATAGGAAAAAAAATGGTGAAGCCCTTCTTCTGAGTACCCACAACATATATTTTCATGCAGAAATAAGAAAACATATTTGCCTGATACCTTACTCTTACAGAAAAGACTTTGAATTCTTTCCTTTAAGAGAAGTCCCATTCTTTTTTGAAAATTTTCAAACACAACTATGTCCCTTCTGCAAAAGTTACCTCCCTTTTTTCAAAATGGCAGCATTTCTTTCTGAAGCATCCACTTTCACCTTGAGAATAATTATTTAGGGGATTGGAGATTCTAATTAGCTTTTCTGCTTTACAAGGCAGACAACTTTTAGGTCCTGTTTGCTTTCCTGCATGACGATGATTTGGTGTTTTATGTCCCTTTCAACATTATATAAGTCATATCGAGACAACGGAAGGGAAATAACAAAAGGCTCTGTACAAAGAATAGTTGTACATTCATGGGGTGAATTTTGCTTCCAGTTGGATATAACCTGGGACCTCATGATAAGAAGTTGGGAGCATTCTTAAACCACTTGGCCACCAAGATGCTTCTTGCTTTCCTACAAACAATGTCCTTTCTGAAAAAAGGTCTTCTGTAAAAAGGAAAACAAAATCTGTAAATGAAAAGAATTTTCTCCCAAAAGGAGCAATTTCTTTCCTTTTAGAGCAAAACCCTTTTCAGAAGGATGCCAAAATAATTTTGAAAGAGTTACCTCCCATGAAAGTGTATCAATTTGCTTAACCCTAGTCCTGCCGAACCCGGCTATGTCCTGCCTTTGCAAACAGTATAGATCCAGATCAGATGGCTTCTGAAGCCAACTGATCTGGCTCTGCAGTGTTTGTCATTCAGTATGTGAATTCTTATCAACAATCTGGATCAAGTCATCTGATTGGCTGAAAATTAGAAATGGGTGTGGCAATTTATTCAGCATGACAAGGGTTAAGTTACAGGAGTACTGATTAACCATAATATTATTATGCCCTGTCAAAAATAATTCTTAACACTCCTTCCTCAAGGCTCAGACCATAACTCCAGATAAGAGGGGTATCAGAAAAATATTTGTACTTATTTCTCAAAGAAAACACCTTGTGGGTACTCATCAGAAGTGCCTCACCGAGGCACTTCTAATGAGTACCCACAACATGTTTTCATGGAGAGATTAGAAACTATCAACAATTTTCACTTCAAAAAAGTACCTGATCTGGAGCTATGTCAGACCAACTCTCTTTTTAGGAGGAAATAATATTGAAATGTTATATGGAAAGAGGGCTCCAGGGTAAACAGGAAAAGCAATGCCTCAGATCAGCCTACATATTGAGCTGCAACATGAGAAAACATCCCTTCAGACCGATGCGCCCAGCGAAGACTCAAATCAGCCTGTGCATTTGGCAGTCTGATCAGTCTTTATTGTCAGCGTGAAAACATTCTGATTCCTTGGCTATTAAAAAATGTGCCCAGTGAAGATTCTGATTTGACTGTTCTAATACACGGGATGATCTAATTTCTTTCTGGGTGCACATGTCAGAAGGCTCATATTCAGTCTGAACATCAGCCTTGTAGACCCTTCTGTATCCATAAGGCACTTCTAATTGAAGGGATAATTCAAAAGCAAAGTAGCCAGAGTTGTCTTCTTTCTTCGTAATGCATTGTCTCGATATGATTTAGCTATCTGTGAAGTTTCATGAATATATTCCATATGGTTTAGGCATTATGGTCAGGACACAATTTTTTAGCACACACAGACAAACTATCTGACGGACAGGGGTAAAACTAAACATGCTTCCACCATTCTTCAAATGGACGAGGCATAATTAATGCCATGCACTGGTACTCATCATGCTGATCATTTTTGCAGTTTTATGAAAATCATTAGAAAATGGAACAAAAACTGTAGAAGTTGTTCCTGTTACAAAGTCCAACAAATTTAATGAATTGCCAAGGGCAAATAACCTTGCCAGCAATGGAACTAGATATGTGTCCAAAGTACACAAATGCCCCCACCCTTTGGTCTCTGCCCATATGGCTACATTTGGATGCATAAACTTTAACAACTATTTTCCAAATGCTCAATCTGATCTGTTGTACATTTTGCTCCCTAGCCGCACCCGGGGTATGAATAAGGGCAACTTTAGCACAGGTTTAGGCCCAAGTAAGTCGCATACCAAATTTCATCTTCCTAGCATAAAAGGTACCTGGTACTGGTACCCAGGTCATGACCTCCAAGAGAAACACGTACACGTGTAAATTTCAATGTAAATTTGAATATAAACTTAAAACATTTGTTCAACTCTGCTATGGTTATGAACGTGACATATGCAGGTTAGCATTTTTTGACATCATCACAGCGAAACGCTATATGCCCAACTGCTGCCTTCTGCAGGCAGGGGCATAAAAAATTTGTGCTACCCATCAGGTTGACCAGTTCTGTGAAGCTTTACGCTTCTAACAGAAACCATAGTAGTCTGTTTCACAAATTCAGACAGGTAGGCTCTTAGTGCCAAAAGCAGATAACCCTGCAGTGAAATAATTTTTATGTCATTCACTGCTGTTACTCCTCATGCTGACCTTTCTGTGAAGTTTCATAAAAATCTAACAAAAATGTAGAAGAGTGGAAGGAGTTTATGGGAGAAACCTGACAGACAGATCAACCAACAGTCTGACATGAGGACAACTATATCTATATACCAAGGCTCTGGAAATTTTGAAATCTGAATCGGTCCAGCCGATGACGATGACGTCATCAATGAGCCCATTTCCAAAAAAAAAATATGTATATATCACCTGTCACGAAAACTAATGACAATTGGCAGTCCTACAACTCCTTTTAAATAATACCCCTCAACCAGGGCTCGGGAAAACAGGAAAAATAGCTGGTCTGGACCGAAATTAAGAATTCTGGACTGATTTCAAACACCCCGAAACGCTAATAAATCGGTCCAACAGGTTTGTGCCTTGACCCCATTTTTCCCCAACCAACCAATTTTCACGAATCAATGATGTCTAAAAAATCACAGACGGTCAGGTCTTCCCAAACTGACAACGTCCGCGCACCTTTTAAATGCGATATTATGGTAGTTAAAAGGCTCTAAACGGTCATTTGACATGTATATTGGAGAGACAGCTGAATAACGGCAGCACAAATTAATTACGTCATTATCCAAACATTGTCAAAAAATCAACACTTCACTGACCTTTGTGCGGTAAACAAGCGATTAACACGAATCATCAGTAACGGTAGTCTGATAATTAATCCGTTTGTGTGACACGTGTGAATACACTGAGACTGCAAAACATCCAGGTGCAGTCGGCGTGTCCAAAAGATCAAAGGTCGCTTTACTGAGAGTGATAAAAGAATGCACCGCTTGAACACACCCGTTTTCTTCCTCTTCTTTTTTGTTTTGATCAGCACACGGTTTGTCGGTCCCAGATTTGATAAATTAATTTCCAAACCGTGTACGTCCTAATCAGATGTCGCATACAACGGCGTCTGATCTGGGTATAATTGATTGATTCTTTTTTTTTGTTGTTGTTGTTGTTGTTGATTGCCGTAACACGCGAGTATAATTCAAGGTAGATTTTACGGTAAAAATAAGTAATGCACCACTTGCGCTAGACAAGATTGGTCAGTGCTTAAAATTTAAGCAGTCTGGTCAAATCTTGAAACATTGAAAACTGCAAAACTGCCCGTGGCGCAGGCTTTTTATTAGACCTAATTAAGTCCATGAAAGTCGTTTCGTTCCGTCTCTCCTGTTTCCCGCCGTCTTCGCGCTTATACAAGACGGGAATCAGTTGTTTATAAATATTTTAGGAAAACCCTGCGGAGGTGGAAATAACAACAAAACCGTTTTTTTTTTTTGTTGTTTTTTTTTTTCTTTCTTTTTACATACCTGACTGTATTTATTGATGACGCCAGCTTTGATCATGCTCGTTATACCCGGACTTCCGTCATATAACGCAGTTGAGGTTTATTATTTAAAAGGAGTTATAGGACTGCCAATTGTCATTAGTTTTCGTGACAGGTGATATATACATATTTTTTTTTGGATTTGGGCTCATTGATGACGTCATCGTCATCGGCTGGACCGATTCAGATTTCAAAATTTCCCGAGCCCTGCCCTCAACTCCGTTATATGACGGGTCCGGGTATAACGAGCATGATCAAAGCTGGCGTCATCAATAAATACAGTCGGGTATGTAAAAAGAAAGAAAGAAAAAAAACAAAACGGTTTTGTTATTTCCACCTCTGCAGGGTTTTCCTAAACTATTTATAAACAACTGATTCCCGTCTTGTATAAGCGCGAAGCCGGCGGGAAACAGGAGAGACGGAACGAAACGACTTTCATGGACCTAATTATGTCTAATAAAAAAGGCCTACGCCACGGGCGGTTTTGCAGTTTTCAATGTTTCAAGATTTGATCAGACTGCTTAAATTTTAAGCACTGACCAATCTTGTCTAGCGCAAGTGGTGCATTATTTATTTTTACCGTGAAATCTACCTTGAATTATACTCCCGTGTTACGGCAATCAACAACAAAAAAAAAAAAAAAAAGAAGCAATCAATAATACCCAGATCAGAAGCCGTTGTATGCGAAATCTGATCAGGACGCTGATCAGGACGTACACGGTTTGGGAATTCACTTATCGAATCTGGGACTGACAAACCGTGTTGATCAAAACAAAAATGAAGAGGAAGAAAACGGGTGCGTTTAAGCGGTGCATTCTTTTATCACTCTCAGTAAAGCGACCTTTGATCTTTTGGACACGCCGACTGCGCCTGGATGTTTTGCAGTCTCAGTGTATTCACATGTGTCACACAAACGGATTAATTATCAGACTACCTTTACTGATGATTCGTGTTAATCGCTTGTTTACCGAACAAAGGTCAGTGAAGTGTTGATTTTTTGACAATGTTTGGATAATGACGTAATTAATTTGTGCTGCGGTAGGTTGCCGTCATTCAGCTGTCTCTCCAATATACATGTCAAATGACCGTTTAGAGCCTTTTAACTACCATAATATCGCATTTAAAAGGTGCGCGGACGTTGTCAGTTTGGGAAGACTTCACCGTTTGTGATTTTTTAGACATCATTGATTCGTGAAAATTGGTTGGTTGGGGAAAAATGGGGTTCATGGCACAAACCTGTTGGACCGATTTATTAGTGTTTTGGGGTGTTTGAAATCGGTCCAGAATTCTTAATTTCGGTCCAGACCGGCTATTTTTCCGGTTTTCCCGAGCCCTGCTATATACCCCACTCCCATACAAATAGGTAAAAATGCAGAATGTCAGAAAAAGTTGCCACAACTCCTGTATGTGACACAGTATGTTAACTTAATCTGTGTTCCTACCAAAAAAGTATTGGTCCAAATATTTCAAAGGGTATTCAAGTGGCAGTGCAGATATGAAATTCAGAGGAATTGTTAAGAAGAGTATTTGATGATAATTCTGGGATACTTTTTCTTATTTCTCCATAAAAACGTTATGTTGTGGGTACTCATTAGAAGTGCCTCAGTGAGGCACTTCTAATGAGTACCCACAACATACATTTTTATGGAGAACTGGAGAAAATTATCCCATAATTATATTCGTCTGAAATTTGTAGTAAAGTAAGGGGGAGCATAAACAAATTAGTCATTTATTAAGGGGCATGGAGGCACCTGATAGATTTTCTACCATTTTTTGACAAGGGAGACAACTTTGTGATTTCCTGGCCACTTTCCTTTACTACAATTAACAATCCTCTTCTAAAAAGGGATCTATCAAAAGAGGAAAGAATTGGCTTCCCATGGAAGCAAATTGTTTCCTAATATAATATATCCCTTTTCAGAAGTAGACCCCTTTTCAGAAGGGAGGCCCTTTGAGAATAGATACCTTTTCAGATGTGATGCAAAACAGTTTTGCAGAGTAATCTTCCCAGAAAGTGTATGATAATTGCCCTTAAAGGTTGTTCAGAAATACTGTTGGTGAGACATTAAAAACACTTTAATATAAAACACCAATTTAATACAGCTGTTACTGCATCAGCATAAAAGTTGTGGAATGTGAAACTCAGATAGGGGCTTCCAGATAAATATACTTCTTGTTTCTCTTTAAAAAAAAAAAAAAAATATGCTTAGGGTACTCAATAGATGCCTCAGTGAGGTGCTTCAAAGTATACTCAAAATACTAGTTTCTGCTAAGAAATAAGCAAGATATCGACACTTTTAGATTAAAAAGAAATATTTAAAGCTATGTAAATGGTCACTATTATAGCCCAGTTGTACTGAAATACCATGTCCTAAGCAGGTGGCATGAGATTCATTTCGGTCAGATAATCTAACCAGGTGTCTAAAAAGACAATATTTCATTACTTATTACATAAATGAGAAGTTTGTTGTTTTTTTCATCTGCATCCTTGTTTTGGCCTTAAAAATGGATAGGAATACACAGACCTCATAAACTCATCTATTTTATAATCCTTTCTCACTGCAAAATGAAATCAATGAAAACTAAGGTTTGCAAGTGTCAGTTTAATACAATTGTAGTTATAGCTGCATCTGTTCATGCAACATCATGTATGGCATAATCAATTCAGACAGCTGCAATTATAGAATAATCCCAGTTTGTTTGTTTGTTTGTGTTGAGGTTTTACGGCCCAGTCAACCCAATGGGGTCATGTCGAGCGCAGTCAGTTTACCTAACCACACGTTTACTGGGCAGGCTTAGTCCTCTATGCGGTTAACCAGTATTGTGCACATTCATTCGCCAGAAATAATAATCCCAGTTACAGCTGCATCTGTTCATGTAGCGAAATGTATGGCATTATCAATTCAGACAGTTGCAGTTATAGAATAATCAATTTGGTATGTCATTTTCAATTCAGACAGTTGCAGTTATATAATAATCAATTTAATGCAGCACTTAATAAATCAATATCAATTCAGACAGCTGCCGTTATAGAATAAACTATTTAATGCAGCATCAAATATGTCATATTATCAATTCAGACAGTTGCAGTTGTTTAATTAATAATCAATTTAATGCTGCACTAAGTATGTCTTTACCAATTCAAACAGTTGCAGTTATAGAATAATCAATTTAATGCAGCACTAGGTGTGGCATTATCAATTCAGTCAGTTGATGTAATAGAAGAATCAATTTAATGGTTGCAGTAACAGCCGTATCACTCAACAAGTCATAATTTCATCTTTAGCATTCTCTGATCTACAATTCAGCTGGCAACAAACTGATTTTTTTTTTCAGAAAATTGGGTATGACATTATACGCAAACTATCTTCTTATAAGCAACAATTTTTATAAAATAACAAACCCTATTTTTAGGGGAAAAAAAGCAAGAAAAAATATTCTAAATTGCCCTCTACTCAAATTTACCCAACAAATGAAAACTAGTGGAAATTATCAGATTTCTTCAGAATACTCCATTTATCAGGATCTGTGCTTCAACTTGTCAACGGTCTTCCTACACAATGACAAATCTACTTGAAACAATAGTTACCATCAGTCAAAATAAATCTTCATATTTGAGGAGATAAATTAGGTGTGTAAACAAGGAGTTTAAACAAATATTAGTAAAGATGTATTGCACCAATCTAATCTTTAAATAAAAGATATAACACAATCTGTTTAAATTAACAAGTACTGCCATCATTAAAAATGATAATAAATATATTATTAAATAAGGATATTGTCTTTTCTGATGCATTGCATATTCCAAAGGCGAATACTATAATTACAGCCAGACCTTTCTTATGAGTACTCATAACAAATTTATCCAGAAATAGAAAAAATATTATTTCTGGATATACAGTGTACTCCCCTTATCTAGAGCCAGAAAGTGTTTGTAATAAATATGTTGCTTTTTCTGTGGCATATTTACCTCATTTAATCAATTAAAATGTTAACAGAAACCACAAAACTACCTGTCATACATAGTTGAAATAATTTAAAATTTTAACTTGTATTTATCACTGTTTTATCATGTACAAACAGGCTGAAAACAGGTCAGACATATTACAAACCTAACACACCTTAACCATAGCTCTTGATAACACACTTTTTCAACCAAAAAGTATCTATATTTTTCTTATTTCTCGACAAAAACATATGTTGTGGGTACTCATTAGAAGTGCCTCGACGAGGCGCTTCTAATGAGTACCCACAACATATGCTTTGGTCTAGAAATAAGAATAGATCTACACATATGCTTGACCATTATCATAGCTCTATATAAATAATGTGGTATCAGTTAAATATTTTTTATTTTCCGTGAAAACTTACGTTCTGGATACTCATTAGAAGTACCTTGGTGAGGTGCCTCAAATGAGCATTCACAATATCTTTTCAAGACGATTATCAATATTTTTCAGTTTTGGGTTGAATAAAATGATGACGTTTTTGTTTTACATCCCTTGCAACATTATTTAACTCATACTGAGATGATGAATTGATATAATGAAAGGCTCTGTGCAACAAAGTGCCGAACAGTCACGAACTGAATTCCTCCAGAAGCGGGATTCGAAACAGGGCCTCGTGATTCGAAGTCAGGCGGGATAACCACTCAGTCAGGTGCGATAACCACTCAGCCACCCAGATGTTTCTGTATGTGGCAAAACTTTTATATATCCAAATACTAATGGTAAATATGGTACAAATCATTATCTACACTCTGACTCATAGCTCTAGATAAGATGCTTTTTTCAACAGTTTACCTACTGATTTTTAGCTCACCTGTACGAAATTACAGGCAGAGCTAGTACACCACTCCCAGCGTCAGCATTGGTGTTAACAAAAATGTTATTTTTTTCTTCAAAGTTTTTTAAGATTACTTATTCCTAAATCCTCAGATGGATTTAGTTTATATCTAGGAGGATTATAGATGTTGGTCCAAAATTTTATTGAGCACTATCTACACCCCTGCTCATGACCTAAAGGTCAAGGTCACAGACTTAGAAATTTTATATTAAAGTTTTGTGTCAAGTTTTTAAGACCTGATAGACAAGCGCAAGTTCATGCAAGCTGACCTGTCTAGGGACAGGCCTTTTTTTTCTTATTTCTTCCAGAAAACATGTTGTGGGTACTCATCAGAAGCTGCTTGGTAAAACGCTTCTAATTAGTTTTTGTGGCGAAATAAGAAAAATATTTATCTGATACCCCCTCTTATCTAGAGCTAAACTGGCTTGAAAGTAAATAAATATATCAATGTACTGAAATTACTCAGGCTTCTGTCTGGGATCTTCTACAGAACAACTGATTTAAGTATAAAAATGAAACATATACCACCGAAAGAATAAAACATTTCTGGACAAAAGGCGGTAATACAGCAACATTTTACAATGTTACTGTCAGCTAAAGAAACAACAATCCCATGAAACTGACAACCAAAAATGCTAATGCAACAGAAAATTGCCAATCTTATTTACAAATCTTAATTTTAACCCTTGTCCTGCTGAACCCGGCTATATACTGCCTTTACAAACAGTGTAGATCCAGATCAGTTGGCTTCTGAAGAAGCCAACTGATCTGGATCTGCACTTTTTGCCATTAAGTATGAGAATTTATAGCAACAATCTGGATCAAGTATAACCTGATCGGCTGAAAATTAGAAGTGGGTGGGGCATCTTTATTTATTCAGCATGACAAAGGTTAATTTAACAAGTCCATTTGAGTACCAGCTGATTTGTCTGAAAAACTGCTAGATGACTGGCAAACAGTACATACCCTGATCAAATGCAGCATTCTACATCTGATCTGGGTCTACAAAGTTTGCTCAGGCTTGTCTGTTTGAATGTTTAGTACTGTCAAGGTATACTGCCATAGTTCCTGATATTAAAGGTGTTCAACACAAAAGTATTAACACTTACTATGCTATCATAGGGCAGATTCAGCAGATGACAAATTGAAAAGAGATTTTTCTTATTTTTCCCTGAAAAGAGGATTCCACATTTCATTAGGAGCCAATTTGCATGAAATGAAAAATCTTATTTTCTAGGAAAAATAAGAAAAAAGTGTCATCAGATTCGTTGAAAATTTTACCCAGCATGCCAAGTGTTAATATTGGAGCCTGAGCACAACAATGCCTACAAGATTACAGGTACACCCAGTAAAGACTTGATCAGATCAGCCTGCACATGCACACAGTCTAATCACAGCCTTCACAGAACAATATGTGGGTTTAGGTAAAAATATAACCTTTAAATGATGACCTGAGGCTTCTGGTCACAGTTTTCTTTTAGAGGTAATGCAACTGGGAACCAGAAGTCTGAGGCCCCAATTTGATCGACATTGTATAGCCAAGAATCCAAAGCATGTTCAAGAAAACAGTGAAGACTGATCAGACAGCACAGTTGGGCAGGCTGATCAAAATCTTCACCTCAATTTTGCTTTTTATGTGGTTATTACTTAGTGGAATGGCAGACAGTGAAGACACTGATCAGACTGCTCCTTCAGGAGCAGTCTAATCTGGGTCTGCACTGTTTGCATATGCCATTTTATCAGAAACTTTGATGTACCAAATTGCAGGACATTTACAGAACCCGTTTTATCTAGAGCAGTATATTCTTTGGCAATGTTTCATGGAATTTCTACAAAATAAAACAATTTCACTTCACTAAGAATTTCCATTTCCTAATTTGATCCTTGATTAAATTAGGTATTTTTCTTCGGAGATAACATTGTTCAGTGACATTTTAATGGATAGGTAACATCAATCACATCACCTGACATGTATTTTTTTTTAAGTTTATGAAGCACACTTCTCTAAAATTATCCTTTTAAAGCTCCAAGCATGATTTGTAGCAGATACATTTCTTATTTCTTTTTCTTTTCTTCAAAAAATAAGTCTTGACATCTCATGTGAATCATCTGCTTTTTCAAGCCAAAAAGTGTTGACATTTCTCTTACTTCTCCTTGTAAAAGGAACATCTGTTGAAGATACTCATCAGTTTTTGATTGTGTTGGGGTTTAACAACATTACCCTTGTGGGTCATTTTGTGTCATCTCCAAGAGAAAGAGAGAAAAGAGATAGAAGAGAAAGTAGTGAAGGACACTGGGAAGAAAGAGGAACAGGAATGAAAGTGAAGAAACAGAAGAAATAAAAACACCTCCTCCCTACCCTTACCTATTACAAGGATAGCACGCCTTCAACCGGTCAACTGTAAGCCAATACCAGTTGGATGCCCCACTGACATAAGATACATGACACCTTCGCCACACCTAGCCACCCCTAAGATACTCATCAGAAGCACCTCAGTGAGGTAGCCCATAACATATATTTTCTTGGAGAAATAAGAAGAATTTTCTGAATACTCCTCTTAATTGGAGCTATAACCGAGTCCCGGGTTTAACCCTTACCATGCCGAATAAATTAAGATGCCACACCCACTTCTAATTTTTGGCCAATCAGATTACTTGATCCAGATTATTGATACAAAGTCACATATTTAAAGACAAACAGTGCCAATCCAGATCAGTTGGCTTCTGAAGAAGTCAACTGATCTGGATCTATACTGTTTGCAAGGACAGGGCATATCCGGGTTCAGCAGGACCAGAGTTAAATTATGTTGTAAGTGAACTAAATAAAAGTTATGTTATACATAGATTCATAGCCCTAAGAAAAGGTACTTTTTTCAACCAAAAAGAACCGATATTTTTCTAATTTCTCCAAGAAAACATGTTATGGGTACTCATTTAAGAGGCGCCCTGGTGAGGTGCTTCTAATGAGTACCACAACATATGTTTTCATGAAAAATATTATGTGGACACCCTCTCTTAGTCTGGATCTATGATGAACTGCTACCCACACTAGCCTCTGAGTGCATTGCATACATCAAAATACCTGGATAATTATCACTACTAATTAGAAGACAAATAAAACATAAGTAGTGTTGACAATGACTAGACAAACATGACAGCTCAACTGTCTCACATTAAAAACAAACAATAGTTTCTTTTAGTCACCAACACTGTGCTAGTTCAAATGTCACACAATCATTGCTCCAAATAAGATATTTTTTCTCCAGCCAAAAAGTAATGATATTTTTCTGCCTTGAGACTCCACAAAAACATATGTTGTGGGTACTCATAAGAAGTGCCTAGCAGAGACTCTTCTCATTGAGTACCCACGACAGTTTTCGTGGAGAAAGAGGAAAATATTTACCCATTACAAAAACATGCCTATTCAAATATATAGAAAATTGTACCTCCAAAAACAGAACATTTTCAGATAAAAAACTCAGATATTTTTCATATTTCTGCTCAAAACATAGATTGTGGGTACTCATTAGAACCGCCTCACCGAGGCTGTTCTAACGAGTACCCACAATCTATGTTTTTGAGCAGAAATAAGAAAAATAATGTATACCCCCGTAAACCCCAGTTTTACTATATAAAAGTGGGGTTTAAGGGGGTCAAAATTATATAGGTATGTTTTCATGATGCTTATCTTGAGCTATACACACTATACAGGTCTAGATATGAGGTGGTATCAGGTAAATATTTTTATTTCTCCAGAAAAACATGTTGAGGGTTCTCACTAGAACTGCCTCACTGAGATGCTTCTAAACAGTACCTACAACATATGTTTTTGTGGAGAAATAAGAAAAATATCAATACATTTGGACGGAAAAAAAAATCTTATCATGAGCTATCCACACTACGAGAAAATATCTTCGGTATGCATCAAAGAAAGAAACTGACGGTTT
Organism: Anodontia alba; assembly: GCA_964016985.1. Taxonomy (NCBI): domain Eukaryota; kingdom Metazoa; phylum Mollusca; class Bivalvia; order Lucinida; family Lucinidae; genus Anodontia; species Anodontia alba. Next base: position 36,591,460 of record OZ024834.1, read on the forward strand.
GCTGCCACCCTGTGGGTAGCAAGGGCTCCAGTGTTTCTTGTCCTTCCGAATGAATTAAGATGCCACACCCACTTCTAATTTTCAGCCAATCAGATTACTTGATGCAGATTGTTGCTATAAATTCACATAATGGCAAACAGTGCAGATCCAGATCAGTTGGGTTCTTCAGAAGCCAACTGATCTGGATCTACACTGTTTGCAAGGCAGGGTATATCCGGGTTCAACAGGACAAGGGTTAAGGTGGACAGGGAAGACTGATCAGACTGTGCAGGCTTTGCTGGGGGTATGTCATATGGTTCATAGCACAGAATTAGCTCCAGAGTAAAAAGGGGATGGTTTATTTCTCCATAAAAACATGTGGTATTCATTAGAAGCGACTCATTGAGGCACAAGAGGTGTAAAATTCTCTCAAAACTTGCTTGCCCTTATGGTCGACATTTTTCATTTAGAAGCTAAAAATAAAGAAAAAGTGAAGAAAATTCTGAAAATCTCACTTGCCCTGCCTTAACCCTTAAACTGCCAATCACAAGAATATTGTCATCTGCTTTGTCATCTGCTAGTGATTTTAAAAGTCATTTTTGTCAACAGTGTGGACCCAGAACAGACTGCTCCTCTAGGAGCAGTCTGACCAGGGTCCACACTGTTTACCTTATGCAAAAAAGAGGTTTGAAAAGTTTGCAAGAATATTCAGCAGACGACATACAGACGACATTTTCAGATGCAAGTTTTCTTGGCATTTCAAGGGTTAAAATTTACTCCCAAATGCGAGCAAGCGAGTGGACTTTTACACCCCTGGGCACTTCTAATGAGTAATCAACAACATATGTTTTCATGGAGAAATAAGAAAAATATCAATACTTTCCAGATGAAAACAGTGCCTTATCCTGAGCTATGGCATAGCCAGCACATCCACACAGTCTTCTTCTTCTCCTTCTTCCAGTCTGTGGTCAGGATTCTTGGTTTGTTTGTTTGTGTTGAGGTTTTACGGCCCAGTCAACCCAATGGGGTCATGTCCAGCGCGGTCAGTTTACCTAACCACACGTTTACTGGGCAGACTTAGTCCTCTAAGTGGTTCACCAGTATTGTACACATTCTTTTGCCAGAAACTGACAACTGCCCTTCTTGAATCAGCGGAAGGGTGAGAATGACCGTAGAAAATATTTCATGATCAATCTCCACAAAAGAATGTTGCCAACCTCGGTGGGGGTTGAACCCGCGACCACCTGGTCTCCAGTCGGACGGCGCATCCAACTGAGCCACCGAGGCCGGTCAGGATTCTTGGAAAAGAATGTACTATTGACCAGCGAGTCTGATCAGTCTTCACTGTATATCTGAACAAACATAAGATCCTTTGCAATCCTGATCAGACCTGCTGTGATTATCTGGGTCTACATTGTACCACTCAACCAGAAGTTTTAGATACAGACACAAGTTGTTAACCCATTGTAGTTGGGAAACCCGTAAAAGGGTAATTGGCAAACAGTGCAGACCCAGATCAGATGCCGCAGAACGCGGCGTCTGATCAGGGTCTCCACTGTTTGCAAATAGTTTAGCCATTTTGCTCTAGGAATATGTAAATCTCATAGCCTCTCCTCCCTAAAATTGAAACTGGACTCTACCAATATATTGTGTGGGAGAGTCTTTTCAGTATACAAAAGGTTAAATGGCCCTGTTCATTTTAGGACAACTATGGAAAGGAGTAAAAGTACCCAAAAATTTAGAGTAAACAGGGTAGTTGATGTTTTTTGTTGTTTTTTTTTAAACCAAAAAGCCTTGTAAAAGTAAGAAAAAAAATTCTGGCTACCCATCTTATATGGAGCTATGGGTCATAGCAGCTGTATATATTTAACTCAAACAATAAAACTCAAACATTATTTATGTTTAGCCTGCTCGGGGAAAAATTACAGCAGACATTCCAAAATATTTTTTTTATTCCTCTCTGAAAGTAGATTTTGATAATTCATGCAAGCCTCCTTACAATTTGCATGAAATGTCAAACTACTTCCTTGGAAAAATAAGAAAAATGATAAGAAAAATATTGTCAATCTGTTGCTTGCTGAATCTGCGCAGAGAGTGGTTATAGTTAAACTGTAAAAAGTTGTTCCTACACCTGTTTATAAAAAATATTAATTTTAACCCTAAAAATCTACCAACTTCCAAACATTTTCATGCAAACTGTAGCTCATATAAGAAATAAAGTATTTTTATACCTCATTAGCCAGAAGTAGGATTTAAATATCCAAAATGTGTTTCGGAATTCCCTGTCACAGTGTACAAGTGTTGGACAAGACAGCAGAATGTTGACATTTCATTCATGGAGAACACCTGGCCATATATACGCCTCTATAGGTCTATTATTACCCTGTCACCGACATAGTTTTGAGTTTTAAAGTGGAGAATCCAGATATTTTTCTCTTTCCCCATAAAAAAATGTTTATTGATGTTTATTAGAATGTCTCACAATGATGATTCAAGTGATTATATCATAACATATTTTCATACAGAAATTAACTCTTGTCCTGCTGAACCCTGATATACCCTGTTTTGCAAACAGTGTAGATCTAGATCAGTTGGCTTCTGAACTGATCTGTTTGCCATCAAGAATGCAAAATAAGGTAAGGCAACAATCTGGATCAAGTAATCTGACTGTCTGAAAATTAGATGTGGGCGTGGCGTCTTAATTTATTCAGCAGGACAAGGGTCAAATTAACAATCCCTTACCTTAAAGTCTCTTCATAGCTCCAGATAAGAAGCAAATATTTTTCTTATTTTCTCCAAGAAACAATATGAGGGGGTGTTCCAAAAGAATTGCTTATTTTGACAGGGACTATTCAAAATGTAATCACAAATTTTCTTAATTCATGCCTAAGTAAGAGCAGTGATTGTTACTTCTCCATTAAAATGGCCACATACTACAACAGGCAAAAAATGTGTGAAAATCCCATCTAAACTGTGGCAAAGTCAAGGGAGTAATGGCTTCTCAAGTAGAGGTAAGGGGTGCGTTTCAGTCAAGGGTATCATATCAGAAAGTAATAATGGACATTCAAATTTCGGGACAAATATGGTAAGGCGTTAAGGAGTCCAAGTTACATGTACGTAGTTATGGTAAATATGGTAACCAAGATTGACTGATTGTGTTGGGGTTTAACGACACATCAACCCGTGTGGGTCATTTTGTGTCGTCTCCCAGGGAAAGGGAGAAAAGAGATAGAAGAGATAGTAGTTGAGATGAAAGAGAGGGACAGGGAAGAAAGAGGAACAGGAATGAAAGTGAAGAAATAGAAGAGAAAAAAAACCATTCCTTCTCTACCCTTACCTGCTACAAGGATAACAGGCCTTGCCCAACTGTAAGCTAATATCAGTTGGACGCCCCTATGACGTAAGACACACAAAACCTCTGCCACACCCAACCACCCCAGGTAACTAAGATAATTTTTGTTATTTCTGCACCAAAACGTATCTTGTCGGTGGTGCAGTGTAGCTAGAATTACTGGCTGTATGGTAAACAGTGCAGATCCTTATCAAAATGTGCCATTACATTCTAAGTTATGGCCACAAGGTCTACTGATCATACTCCACCTGCCCTGTTGAGCAAAGAGAGGACATGGTCATGTCTGGTTATCAATATGACTACATAACTATTTCCTTTCCATAAAAAGTTCAAAGAGAAAGTTCAGGAAGTGGCACAATCACAGCTCTGCACATTCAATATCAAGATAAAGATTGAGTGTATAAGAATATCCACAGCCAGAGCATGACTAAACATAGCAACAGATAAGGCGCGTTTTTCATCTGAAAAATGCTGATATCTTTCTTATTTCTCCACGAAAACATATGTTGTGGGTACTCATTAGAAGCGCCTCACCAAGGCGCTTCTAATGAGTACCACAACATATGCTTTCGTGGAGAAATAAGAAAAATATTATGTGGATACCCCCTCTTCAGTCTGACATACAACGCCATGGATTTGAACAAAATTTGTTCAGCCAGCAGCTTTTGCTTATCTTGTTATTAATCTTTATCAAAACAACACTTTATAGCAAATCCACTTTCCCTCTCAAACACTTCAAATGTAACATAAACATTGTATATACTGCCCAGACAGAAAGTTCTAAAACCAAAATCTCTCTGTTTTGGAATGAAAAACATACCATTGGCTATCAGTTTTATCAGTTGGTATAAATGATCTTCTCACATTTGAAATGTCCTTCTAAACTGTAAGCTCTCTTCACCAAGAATTTTACTGCAGGAACCAATTACTGGGTAATACAGATACAGTTAAAAAAATAATCACATGGAACAGTCAGTTTTCAGAAAATTTCTTGGAAGATGGGGTTATATTCTTGAGTGTCTTATCTGTAGCTATGACTAAATGGCTGGTGCAAAAGCAACAAACATATCTTCAATTATTATCTCATGTAGAACCATTAAGGGGATGCACAAAAAATGAGGGCAATCTGATCAAGGTCTACACTATTTGCCTCTCTTACAAATGAGAACCGGTTAAGTCAAATAAACACAGCCTAAAAAGTTTAGAGGAACCAACATTTAATTATTATGGTGGTTACTCCATTACAAGAAGATACTATGTTACCGTGGAAATGAGATGATTCTATTACTTATAACTGAATTATGAGTCATTGTTCCAATTATAATAAGGAGATAATAATATTAAAGACAGTTCTGTTAGCAGGTCCAAGACACATATTATTTGATTCCATGCAATGGTCAAGTCTAGCATACATGTAGCCATAGCTCCAGAGAAAAAGGAGTATCCACATATTAGTTTTCTTATTTCTTCATGAAAACATATATTACGGGTAGTCATTAGAAGCACCTCACTGACGCACTTCTAATGGCTACCCATGACTATCTACAACATATGTTTTTGTGGAGAAATAAGAAAAATATCAAAACTTTCTAGCTGAAAAAAGTGCCTTATCTGGAGCTATGTGTAGCTACAAAGCAGATGTTTTTTGTTTTTTTTGTTTTTGTTTTTTTTCCAAAACAAAAATTTAGAAAATCTTTTTTTACCCCTAGCATAATTATGTTTTCATGGAAAAAGTTTTCTGGACACTCCTTTCATCTGGAATTAGCCCTTGTCCTGCTGAATAAATTAAGATGCCACACCCACTTCTAATTTTCAGCCAATCAGATTGCTTGATCCGGATTGTTGCTATAAGTTAGCATACTTAATGGCAAACAGTGCAGATCCAGATCAGTTGGCTTCTTCAGAAGCCAACTGATCTGGATCTACACTGTTTGCAAAGGCAGGGTATATCCGAGTTCAGCAGGACGAGGGTTAAGATCAAGTGGACTTGTTCAGTCTTTTAAGTTTAACCCTCGTCATGCTGAATAAATTAAGATGCCACGCCCACTTCTAATTTTCAGCGAATCAGGTTACTTGATCTAGATTGTTGCTATAAATTCACAAACTAAATGGCAAACAGTGCAGATCCAGATCAGTTGAGCCAACTGATCTGGATCTACACTGTTTGCAAATTTTAAAGACAGGGGATATCCAAGTTCAGCAGGACCAGGGTTAAGCATTATAAGGAATTAAAGAATCCAAATATTTAGGACAAACCTAAAGACAGGAAAAAATATATTTATGTGGCAGTGAATTTAAACCGGACATTTTTTTATTATTGTAATATAAATTCAGAAGTTTTTGGATGCAAATACTTATCTAGCAAATATGCATGCATTGCGCCAAATACGAGAAGGTATCTACATAATATTTCTCTTATTTCTGCATTAAAACATATATTGCCTTGGTGAAGCACTTCTAACGAGTACCTACAACATATGGTTTCATGCTGAAATAAGAAAATCATCAGTACTTTTCGGATTAAAAAAAAAAAAAAAAAAAACAAGCACTTTATCTCAGGATACATGTTCATGTTTGTACAGCCATCATATTACAGAACTGCTTTTATTTTGAATACTAATTGCTGAAACAAACAAACTAAAGATGGGTATGTTTTGCCGGTTCTGTGACCAGGTTTTACAGTATACTGCTTTTGCATGCATAAATAACAATAAATACAGTTCAACTCAGTTCTAACTATCAATTAACTGTGATTAAATTATGTCTTCTGGTATGCTAATCAATGTTAATTGGCTTCTTAATAGGAAGATAATTGGCAATTTCATATTGTCAACCATTTTGCAGTAGGTGATGTCATTCAACCAGAGCAAAATACGCAGCAAGAATACTTACATTCTAATACCGGAATCACAGTAAATCGTTTAAAACAAATTTATCATATCATTAGTATTATATCCACTTACGTACCAACAGAAAATTGTTTTTATTTCAAAAACATTGAACTGTCGCAAGTTATTGAACTGAATTAATGATTGTTAATCTGTCTAAATCACTGCTTGGCAGTCAGAACTGACTTCGCAATACGACACGTTTTTCATATTCATTACAACCATTTACCCAATCTTGAATACTCTTTAACACTTCTGCTGGGACGTCGCTACTTTCATTTTCGATCGGAAGGAATTCAGAAGGGAACAATGAGCGAAATTTCCTAAATTTTAACACAGAAAGTGGCAGAACATTTTTATTAGGTAATGGATGGTTGAAATACATCAATCAATAATCGTTTTTGTCTCATTTTCGACAGATTAACTGATTATTTCGATTAATCAAGCCAGCCCTACCCACAACATATGTTTTCTTGGAGAAATTCAAGAAATATCAATATTTTTTCTTTGAGAAAAGTGCCTTATCTGGCATCATGTTCATGGCAGTCAGTTAAAGTGATATATTACTGTCGTATATTAGTGCTTTAAGCACTCTGGGTAAAATTTTCAGCAGACAACATTTTGAAATATTTTTCTTATTTTTCTCCAGACCACAGGATTTGACATTTCATGCAAACTGTGGCAACTGGAGACAATTTGAATGAAATGTCAAATCCTGTTTTTAGGGAAAATTAGAAAAATATCACCAATTGTGTCTGCTCAGAGAGTGGTAAAGGTTAACGAGTTGCCCCCAAAAGGAAATCACTCAAGTGTTGAAACAATCATAATATTACATCAACCTGTCAAATACTGTAAAACTTCAAGACATCTTTCACACACTTTGTAAGTTTACTTTTGTTTTATAAATACAGTGGGCTTTAACCTGTAATGTCTTAACCTACTTTAATTTTCTTAACTTTTAAGACATTGAAGAATAAACAGACATCACATCAGTGGTGTATCTACCATGCTGGTCTCCACAGTGCAGTCAGTAGCATGTGACTACAGATCCAGGGGTCCCAAGTTCGAATCTCAACTCGGCCACATATCTTCAAATCAACAAATTCATAGCTACAGATAAGAGGGGGTAGCCACATAATATTTTTCTTATTTCTCCACGAAAACATATGTTGTGGGTACTCATTTGAAGCAACTCAGCGAGGTGCTCCTAATGAGTACAACAACATATGTTTTCATGGAGAAATAAGAAAGATATCAGCAGTTTTCAGATGAAAAATGCGCCTTATCTGTTGCTATGCAAATTTCCAATCAACAAATTAACACTTAGCATGCTGAGTAAAACTTTCAATACCGTATTTACCATATATTTTCGGACATGTTAAAATAATTATTTTATTTTTTGTCCGAATATTTAGGAAAATATAATTTTCAAAAAAACGCTGTGTCCGAAAATTAAAGAAAATACCCGAAAAATTCCGATAAAAATGAAGATTTTAAGGTCTGTCATGCAGGTAGATCGGCAGTTTGTAGTACCCGAGTTTTTAATACTGACTATTATGGACCGTTTTTTGCTTGATAAATACGAAAAATTAAACCACTGTTACTTTTTAACTGATCATTGCATCGCGCCATTTGTAAATAAACTGAGTCTGTTGTTGAGAAAAATCCTGCCGGTATTGGCACACCTCAAAGATGGACTAGGTGTAAAGGGCTAAGTTCGTTGCGTAGAATCATAGCAGATAGCAGATATCTGATTAGGATCTATTCTGTTTGCCAAAGATCGTTTCTGTAAGTGGATGAAACGGTGACTTTAGTTTATTTTATTTTTTTTATTTTATTTATTTATTTTTTTTTTTTTGTAACGGATTAGGTATATAATCACTTCTACAGCATTGTTGTGGAAGCCGGCTTTTATGGCGACATTGGTAGAATGATTGGCTTTTTTACGAAGTTAAGCAACACAGATCGCGGTTAGTACCTGGATGGGTGACCGCGGTGCTTGAATTCGTAGAAGACCCGGTTACATGCAACATTTTTTTTTTTTTGTTCCTAAAGCCATGAAAGATAGTTATGTATTTCATAGGAAAATGAAGTTACCAAACCGACTCGTCATTATTTGCAGCTATGCAAAGTCTGAGCAGGTTTTTCAACGAGTTTGCCCAATCACCCTGAGTAGACGATCATAAAATTGTGTAATATTAACGCACTGACAAAAGGTCACTGATTGCCTATTTAACAGGAGTGCTTGTTTTAATAAGTATTAATGGAGATTAATTTACAAGCTTCACTGCTTTGATCGTCACTATGATCGTTTTTATCTTGGTTATGAGGGAATGCCCATAATGAAAATTATATAATGACGTCTTTTTACTTGACACGCCATGTAGAGGAAATGTAACCTCGGGTGTCGTAAAGTTTGCATGTGACTAACACGTGGTATAGAACCACGTGGTAATATGACGGTTTTTAAAAGATAACAATAAATAGCGTTACCGAGAAATAGACAGGTGCTATAATATCTCCTCGTTGAAAAACATTGAACGGCAATCAGATTTTGGCATGTTCCACAGCCTTCATTATTATTATTCTTTTTTTTCTTCTTGCCTATTTTTAGCTGTGTATTGGTAGATCAGTCCATTTGGACGAGGGGCGATTTCATCGTCTTCCAATGTATAGTAAGTGGCATGCGCAGTTTATAAGCTCGACGATTTGAATAAACAAATAAAAGTAGTTTCTCCCTGAATGAAAACAGCCCTGACGGAAAATATTTTTTTAACTGAGTTAATTTTTTAGACTCTACTACGTCCTTCTTACCTGTTAGAAAATGGCTTCGTCTATCAAAACATCCGTGAAAATGATAGCGACGCTGCGAGTTCCATTGAAAATTCGGCTTTGTCCAGAGGCAATTTTGTATCCGAAATTAGGAAATTGTCTTTTTCAAATTCAGGGGGTGTCCGAACTGTTATGGTGCATTAAATTATCATATTTTGCAGAAAATAGGTGGTGTCCGAACATTAATGGTGTCCGAAAATATATGGTAAATACGGTAGATGACATTTTGAAATATATTTTCTTGTTTTTTTTTCCAGAAAATATGCACTTACATTTCATGCAAATCATCTCCTAAAGTGACAATTTGCATAAAATATCAAAGCCTATTTTCTGGAAAAATAAGTAAAATATCATCAATTTGTTGTCTGTTGAATTAGACCATTAAAATCACAAAAGTAAGAGGCTTCAGAAAGTTAAAATCACAGCAATCTTGTTACATAAAAATAGTTATGAATGAGAGGTGGGCCTGACCCCAGTCTCTCCACTCACCCACTCTTCAGGAGGTAGCAATGCTGATATCTGGTTAAGGGTCATAGTTCACAGAACAGGACTACTGCCAGTAGTTGTGTTATGAACAACACCATTTTTTTTCCCTTTTTTCTGAATGATTTACGACACCAGTTCATGTTATGAACTTTTGCTCCTGTAATGATTTGGCCTTTTCAAATTTTGCCAAACAAATTCTAACTCACACTATCATTTTAAAATAAGTTTTACTCATAGTATTTTTTCTCTCCAATGCGAGTGGGTGAGTAGAATTTTACATCCCCATCCCCATGTAGAACTAAACTGCTACTGAATTGGGTTATGTCCTGCTCAGCCATCATGTTTTAGACACCTGTTCACATTTTACCCATTAAACTGCCAATCACGACAACAGCAGACGACATTTTTAATTTTTTTTTCTTATTTTTCATAGAAATGTCAAGACTTACTTTTTTTGAAAAAATGCAAAAATAATTTGGAATGTTGTCTGCTAAAATTTGTTTGTGTTGAGGTTATCCTAAAATTTCGTACATTAAAGAGTCCAACAAAATGAAATATGCAAACAGTGCAAACCCAGATCAGACTGCTCTGATTTGGGTCTACACTGTTTGCCATTCCACTGAGTATTTTAAGAAACAACTGCATAAAAAAACAAAATTTAGGCCAAAAAGGTATGGAATAAAGTGTACTTAATTTTAGGTCACTTACCATAAACATATAGTACCAACACTTACATGTACATGTATTTCTCCATGAAAATATATACTATTACTAGGCACAATATTAACTCTTAAAGCGCCAAGCAAAATTTGTAGTAGACGACAATAAAAAAAAAAAAAATTATTTTTCAGAGAAAACAAGTCTTGAAATTTCATGTGAATCGTCTGCTTGGCAGACAATTCTCATGAAATGTCAAGACTTGTTTTCTCAGAAAAATAAAAGAAAAAAAAATTGTTGTTTGCTGGAGTTGTGATTGAAAGGAACCCCCATATTCCAGTAGAAAGAAGATAATAAAGTTCAATGGCATAAGGGAAGTTTATGCGCAAAGGGGATCAGTATCTGGTCCATGCCCCGCGAGCATTGATGCATGCACCACACCTTCTGGGCATGCTAGTGATTGCAGTTTCAAAACAGCTTTGGACTTTCACATACTCTGAGAAGTCAAGGGGTTCCCTTAAATATTGTCCATAGTATATTTATGTTGGGGGTACACATTAGAAGTGCCATAATTTGAGTTAGTAGCCACAACATATGTCTCTGGTGAAACAATCAGAAAAATATCAGTGTTTCATTTACCTGCGCGTCCTGCGAGAATCTCGCATAAAATTCGCCGAGGACGCAAAGTTTTAAAAGACGTGAGACCCCCGGACGCATGTTTTTTCCGGGTAGCGAGTCCCGTTTCCAAAAAAAATACTCCTGTTCCGTCTTTTATCACGGGATTTCACCGCACCTGAATTGTTTACTATAACACCGGCTTACTGGTACCCTGCTTCGGCTTCGAGACTATTCGCGAAAATATTGACTACTGAGTGCCAGTCGCACTGAGAGTCAAATGGATTTTGATTGGACATTTTTCAACCAATCAGCGACAGGGTTACGAAAAGAGCGTCGCACGTGTTGAAAACGAAAGTAGACGTTTCTCGTTTCGTAGCCATAACTTGAGTCAGTTTAAAGCCGATTTTAAATTGTTTAAGGCTAAATCAGCGATGCCACCCAAGAAAAAACAAAAAACTATTAATACTGATAAGACTCAGCCAACTCCTTAACAAGGATCGCGCAAGTGAACCCGTTTCAGAGACCCAGGATTCCCAGGCCCAAGATAATTCCCAGTCGGACTCAGAGGCTGCTGAAAAGTCATAGATAGAAGAATGTATGAACTGAAAAAAAAAAAAAAAACTGAAGTAAACTTTTAAGCCTATCCACTGAGTTTGAGGCTGACTTCATACATTTTTCTATCTGTGCTGAGTCTTATCAGTATTAACAGTTTTTTTTTAAACCTGTGCCAGACTTCTTCTACTAAGGCCTTTATTGTGGTATTCCTGAACTTTTCATTCTTACTTTGAGCACATTCAGTGAGTGCCAGTGGTGTCAGACTTTAAAGTTCTAGTCTGGAAAGAATAGTTCAAACTGAGCTTATTTCCATTAAGTTTTTTTTGCGTGTTCTCTAGTCTAGAAGCCATTCGCTATTCTTGTGTTCAGCTAGTCAAGGTCTAGGATTTGGTAATACAAAGATATAAAACACTAGAACTAGTTGTTTAATTTTATTACATTTTATCACCATTGAATTTGAGTAGACAGAACATATTTAAATCCAGCACAGCGATTCTCAGTAACCGCACAGCATGATTTCTGAGAGTCTCCAAGTGGGACTCATAAATTCTGATCAGGACTCATAAAAGTTGAGACTAGCGAGTCCTGGGACTCACATTTTCAAATTTGTAAAAATATCACTGAAATATCAATACTCTACTAGGGGGAGGGGGGGTGTGTGTGGGGGGGGGGGGGGACTTGATAAGGAGGAGTATTTAATGATAATTCTGGGATAATTTTCTCCAGTTCTCCATAAAAACATATGTTGTGGGTACTCATTAGAAGCGCCTCACTGAGGCGCTTCTAATGAGTACCCACAACATATGTTTTTATGGAGAAATAATAAAAATTATCTCAGAATTATCACCTGATACTCCTCCTTAACAAGTCCTCTGAATTATTCTTTATGGCTAACATAAAGCCTGCCTTATTTGGAGCTAGGCGGTACATGTATATGGTACATGTACTTTCAAACTGCCTGTCCTTCAAATCGGGTCATACCTAGTTTGCAATTCAAACACCTGTTTTTAACCTACAACTAATTCTTTAATCTACTGTTATCTAATGGTAGAATGTGTCCGAAATTAATAGAAACCTCCTTAAAGGTAAATAGTAAAACACAGTCAGACAGTAAGAGTTAACGTTTAGCACCTCTGGTCGAATACAGCAGACGACGATGACATTTTTTCTAAATTTTCCTAGAAAACAGGGTGATATAGAGTCCATGCAATTGTCTCCTAAATGCTATGAAATGTCAAACCATATCTTCTGGGAAAAATAGAAAATATATTTCAATATGCCTTCTGCTGTATTTTTTACCTAGCATACTTAAGGTTAACCCTTGTCCTGCTGAATAAATTAAGATGCCATGCCCATTTCTAATTTTCAGCCAATCAGATATAATATTACTTGATTCTAATTGTTGCTACAAATTCATATACTTAATGACAAACAGTGCAGATCCAGATCAGTTGGCTTCTTCAGAAGCCAACTGATCTGGATCTACACTGTTTGCAAAGGCAGGGTATATCCGGGTTCAGCAGGACAAGGGCTAAGGAACAGTAAGAATCTCTGATAAGGTGGCTAAACAAATCCTATCTTGAGAGAACAATCGTGGGTTGATGTGGGTATAAAAGGTAAACACAAATAAACAATCACAGCTCCAATAAAGTGAGGGTATCCGCATAATATTTTTCTTATTTCTCCACGAAAACATATGTTGTAGGTACTCATCAGTAGTGCCTTGTTGAGTAACCACAACATATGTTTTCACTGAGAAATAAGAAAATTACAGTACTTTTGGGCTGAAAAAAGGGCTTTGTCTGGACTTATGAAACAAGGTAAACAATGCAATCAAACATGCATCAGATGGCAATGTATAACATAGCAGATCACATTATACAAACCAAGAAGATAGGATGTTTCAGACAGGGATTTGAACAGAAGTCCAGAGGACATTAAGAAGGAGTTTTGTATTTACCCCAAAGAATTCCCTGACACCTCAACTACTTACCATAGTTACTTGTTCTAAAATTTGAACAAGTACAATTTACTACTGAATGTTGCGTCAAAAAATTGCAAGATGGATGGCAAACAGTGTAGACCCTGATGAGACACTGCATTCTGCGATGTCTCATCTGGGGTCTAGGCTGTTTGCTCAGGCCTGTCTGTCCAAATACATTCGGTAAATACAGTATTTGGTGATAATTCTATGATAATTTCTACTATTTAAAATTTTTTCCATAAAAAACGTATGTTGTGGGTAGTCATCAGAAGAGCCTTGTTCAGGTGCTTCTATTTTTCAATGAGTACCTATAACGTTTTTTCTCTATTAAACATATTTTGTTGGTAGTCATTAGAAGTGCCTCACCACAGTGCTTTTAACTTGTACTTACAACATGTGTTTGGAGGCCAAAGGAAAGAGGACAAGAAAAACTTTAGATACAGGGCATTGTTTGATTATAATTTTGTAATATCCCTACAGCCAGCTTGCAAACAGCTTATTATAGAGGTCAAGAAGGTTAACCCTTGTCCTGCTGAATAAATTAAGATGCCACACTCACTTCTAATTTTCAGCCAATCAGATTACTTGATCCGGATGGTTGCTTTAAATTAACATATATAATGGCAAACAGTGCAGATCCAGATCAGTCCAGAAGCCAACTAATCTGGATCTACACTGTTTGCAAAGGCAGGGAATACCAGGGCTCAGCAGGACAAGGGTTAATACTTCAATATATGTCACCCACACAAATAGGTGTCACTCCACTATCTATTAATTTAATCAGGAGTAAATCTTTACTCTTCAATCTCCACAAGAGAAAACTGGTCTTACAAATGTATATACTATATTGAACAGAAAAGGTCCTAAAATGCCAACACATCCATACAAATTGCTCAAGATAAAGCTCTTTTTTTCTCAACCAAATAAGTTTTGATATTTTTCTTATTTCTCCACAAAAACATTAACCCATTAAAGACTGAATAAACTCTCCCACACTATATATTGGAAGAGTCCATTTTAGATTTTAGGCATGTCAGTCTAAATGATGTAGATATTCCTAAAGAAAAATGGTTGAACTACTTGCAAACAGTGGAGACGCTGATCAGATACTGCATTCTGCGATGTCTGATCTGGGTCTGCACTTTTTGATAGTTTCTATTTAGGGGTCTCCAGTCTTCAATACATTAAATCACCAAGCAAAATTTGTAGCAGATGACATTCCTTTTTTTTTTTGTTATCTTCAGAGAAAGTAAGTCTTGACATTTCATGTGGATTTGTTTGTGTTGAGATTTTACGGCCCAGTCAACCCAATGGGGTCATGTCGAGCGCGGTCAGTTTACCTAACCACACGTTTACTGGGCAGGCTTAGTCCTCTAAGCGGTTAACCAGTATTGTGCACATTCTTTCGCCAGAAACTGACAACTGCCCTTCTTGAATCAGCGGAAGGGAGAGAATGACCGTAGAAAATATTTCATGATCAATCTCCACGAAAGAATGTTGCCGACCTCAGTGGGGGTTGAACCCGCAACCTCCTGGTCTCCAGTCGGACGGCGCATCCAACGGAGCCACCGAGGCCGGTCTGTGGCATTTACAGCAGTTTTTTTGGATCGATTGTGTTGGGGTTTAATGACATGTCAACTCTTGCGGGTCATTTTGTGTCGTCTCCCAGAGAAAGGGAGAAGAGAGATAGAAGAGACAGTAGAGGAGATGAAAGAGAGGGACAGGGAAGAAAGAGGAACAGGAATGAAAGTGAAGAAACAGAAGAAATAAAAACATTCCTCCTCTACCCTTACCTGCTACAAGGATAGCAGGCCCTGCCCAACTTGTAAGCCAGTATCAGTTGGATGCCCCGGTGATGTAAGATACATGACACCTTCGCCACCCCCAACCACCCCCATTTACAGCAGTGCAAAAACTATGTTGCAACATAATTTCTACCACATACATGTATTAATTTATGTGCCAGGACATGAGAAAAGTGTACTTATCACATGGGCGACCTGCAAAGGCTCAGGCAAGCCTGCGCATATGTACAGTCTTGCCAGAGCCTTTGCTGTTTGCAGACATGTAGTAGTGACCTTGAAGAAGCTTCTGGCAAAACAACATGTATGTAGCCCCAATCGGGACTGCAAGTGCATACGAAGAACCACAAACCAGAAAACATAAGGTCCTTCTTTTGTGTGCTGGCTAATATATATGTATGACAGCTCAAATTTCGCATCATCTCCTGGCTGATCATGTTTCACATTACATTTCTAAAACAATTTCATGTTTCTATTCTCTGAAATTTCTCTGGTAAAGGAGTGTACATAACTTATGCTTAACCAAGCATTTACAATGAAATTGTAACCCAGGTTTTAACAAATTTTGACGGTCCTGGCCTAGATAAGAGTATCAAGCCTTTTTTTTTTTTTTTTCCATTAGTTCTTCACACATACATTTATCTTGTGGGTAACCAGAGGACTTGTTAAGGAGGTGTACCAGGTGATAATTCTGGGATAATTTTTCTTGTTTCTCCATAAAAACATATGTTGTGGGTACTCATTAGAAGCGCCTCGAGTAGAGGCGCTTCTAATGAGTACCCACAACATATGTTTTTATGGAGAACTGGAGAAAATTATCCCAGAATTATCATCAAATATGCTTCCTTATCAAATCCTCAGGGTAACTATTAGAAATGTCTCACTGAGGTAATTCTGATAATTAAAACATTAGCACTACAGCATATATTTAACATTTAGCACGCTGTGTAAAATTTTCAGCAGATGACATTTTGAAACATGTTTATTATTATTTTTCTTCATGTTCTTAGAAAATAGAATTTGACATTACATGCAAATTGTCTCCTAGAAAATTTGCATGAAGTGTCAGATCCTATTTTCTAGGAAAAATAAGAAAAATACTGATCAGTTTCAGAGCAACAGATAATTTTGAGGGCATTTGGGTGTTTAACCCCATCAAAATTTAATCCACTGGGTAAAATCATATTTTCATTTTTCAGTTTGAGTAAAGATTATTAAGATACTCATCAAAATGAAAATTAATTGGGTAAAATTTATAAAACAGAAAGAAAGAGCACAAAAAGCCTTATTTTAGGTATTTAAAACATGGTATTTCATTATACCCTATTAATTTTATGATAGTATTTGTCATATTAAGAATAAAAACATCTATTATGTGCAGTAATCATAATATAAAATAGTAATCATGTGCTTTTCTGGCCTTGAAACTTAATTTTCACCCATGAATTTGGAAATAAATGGGTACTCAGTCAAATCAACTGGGTACCAATACCCAAGTTTTTTGAAAATAATTGAGTATTTGCTCAAAACATATGGGTATTTTACTTGGATATTCCCTTTATCTCTTGCCCTGTCAGTTTGTCATCTACTGCATTTGCCCATAGCACAGAAAATGATAACAAATTTCAATGGCACTGACCTAGAAAAGAGGACTGTTTTTTTTGTTGTTGTTTTTTTCAAGATTATAATTTATAACTGCTGAACATATGCTTTTATAAACAACTGGAGAAAATTACCCAGCATGCTAAGGCTACTGATTTTTATTTTTTTTTTTACAGATTTCTTAGTGCTGGCCATCAGGAAAGGAGGAGGGAAAAAAAAATAAAAATAAAACTTAAACTTTTTAACCCTTGTCATGCTGAATAATTAAGATGCCATGCCTACTTCTAATTTTCAGCCCATCAGATTACTTGATCTTGATTAGTGCTATAAATTCACATACTAAATGGCAAACAGTGCAAATCCAGATCAGTTGGCTTCTTCAGAAGCCAACTGATCTGGATATACACTGTTTGCAAAGGCAGGATATATAATCCAGGTTCAGCAGGACTAGGGTTAATGAAATTGCTCCTAAATAATAGATCTTTGTCTTTTTCATTTGGAAATCTCATTATAAATGATTTAAAAGCAACATAAAATGAGGTGAGAGTGAGGGGTCAGTGGCCAAAGTAACTGAACTATATATCTGATTACACCATGACCTCTGGTAGGCTTCAGGAGTTTTGATTTTCTTCATGCCTACCCTGGGTACAAGCACAGCACTGCGTGGATTTTATTTTCAGTCAAAGCACAACCAAAAATGTGTAAAGACCCTTGCAGATAAATTACAAGTTTGGTCTGACTTTTTGGTCATGTATTTGAAAATGCACTCTCTGCTACATTTGTATCCTTGGACCCAGTTAGGTCAGGCTTGCAAATAACAGGTACATGTAGAGTATCATGTTTATCAATATGTCGAAGGCTGATGGACCTTTCCAACTCACACCAGAACTTTGACCACTGGTACTTTTTTGAAAATAATATATATATATATACGGTAAATTTCCTAAAATTTCGAACACTTTATTCCATACTCTTTTAGCTTAATTATTGCTTTTTATGCAGCAGTTTCTTTAAATATTTAGTGGAATGGCAAACAGTGTAGACCCTGATCAGACTGCTCCTTCAGGAGCAGTCTGATCAGGGTCCACACTGTTTGCATGTCATTTTGTCAGACGCTTTAGTGTTCGAATTTTTAGGACATTTACCGTATATATATATATATATATATATATATATATATATATATATATATATATATATATATATATATATATATATATATATATATATATATATATATATATATATACCGCATGCCCATCATACAAACACCTAGCAGCAAGTGTTTTGAGAGGAGAGATATATACTATCCTATAACAATGTGTATATTATTATAGGATAGTACATTTTTCCTATCAAAACCTTGTTACTAGTCCCTGTGCTGCGGGCATAGAAACACCGCATGTAACTTTTTCTTCATTGTCTTCGGAAAAAATTTTACTGGATTTGACACAGTCTAATATCAAATTGGGTCCATTAACAATATTTTGAGAAATCAGATCGCCCACAGACTGATGATCTCGAGATTTAATGAATTTATTCGCAAGTTACGACCCTGCGCTGCATAATCATTCACCATTTTGGAAGGTTGAGCCCCAATTCATGCTATCTAAAGATTTTTCTATTGCTACATGCTGCAGAGCTTTAAAATACCTGTTCCAGGGCACAACAGTGTGTCTGCAGACACACACGAAAAAAGCGTCTCGATTACCATGATCAATATTACCCGAAACTAACTACGATTCCAGGACAAAAACTAAAAGCTGGGACATACTGGAATGACCATCGGAAAAATAAAAGGAAATATTTTGTACTTTGATGTTTACTCAAGTTATCATCCAGAAACGAAATACAGACGGATGGACATACGACTGACAGACGGACGTTCTTATGAGAGGTACGTTATGAGGTTATTCCTTTGATCTTTCTTTGATCTTCTTTAACCCCACAACTACCATTTTTATCTAATTGTCTACCCCACAACACAATTTTTCACCCCACAATGTCGGAATAAACCAGACATCAATACAAACACTAACCTCCCAATGTACCTGGCGTTTGTATAGACAGACACACGGATATCCAACGTGAAACCATAATACCAAGCCACTATCGTGTAGTGGGGTATAAAAGTACCAATGAACAACACTCCCCACAAGAACTGAAACTGTGCTTTCTTGCTCCATTAACCATTTGTACAAAATTTTGTACAAAATAATGAAATGAAGTTCTGAACTTTCACTTGCACAGCCCAAAAATAAATTTGCACTATCAGGTGTCATGTAAGATTTGCTGTGCCCTACTGAATTTCAGAATACAGAACAAAGTATACCTGTCCACGTTTGACAACCTCCTTATTATTGACGACATTTTGTACTAAATTCTGTGTGCTCTCCACAAAACAAATTATTCCTGAGTTTCAAAATACAAGACTGTAAGCAAACTGTTCTCTTAAATTTACGGAAGATTATGTTGTGCTTTTATATCAATACATAAAATGGACAAGTCTCAACTGAAACAATAAGTTTCAGTTTAGGAAATGTACCCTTCAAACACTTACTGACCATAGCTTCAGATAAGACAATTTTTTCAACAAAAAATTGTTGACATTTTTTTCTTATTTCTCCATAAAAACATATGAATTGGGTACTCATAAGAAGCGCCTCAGTAAGGTGCTTCTAATGAGTACCCAATTCATATGTTTTCAAGGAGAAGCAAGAAAAATACTTTCCAGCTCTCCTTTCTTATCTAGAGCAATGCTTATTACATGAATTCAACCTCTCGTATGCTAACAAAATTATTGGATGACAAATGAGTGCCACTGTCTAGCTCCACCCCCCACCCCACCTCCCTCACATACCATGCATGTCCAAATACACAAAGTCCAACTTGTAGTATCACATTAAATTAATTAGGTAAATGTCCTAAAATTGTGCACGTCAAAGTTTATGACAAAATGGCATATGATAACAGTACAGACCCAGATAAGACTGCTTCTTTTCTCTAAGGGTCTCCAATGTTTGTCATTCCACTACTTCATAAAAAGTTATCATGTTAGCATCTTATGATCTACGAACTGCCTATAGGAAGATGTGAACAAAGTCTTCAACCTCTGCAGACTCCCTATTGCGCCTTCGAATCTTGTCTGAAGTCAGAGAAGCCCATTAAACTAAACACTTCTAGTTTTCTAGGCATCACTAAACATAACCCCAGACGCATGTGGGTGCCTTGATATCTTATGGTAGAAGTAGCTGACCGAAGATGTAAGATCAAGAGAAAAAAGCTGCCCAATGTTGGGAAGGCCAGCATACACTAAGACATGATTCAAAAGTCCAGTAAGTAAGCTGGCTACAGTAGTAATAGCTCAGCATGTTCTATAGGAACATGTTGTAAAAGGCAGCTTCTGAAATTAAGAAAAATAAATATATTTATTTTTACAAATTCTAAAGTAATTGACTGTCATGACTTTAAAACACTGAATATGTTTGCACCCATTGCCTGCTCTGGCAGATCACAAGATATATAATTATAATAATCATTTTTAAATGAACACGGTACTTGAAAGCTCGGTTATTTGTGTGCTGGCCTCTCACCTCAATTGCTCAAAGTGCATTTGATCACATCTTTAAACGACAGATGTTTTGGATCCAAACAGTACACTGATGATACAATTGGGCATCGTGTAACTATTACTATAGAGGCCCTGTGCAGGCTACAAATCCATCGGCGTCTCTGACTCTGTAACAGTAAAAACAGACGTTTTCTTAGCTTGTATTGTCAAGTTAGCTGTTCCAATTCAGATGAAGGAGAGTATCATTGTGGCCCTAAGAATTGGGACATACCTACCTGAGCAAACAATGTAGATCACAGAAAGCAGCATGTGATCAAGGTCTACACTGTTTGCCACTCATCCAGCAGAACCTTTAAACTTATAAACAGGTTGTAAAATGGACATGTTCAAAATTTAGGACGTTTGGTAAGAAGTTAAGGTGTCCCAATATTTAGAGTAAGTAGAGTAAATAGAAAGGTACTTTTCATTTCAAACCCCAAACCTTGTCAAAAACTAGTTGAACAATATCAGATTCCATGTAGAAACACCTGTACTGCTATCACAGAATGACAACGCATAACACGATATACGAGTCTGATAGACATGTGATAAAGTAGCCTGACCACATCAATAAATCAAACGCATATAAAAATATGTCTTAGGGGAGGTGACAGGTTCGTTTCCCATGACTAATTTCAAAGGAAACTTCCGAGTTTGAAATGTCACAAAAGCAGGTGCAGCAAATATGACGACCTGTGGCATGGAATTTTGGCAAATGTTCACATGCTTCTCTTAAATATCAGACAAGGCAAATATGAAAGAAATAATTATCACATAAAAGCTTGGCAATATGTTTGTTATTTTAGATGTAAATACTAGTCTAAGACAATCTAGTTCTTACCAAACTGGTCTGCGACTACTCCTGTCAAATCCAATATGGCTGGTTAAGATGGGTGGGGCGATTGGTCAGTTGTTATGAAACGAAGTTTTTGATTGGATACTGATTTTTAGGGACTGTCTCAAAACCATATTGCATCAAGTTTGTTGCAGTGAGCTCCCTTGCTACAAAATAAGGAATTACTGCAACAGTTACCTCCCTTAAGATAGGGTAAATAGTTTGAATTGATATGATTTGTACAAATTAATGAAATACTAGTCAAATATGATGCATTTTCTCTAAATAGTGAAATTTTCACAAGTGAAAATATTCGTTTGTTATTCTTGTTCTTGTAATATTGAGGAACTACCTTTTTGCTTACATTTAATGGTCCAAGGGAAAAAACCCAAACTTTCTTGACGAGAGCATTAATTTGAGTTGTTTCCCTTAGACCATTAAACGTTAGTAAAGCGGGCAAAAGCCGGCCTCGGTGGCTCAGTTGGATGCGCCGTCCGACTGGAGACCAGGAGGTCGCGGGTTCAACCCCCGCCGAGGTCGGCAACATTCTTTCGTGGAGATTGATCATGAAATATTTTCTACTGTCATTCTCTCCCTTCCGCTGATTCAAGAAGGGCAATTGTCAGTCTCTGGCGAAAGAATGAGCACACTACTGGTTAACCACTTAGAGGACTAAGCCTACCCAGTAAACGTGTGGTTAGGTAAACTGACCGCGCTCGACATGACCCCATTGTGTTGACTGGGCCGTAAAACCTCAACACAAACAAACAAAGCGGGCAAAAAACAGGGGCGTTTTCTTTCACATGCTCTGATAAAAACAAGTGAGTATACCCAGAAAATGCTACAAGCACGAAGCACAGCCCTCTCGAGGCACCAAAAGGAGAGAGGAGGAACAAATAATTACAAAAAACGCAATGTATGATACCGTGAGACGCACAAAGAAGTACGGCATTGGAACGGTTTGTAGAAAAACTACGGTACTCGGGGCTTAAACTAGTTTTACTCATGTGCTACCTCACCCTTAATTCTAATGCAACCATTTACAAATATGTTTGGTCCGTATAGGGGTCGTCTACCTCATCTGATTGATTAATTGATATTTCATTGGGAAAACATGTCTATTCAATGTACTGAAAAGTTGACCACAAAAAAAAAAAAAAAAAAAAAAAAAAAAATGAAAATTTTCAGATAAAAAATTCTGATCATTTTTCGTGTTTCTGCTAAGCAAAAAAAGAAAAATAATGTATACTCCTGTAAATCCCAAGTTTTACTATATAAATGTGGGTCAACATTATATAGGCATGTTTTTTGTGATGAAAATCAAATATCACAGTGAAACACATCAACACTATTGTGATGAAACAAAGCAAAGGGCTGAATGGCGATCTGATAAACCCACACGTTTGCACAGGAGAGTTGTCTTTTTTTCTTTTTTTTTTTTATAAGATCGACCCTCCTGTGATGCTTTCGAATAAATTCCATATGGTTCACAAATTATGCTCGAGAGACAGATTTTGACCAAGAGCTGGTAACTCAAAACCAAAACAGTGAAGATTGCCTCTCTTATTCATTACAAACTGTCTCAATAAGATTAACCCAAATATGAAGTTTCAGGAGTTTTGGCTCAGAGACGGTAAATAACTAAAACAATAAAATAGAAAAGGTGTCCATTGGATACAGATGTCCCCATCAAGTGTTTACGTTTTTGGTGCATACCTACCCGGTAATTCCCAGTATCCTATTATATGTCCATGCATTCCTAGTCTGTTTATCATTTGGCAATTGTCAGCTTCAATTTTAAGGGAGCCGTGTCCTTGGTAAGGTGATATTGCTGACGTTATGTTGATAAAATGTTCGGGTGGAATCTAAGACTATCCATCAGCTCTTGTTTGCTGCAATAAATTGTATATCCATCTCGGAAGTTTCAAGACTGCATCTCATACAGTTCAGGAGTATTGGCCCGGACAGGAATTTTAACCAAGGGCAGGTAACTCAAAAATAGAAAAAAAGCAAGAGTCACGATTGTTGTTCGCAACACATTGTCAGAATTTGCCTTGATGAGATGTATTAATCTTTGAAGTTTCATGACTGTAACTTATATGGTTCAGGAGTTATGGCACGGAGATGAATTTTGACCAAAGACATATAACCCCAAAACAAACAAGAGGACCATGATGGCCCTGTAATGCTCACTTGAGCATCATAGCACTTTGAGAACAAAATTCAAAATGATTATATTAACAAGTAAGACAATGTAGCATGTCAAATGGACCGTGAAATAAAGGTCAAGATCAAATACGGATGACTGCACGCAAGAGGCCATGCTAAGATGTATGCATGTACTAAGTATCACTGGCTGTAGGAGCAATAGTTACTGAGAAACTGACCTAAACACAAACACTTCACAAGTACCAAATATCACTCTGTAGGACCAATAATTACTGAGCAACTGACCTAAACGGAAAAACTTAAGAAAGTCACTGGATAGAAAACTATACATCACCTTGAAATCATCAAGACAAACATTTTGAGCAAGATTCATGATGATCACTTCAAAAATGTGACCTCTAGAGCATCAACAAGGTTTTCCTTTGATTTGGCCAGGTGACCTAGTTTCTGATATCAAGTGACCCAGTTTTAAATTAGACCTAGAAATCATCAAGACAAACATTTTGAGCAATATTTATGATGATTATTTAAAAAATGTGACCTCTGGAGTGTTAACAGTTTTCTGCTGATTTGGCCTGGTGACCTAGTTTCTGACCCCATGTAACCCAGTTTCAAACTTGACCTAGAAATCATCAAGACAAACATTTTGAGCAAGATTCATGACGATTGCTTCAAAAATGTGACCACTAGAGTGTTAATAAAATTTTCTGCTGATTTGGCCTGGTGACCTAGTTTTTGACCCCAAGTGACCCAGTTTCAAATCTGACCTAGACTCATCAAGACAAACATTTTGAGCAAGATTCATGATGATTGCTTCAAATATGTGACCGCTAGAGTGTAACAAGGTTTTCTGCTGATTTGGCCTGGTGACCTAGTTTTTTACCTCAACTAATCCAGTTTCAAACTTGACCTAGAAATCATCAAGACAAACATGTTGAGCAAGATTCATGATGATTGCTTGGAAAATGTGACCACTAGAGTGTTAACAAGGTTTTCCGCTGATTTGGCCAGGTGACCTAGTTTTTGACCCCAGGTGACCCAGTTTCAAATTTGACTTAGAAATCATCAAGACAAACATTTTGAGCAAGATTCATGATGATTACTTAAAAAATGTGACCGCTAGAGTGTTAACAAAGTTTTCTGCTGATTTGGCCCGGTGACCTAGTTTTTCATCCCAAGTGACCCAGTTTCAAACTTGACCTAGAACTCATCAAGACAAAACATTTTAAGCAAGATTCATGTTGACTGCTTCAAAAATGTGACCGCTAGAGTGTTAACAAGGTTTAAGCTGATTTGGCCAGATGACCTAGTGTTTTACCCCAACTGACCAATTTAAAACTTGACCTAAAAATCATCAAGACAAAGATTTTGAGCAAGATTCATGATGATTACTTGAAAAATGTGACAGCTAGAGTGATAACGTTTTCCGCTGATTTGGCCGGGTGACATAGTTTTTGACCCCAGGTGACCCAGTTTCAAACTTGACCTAGAAATCATCAAGACAAACATTTTGAGCAATATTCATGATGATTGCTTAAATAAGTCACCCCGATGCTTCCTAGAAAGTTTGGAGTCAATTGGCCTTTCGGTTCAGGAGAAGAAGCGAAAAGTAGATTTTCAAGTTGGCTGCCATGGCGGCCATCTTGGATTTCCGATCGGCACAATTTTAGCTATTTTTGATCTACAAGTCACTTGAATGCTTCCTAGCAAGTTTGGAGTCAATTGGCCTTTCATTTCAGGAGAAGAAGCGAAAAATAGATTTCAAGATGGCCACCATGGCAACCATCTTGGATTTCCGATTGGCACAATTTTAGCTATTTTTTATCTACAATTCACTCCGATGCTTCCTAGCAAGTTTGAAGTCAATTGGCCTTTCGGTTCAGGAGAAGAAGCGAAAAATAAATTTTCAAGATGGTGGCCATCTTGGATTTCCGATCGGAATGATTTTATCTATTTTTAATCTACAAGTCACCCCTATGCTTCCTACCAAGTATCGAGTCAATTGCCCCAGGGGTGTAGGAGGAGTAGGCTTTTAAAGCAATTGTTGACGCCGCATGACGCACGACAAACGACGGATGACGGACATTGACGGACCACAATAATAAATCACCCCAATGCTTCCTACCAAGTATCGAGTCAATTGGCCCAGGGGTGTAGGCGGAAAATAAAAAGCTTTAACGTAAATGTGGACGCCGATGCCGGGGGTAGTACAATACGAGGGTCATGCAAAAAGTTTTGTCACTGGGTTCAGATTACTTCAGTGCTACGTTTTATCAAACATATTTTTATTACAAACCTTCAAAGTATTCCCCTTTACTGAAACACATTTTTGTAACCTTTTTAACCAGTCGCGAAAAGCAGATAAATAGTCTTCTTTTGGTATCTGTTAGAGACACTGATAAATAGCGCTGCCAAGAGAACTACTTGTTATATACTTATTTCCAGAAAGCATTTTCTTAAGCCTTGGAAATAAAAAGGAGTCACAGGGACTCAGGTCAGGTGAATAAGGTGGATGGTTTAAAACTTTTACCTTTTCAGAAGCCAAAAAAGACTTGACAACCTCACACTTATGAGAGGAGGCGTTGTCATGTAAAAGGTGGACTCCTGACCATCCTTTGCTTGGTCGTTTTTTATTGTAAAACTCTTTCACTTTCTTCAGTACAGTTCCTGTAGAATCGGCCAGTGACTGTATGACCAGATGGACAAGGCACTTGAATGACTGGCCCACTTGAATCAAAGAAAATTGCATACAACATCTTTTTCGAACTTATTGTTCTCTTGGCAATACATGGGCATTTTTTATCTTTTTGCTTCCCTTATTTGTGGCTCAAACATGTGCACCCAGGTTTCATCACCTGTTCGCAAGTTAGAAATAACCCGACCATTAAATAAATATTAACCAGACACCCCCTGTATTGGAAATGGATTGGTCCAAAGAGTTAAGGTAAAAGAGACCACTCGGTTTAAATGGGTTAATCATCTGCTAACCTAAAAGGAATGAACTGCAAAGTGAGCAAATCTGCCTTCTAACAAGTGCATCCAACTAAGACTTAAATCAGCCTGTTCATCTGTGCAGTCTGATTACAGTCTTTGTTCCTGTCCAGACTGTGACCAGTGCAGGTTCTGATCAGACTGCATGAATTTGCAGGCTGATCTGAATCTTCACTGGGCGCATATGTTTGAACTCTGAAGATAAGTTTTCTTACATAGTTGCTAAAATGATTTCAATGAAATGTCATTTTAATCTTCTGCTAACATAAAAGGATGAGTTCTGTGAAAAGTTCTGCTGCCAGAAAATTATTTCAAAGGGATCATCACATAATTGTGAACTGCCTCAATGTGTGAGCCCCTCCCTCCCTGACCCCCATTTCCCTCCCTCCCCTGTATAAAGTGGTGGTGAATTAGGAGGTTTGCCTAAATTCTGAAAAAAAAAAAACTCGAAGCACTAAAAGCATTGGTGTTCGATTGTCTCTGAGTATAGGCTGGAAATAAGGTCCTGCAAGGGAACTTACGACTGTTTCATTTAACCATTAACTTTTGTAATTTAAGCAAACAGTGCAGACCCTGATCAGATGCTGCAGAATGCAGCATCTGATCTGGGTCTGCACTGTTTGCAAATGTCCCAATTTTCCCAGTCCAGGTTTTACAGACAACGGCACTCTGATGTCACGGCGACAAGAATAGCGCGGCTATAAATAACAGTTACCTGGATTTCATCTAACGTGTGGTTTGATTACATTGATCAATGATAATCACTTGTAGAACTATATTTTAAGGAAATTTGGCATTTTTGTACTATGGCTTGGCTTGTAAACAATCAACCTAAAAATGAAGTATTTTAATTTGTGGTTGTGATTCATCAAACCTCAGAAATTTTCAACTGTTTTATTTATTAACCCACTGTAGTCGGGAGACCCGTAAAAGGGTACTTGGCAAACAGTGCAGACCCAGATCAGATGCCGCAGAACACAGCGTCTGATCAGGGTCTCCACTGTTTGCAAATAGTTTAGCCATTTTTCTCTAGGAATATGTAAATCTAATAGCCAGACATACCTAAAATTGAAATTGGAGTCTTCCAATATATAGTGTGGGAGAGTCTACTCAGTCTACAATGGGTTAAACTTTCCACTGAAAAGGAGTGGAGCTTAACTTTTTGCAAACATTTAAATGAGGTTCATCAGCTGGAAGTGTAAGCTTTAATTTTTTATCAACCCTTAAAGTGCCAGTCACAACTGCAGCAGACGACAATTTTTTTATTATTCAGAGAAAACAAGTCTTGGCAGACGATTCACATGAAATGTCAAGACTTGTTTTCTCTGGGAAAAAAAAATAAAAAAAATTGAATGTCATCTGCTACAAATTTTGCTTGGTGCTTTAAGGGTTAAACATAAAAGCAGAAAGGATTTAAAATATTTTCATGTTTTTTCCCAGAAAATGAAACTTGACATTTCATTTATATCAGTTGCTTAGGAGATAATTTGAATGAAATGCCAAGTCTTATTTCCTGTGAAAAAAAAGGAAAATATGATTAATTTTTGTCTGACTACAGATTCCTAACACTTTACATGTACGGTTAATGTCCTCAAAATTTCGAACACTTTATTACATACTGTTTTGGCTTAAATTTTGCTTTTTATGCAGTTCTTTCTTAAAATACTTGGTGGAATGACAAACAGTGCAACACATGATCATGATCAGACTGCTCCTGTCAGGAGCAGGCTGAACTGTGTCTGCACTGTTTGCATATGCATTTTGATAGAAATTCACATATTTAATGACAAACAGTCAGATCCAGATCAGTTGGCTTCTTCAGAAGCCAACTGATCTGGATCTACACTGTTTGCGAGGACAGGGCATGCCGTGTTTAGCAAGAGAAGGGTTAAGCATTCCTGATATTAAATGTAGCAGCTGAGCTGTAACTAACAGAAACTAAAACATGATTTTATATCAGTCTTTTATCAGAGGCTTATAATTCTACTAATGGGGCTATGATCCGTTAAATAACCAACAGAAGGAAAGTGCAATATCATTGGCTACTGATTGGCATTATTGTGTTTGTATAACCCTTGGTGCAAATTTATGATTTCATTATTTACTGTGGTCTTTAAATCTTTACCACTCTCTGGGCAAATTCAGCAGACGACAATTTGATGATATACTCTAATTTTTTCCCAAGAAAACAGGGTTTGACATTTCATATAAACTGCCTCCTGTCTCCTAAGGAGACAGTTTGCATGAAATGCCAAACCCCGTTTTCTGGAAGAAATAAGAAAAATATTTCAAAATGTCATCTGCTGAAATGTTTACCTGCTACTTAATGTTAACCAGCTTTGACTGGGCAGCTGGCATGTGTGATTATTATTTCTGTAAAATGCAGAGGTGAAAATTATCATCATAACAGTTTCTCTAAGAGAACAAGATTGTATTCCTGATAAACTCTCAGTCAGAAGCCAATCAGATGGTCGGCAACCCACACAGAGCATGTTGAATACCCTATTCTAGGGAGCTGATCCTCTGATTTCTTAGATTTGGAGAATATTACTTTTTCAGTGCTGTTTAGCTTTTTTTTAGTTCAGAAAAGTATCTTATCTACAGCTGCAGAGAGAGAGAGAGATAGAGAGAGAAAGAGAAAGTGTGGGGAGTGGGGGGGGGGGGGGTGAGGAGAGATCTTCCATATCCATGTAAATTGTAAATAATTGTTCTTATTTCTCCACATACAGTAAACCTGTGTTGTGGCACTTCTAATGAGTACCTACAACATGTTTTTGCGGAGAAATACTACAGTGTTTCTAATTAGCATCCACAACATATGTTTCTGTTGCAAAATAATGGAAAATATTAATATTTTTTCAATTGGAAAATAGATCTTTTCTGGAGCTAGAGAGAGAGAACTAGAGAGAGCTAGAGCGATTGAGAGAGAATATTCTCCAATCTGAAAGTGTTAGTGTTTTTTTGTTGTTGTTTTTTTTTTAAGAATTTTCAACACTGTTCAATTTCATACCTATCAGCCGATGCTGTGTAGGTGTACTTTCATGGACCCTCTAAGCAGATACAGCATCATTGTCCATCTTTAACCCTTGCCTTGCTGAATGAATTAAGATGCCACACCCACTTCTAATTTCCAGCCAATCAGATTACTTGATCTGGGTTTTTGATACAAAATCACAGTCTGAATGACAAACAGTGCAGATCCAGATCAGTTGGCTTCTTCAGAAGCCAACTGATCTGGATCTACACTGCATGCTAAGACAAGTTATGTCGTGTTCAGCAAGAGAAGGGTTAAATGACATCATTTCCACTTTACCTTTAACCACTATCTAGGTAGATTCAGCAGATGACAGACTGATGATAGTTTTCTTATCTTTCCCAGAAAATAGACATTTACATTTCATGTACAGGAGACAATTTCCATGAAATGTTAAAGTCTATTTTCTGGGAAAAAATGAGAAAAATATTAAGACATTATCTGCTGAAATTTTTACCCAGCATGCTATGCATTAACCCATTAATTCAGAGTAGACTCTTCTACATTAACTCTTTGGACCAGTCCATTTCCAATAAAAGGGATGTCTGGTTAATTTTTATTTTTACCCTGTTTTATAGAAATTCCTGTATTTAATACAAACAGTGTAGACCCTGATCAGATGCAGCATTCTGCAGCATCTGATCTGGGCCAACACTGCCAATGTCCCATTTATGGGACGCTAGGCATAAATGGGTTAAAATCATTCTCATGCATGTCGAGTAAGTTCTACTTGTATTAATGCTCTGAAAATTTCCTAGTAGGAGTAGGAATTCAAACCTCTGCCATCCAAGACAGACAATATAACCAACCATGGGACCTCCAGTCAGTCTTTAATTAGCCAGTGGAAATAAAAAAGGAACAAACTACAGTTAGCATTTTTTTTTTTTTTTTTACAAAATTTATGTTTCTCCCATCCATGCATCATAATCAACAAACCATGTCATGTTCCCATCTTTAGGTGATATATACGTAATTGGAAATTTCTTATCCTTTGACTCTATATCAGAAATTTTCTTTAAGATATTGTGCTTTTCTTTACCAATCACTAATACTGTAATATCTCGAGCATTATTTAATACTGGAAGCAACAGGCTCATTCTATCAATGGTAGAATCCCTAGACTTTGTAAAGCTAACAAGATTGTTCTGATTGTCTAAAAGTGGTGACTTTGCAAAAAGAGAAGCTGAATGCCCATCGACACCAACTCCAAGTAAAATGAGATCAAATTTTTGAGCAGGTATATTATGTTTAATCATTTGCTCATATAATTCATCGCCCTTATTTTGTGGATCACAAATTGTGCCCACATGACTTACAGGCATTGGATGAATGTTGAAATAATCTATCCTAATACTTTTAATAAGATTTTCATATAATGTTAAAAAATTTGAACCTGTATTTTTCTGTGAAACACACCGTTCATCTACCTGCCATATATGAGTAGCTTGCCATGGAAATGTAGGAAAATTTAATGCTAAATTTTTGAAAAGTGGAATGGGGGTGTTTCCACCAGAAAAAGCGACATGGAACACCCCTCTTTCTTGGACGGATTGTTGTGCTATTTCAAATATATGGTCAGATAAACTTTCAATTAATTCATGAGTTGCAGTACAAACTAATACACAATTTCTATAATACTTTGGTATAACAATACTTGTATGACTAGAAACATCATCAGTTGTATGCATTTTAACATCAAGTAAATGACCTTCTGTGAAAACCAATTTCTCCTCATGTGCTTGAAAATTCAAATTTGTCGCAAGACTTGTATCATAAAGCCTTGGTAAAACATTTTGTATTTGTACTATAACATTATTCCATATATCCCATAATACTAGAAGTCTTTCTGAAGTAACAAATGTTTCTTTCATGCCATTATATAAATCCCTTAAAACAGTATGGTAAGCTGGGGATTCTTTGAGTGGAACAGCATAATGAAAATCACCAGGATTTTGTCCATGTATTAAACTGTCCCTCGATGTAATACTGAGTTCTTGAAGTCCTGCTGGCCACTTCGGTTCAAAGAGTGAACGAGATACTAAAACCCCAGGTGTTGGCACTGATCCATAACCAATCTGAAATACTAGCTGCCTTGGATATATTGTTTGAGAGGAGTTTCCATTTGCACATCCACTTACACAAAAATCTCTTTCACGAAAAATAACCCTTATATAACTTGACCTTTCATCCATATGTTTTCCTGAGACAAGTATAAATGGGACACCACTCCAACGAGGATTATCAATTTGTAATAAGGCTGCACCAAAGGTAGGTGTAAAATGAGACATTGAAATATTTTCTTTTTCCAGTTTTGCATCTTCTAGGTAATTTATATATTGTCCTGTTAGTAATAAATTCTTAGAAACAGGTTTTACACTCCTTAGCAGATGTAATTTATTTTTCTCAATGGTAAGACTGTTTATTCCATTGGCAGGGATCTCCATGGCAACAAGGGCAAGTAACTCTGTAAGATGATTCTGCATCACATCTCTGACTACTCCTGTCTGGTCATAGAAGTCAATACGCCCTGAAAAATAAATCCATATGGTTAAAAACAAATTCATGCTTGTGACAAGTTTTCTACTTCAAAAGTTCAAAACTTAAAATGTGACCCTGCCATGAACAGAAACTATGAAAAAAGATAAATTCCAAGGCTTTAGATAAATCCAAGACCATTTTAAATATGGTAAATCAACTTTTTATTTTAGACAGGAACTTTTGCATTTTGCCTAATGCCAGGTAGATCAGGTGATTTATCTCTGCAACTTTCAGAATGGGACCAAAGCAAATGCTATTTCATTTGATTTTAAGGAGTCCAAAAGACGTGGTATTTTAAGGCTGGTGGTTTCTTGGTACATTCATTTTTTAATCATTATGTATATTTACAAGTGGTCTCTTAACAAAGAATGTTTAGCTGCAGGTGAGATGTGTAAATATTTTCTTAACACTCATTAGAAGTGCTTTTCCAAGGCATTTCTAATGTCAGAGTACCCACAAATATATTTCAATGGAAAAATGAGAAAAAAATATCAGAACTTTTTATTAAAAAAAAGTACCTCATCTGGAGCTATGGAGTTGTATTTAACAATTGCCACATTCTGCACTAATTCAGCAGATGATAAATTGATGATTTTTTTCTCTTATTTTTTCACACATCATGAAAACATGCCTATATAATTTTGACCCCCTTAAACCCCACTTTTGTTTTGTAAAACTGGGGTTTACAGGGGTATAAATTATTTTTCTTATTTCTGAGGCAGTTCTAACAAGTACCCACAATCTATATTTTGAGTAGAAATATGAAAAATATCAGAGTTTTTTATCTGAAAATTTTCAGTTTTTGGAGGTGAAATTTTCTATATACATGTATTTGAATAGGCGTGTTTTAGTAATGGAAAACAGATTTGACATTTCATGCTTTTGTGTTTGGTTGAGGTTTTACAGCCCAGTCAACTCACTGGGGTCATGTTGAGCATGTCCAGTTTACCTAAACACACTTTTACTAGGCAGGCTTAGTCCTCTAAGTGGTTACCAGTAACCAGTATTGTGCACATTCTTTTGCCAGAAACTGACTTGAAATTTCATGCAAATTATCTCCAATCAGAAAACAGGACCTGACAAATAATACAAATTGTCTTCATTCTAGACAATCTGTATGAAATGTCAAACTTGTTTTCTGAGAAAAAAAAAACAAAAAAAAAAACTAGAAAAGGTTTTTCAGAAAAAACAAATGCCCGCCCCCCCCCTCCCCCCCCCCCCCACCCC
Organism: Anodontia alba; assembly: GCA_964016985.1. Taxonomy (NCBI): domain Eukaryota; kingdom Metazoa; phylum Mollusca; class Bivalvia; order Lucinida; family Lucinidae; genus Anodontia; species Anodontia alba. Next base: position 36,624,619 of record OZ024834.1, read on the forward strand.
CACACCCTCCAATCCCGCCAGAGTTGTCATTCTTGTACACAACACGTCATCTCATCCTGTTCTACTTTTGTACCTAGCATCATCAAAATATTCCTTAGGGTATTCATGTTACAGAGCAGAGACAAGAAATCAAATTCAAACACAAGAAGGGGAGGTAACTCCAAAAGTAAAAAAAACGAAGTTGTCATACTTGCATGTGACATGTTGTCTGGTCCTGTTCTTCATTTCTACCAAGTACCATCAAAATATTCCAAGGAGTGTTCAACTTACATAGCTGACACTAAATCAATGCATAATCAGTGTCAAATATAAAAAGGGAGATAACAGCAAAAGCAAGAAAGGCAGAGTTGTCATTCTTGTAAGGAACATGTCGTCTTGTCCTATTCTACATTTCTACAAGGTTCCATCAAAATATTCTGAAGGGTATTTCAGTCACAGAGCAGACGAGAAATCTATTTCAAACAAAACAAAAGGAGACAACTCCAAAAGTAAGAAAGCCAGAGTTGTCATTCTTGTATGAGACATGTCGTCTGGTCCTTTTCTATATTTCTACCAAGTATCATAAAAATATTCCAAAGGGTCTTTGACTTACAGAGCGGACACAAAATCAATGGATAATCACTGTCAGACATAACAATGGGGAGATAACGCCAATAGTAAGAAAGGCAGAGTTGTCATTCTTGTACGCGACATGTCATCTGGTCCTGCTCTACATTTCTACCAAGTATCATAAAAATATTCCAAAGGGTCTTTGACTTACAGAGTGGACACGAAATCAATGGATTATTACTGTCAAATATAACAAAGGGAGATAACCCCAAAAGTAAGAAAGCCAGAGTTGTCATTCTTATACGTGACACGTTGACTGATCCTGTTGTACATTTCTGCCAAGTACCATCGAAATATTCCAAAGGGTATTCCAGTTACAGAGCAGACGAGAAATCTATTTCAAACAAAACAAAGATAACTCCATAAGTAAGAAAGCCAGAGTTGTCATTCTTGTACGCAACACGTCATCTGGTCCTGTTCTATATTTCTACCAAGTATCACAGAAACATTCTAAAGGGTCTTTGACTTACAGAGCCGACACAATATCAATGGATAATCACTGTCAAATATAACAAAGGGAGATAACGCCAAAAGTAAGAAAGGCAGAGTTGTCATTCTTGTACGCGGCATGTCATCTGGTCCTGTTCTACATTTCTACCAAGTATCATCAAAATATTCAAAAGGGTATTCAAGTTACAGAGTTGACAAGAAGTTTTATGCCAATGCCGACGCCAACGCGATCCGTCTCAAAATATGTCCCCTCCCCCCTTTGGTAGGGTGTGTGGGGGGGGGGACATAATTTTTCAACATGTCATCTGCTGAAATTTACCCAGCATGCTAAGCATCAAGTCCTATATCTAACCTATGTATTTGGACACCTCAACTCTTTACCATACTTGTTTTAGTTTGAACTAGTACAATTTACTATCCAATGTTTTGTCAAAAAATTTGTCTACACCCTTTGCTCATGCCTGTCTGTCCAAATACAAACAGTAAATACAGTATTAGTACTGTGATACCTTTTACTCCTATGGTTTCTTTCATGACAATTTCTACCCTGTCTACATACTGTTTATTCATCAGGCCCTCCAAAACTTCTTTGTTCACATATCTGTCAATAGCAATAAAACAAAGACATGATTGAGACATACATATAGGGAGATGACTGCAGTGCCTTAGATAAGGTTTTAACCTTTGCCTTGCCTTACTGAATAAATTAAGATGCCATGTCCACTTCTAATTTCCAGCCAATCAGATTAGTTGATCCAGGTTTTCGATAGAAATTCACATACTTATTCTTCAGAAGCCAATTGATCTGGACCTATACTGTTTGCTAAGACAGGGCATGTCGTGTTCAGCAAGAGAAGGGTTAAGCATATCTGGGTAATAAAAGCTGAGCTGTAACTAACAGCAAACTAAAACATGATTTTATATCAGTCTTTTATCAGAGGCCCCACATTCTGTGGCATCTGATCTGGGTTGATACTATTTGCCATTCATGTAGCAACTTTTAGACACATCAACAGGCATTGAAAAGTTCAACTTTCAGGACTACTGTCCTTTTGACATCTTTCAGAAAGTCATTTTCTGCTTGGCGCTTTACACACAAGAAGTAAATTTGCAAAGTTTTGTCATGATTTAATGCAAAACCATTTGTTGTCATTACCTATGCACAAAAAGTTTTATTCTAGTAGTCATTGATTTTTAGAAAATCAAATATTTTCACTTTTTCCCATATTAAAAATGAATGCAAATTATGCAGAAATCCTCTGCAGGGTAGGTAAATTGGAAGAAGATTTTCAACAAGTTCCACTTGTTCATTTTTTTCTGAAATTTTCACAATAGTGTTGTGAAGCATCCATAATTCAAATTCAGCAAAAAAAACTAAAAAATATTTTCTTAGACAAAAATTTAAAAACAAGAGGGCCATGATGGCCCTGTAACGCTCACCTGAGCAACATAGCACTTTGAGAGCCTGATCTAGAACTGATCAAGGCAAACATTCTGATCAAAGTTCAAAATGATTATAACAAAGTTTTCTGCTGATTCGGCCCGGTGACCTAGTTTTTGATACCAAGTGACCCAGTTTCGAATTTGACCTAGAACTCATCAAGACAAACATTTTGTGCAAGATTCATGATGATTGCTTGAAAAATGTGACCGCTAGAGTGATAACAAGATTTTACGCTGATTTGGCCAGGTGACCTAGTTTTTGACCCCAGGTGTTCCAGTTTCTAACCTGACCTAGAAATCATCAAGACAAACATTTTGAGCCAGATTCATGATGATTGTTTCAAAAATGTGACCGCTAGAGTGTTAACAAGGTTTTCTGCTGATTTGGCCCGGTGACCTAGTTTTTGACACCACGTGACTCGGTTTCAAACCTGACCTAGAAATCATCAAGACAAACATTTTGAGCAAGATTCATGATTATTGCTTCAAAAATGTGACCGCTAGAGTGTTAACAAGGTTTTCTGCTGATTTGGCCCGGTGACCTAGTTTTTGATTCCAAGTGACCCAGTTACGAACTCGACCTATAAATCATCAAGACAAACATTTTGAGCAAGATTCATGATGATTGCTTCAAAAATGTGACCGCTAGAGTGTTAACAAGGTTTTCTGCTGATCTGGCCAGGTGACCTAGTTTTTGACCCCAAGTGACCCAGTTTTGAACTTGACCTAGAAATCATCAAGACAAACATATTGAGCAAGATTCATGATGATTGCTTCAAAAATGCGACCACTAGAGTGTTAACAAGGTTTTCAGCTGATCTGGCCAGGTGACCTAGTTTTTGACCCCAGGTGACCCAGTTTCGAACCTGACCTAGAATTCATCAAGACAAACATAATGAGCAAGATTCATGATGATTGCATCAAAAATGTGACCGCTAGAGTGTTAACAAGGTTTTCTGCTGATCTGGCCTGGTGACCTAGTTTTTGACCCCAAGTGACCGAGTTTCGAACTTGACCTAGAAATCATCAAGACAAACATATTGAGCAAGATTCATGATGATTGCTTCAAAAATGTGACTACTAGAGTGTTAACAAGGTTTTCTGCTGATCTAGCCAGGTGACCTAGTTTTTGACCCCAGGTGACCCAGTTTCAAATTTGACCTAGAAATCATCAAGACAAATATATTGAGCAAGATTCATGATGATTGCTTCAAAAATGTGACCGCTAGAGTGTTAACAAGGTTTTCTGCTGATCTGGCCCGGTGACCTAGTTTTTGACCCCAGGTGACCCAGTTTCGAATTTGACCTAGATTTAATAGAGGCAAACATTTTGAGCAAGTTTCATCAAGATTGGGTCAAAACTATGACCTCTAGAGTGTTAACAAGTTTTTCCTTTGATTTGACCTGGTGACCTAGTTTTTGACCCCAAGTAACCCAGTATCGAACTTGACCTAGATTTCACAGAGACAAACATTCTGACCAAGTTTTATCAAGATTGGGTCAAAACTGTGACCTCTAGAGTGTTAACAAACTAATTGTTGACGACGAACGACGGACAACGGACGACGACGGACGACTGACATAGGGTGATGACAATAGCTCACCCTGAGCTTTTGCTCAGGTGAGCTAAAAAATCAGTTTACTATAGAAATTGCATCGGTCAGACCAATTTTTGACTGTGAATTTAATTTAGGGTAAATATTTGATAACAACGATCAGAAAAAGAAAAGACAAATAGTTTCTGATAAGATACGGTCAATCAGGACAAAATGTTTTCATTTAAAATAAAACAGCTAGCAAAAAAGTCTTTCCAAGTTATGTCGCAAGGACAGTAGTAGGGAGTTTAGGTGTCTACATACTCATGGTAAATAAAGAACTCATGGTAACTCACCTGAATTTCAGAATTTGTTTGACAACTGACTTCGCGAGATAATGGTCCACTCTGTATATCTCAGAATCTTTGAAATATCTCCCAATAACTTCCATCTGAAAACGATAACACAATGTCTCAAATGAAAAGGGATCTTACAGCACATTCTAAGAGCACAATCCCACTTCAGCAAGCAAATACAATGTGGTAAATGTCCTAAAATTTCGTACACTAAACATTCCGACAAAATGGCACATGCAAACAGTGCAAACCTAGATCAGACTGCTCCTACAGTCTGATCAGTGTCTGCACTGTTTGCCATTTTGTTTAAGTATTTTAAGAAACAACTGCATAAAAAGCAAAATTTAGGCCCATGGTATGGAATAAAGTGTTCGAAATGTTAGGACATTTACTGGTTCTAGAAAAGAGAGCTTCCCACATTATTACATTATTTTGACGATTCGGGTCACAAAAGGGGTATATAAACAAGACCAGATGAAAGATGTTGCCAGTATATCATCAAACTGTTGCAGTGACTTCATAATAGTGGCATCGTGGTTGCTGATGAACAGACAATAATGCCATGTTCCAACTTTGCCAAGTGATTTTTTATGCTCAGCTCAAGTTGAAACAATTTTGTGGCACTTGCAAGAAAACAACACTTTTGCACTAGCGATAATAATTCACCAGTTACTGATATCTTATCACACTGTGAATTATAGAAAATAAAGAAATCTCTCAGCTAAGTATACAAGAAAAAGTTATCAGTACTGGCTAAGCAAAAGACAATCTTGGGGTAACCCTTGTCCTGCTGAACCAGGATATACCTTGCCTTTGTAAACAGTGTTGATCCAGATCAGTTGGCTAACTGATCTGGATCTGCACTGTTTGCCATTTAGTATATGAATTTATAGTAACAATCCGGATCAAGTAATCTGATTGGCTGAAATTTAGAAGTGGGCATGGCATCTTAATTTATTCAGCAGGACAAGGGTTAATTTAATAACAGTTTACCTGATGAATAGCTGTTTCTTTATTGCTGCCAAATGGTTTCTCTAAAACAACTTTTAAATCTACAGTCTCGTCTTGACGACAGTTGTCATGGATACTCTTAGCAACACTCTCATATGCTGATGATGGTACAGAAAGGTAGAATATTACTTTCATCTCCCATGGTTGCTTCTCTTTATGATTAAGCGAAAAATTCTGGCACAATTCATAGTATTGTTCCGAGGTCTTGAGCTGTATATACTTCAAGTTAACAATAAAATCTGCTCTTAGTTTATGGCAAACTGCATCATCTAAATCACAATGAACATCCTCCAAGATATCCTGAAGTGCACCATCTCCTGATTTTTGAGGCACTCTAGCTGCTGCATAGAAAGAAAATGTGGTATTCTCATTAAAGTTATGAACAAACAGTTCAAGAGCACTGTCCCACAAATACTTTCTGGCAAGGTCACCTGTTCCCCCAATGATCACAAAGTTTGTATGTTGCAAACCACTGCAGACAGTCACCAGAAAGGTAAACAGGACCAGCCCTGTTTTCATCCTGAGATATTTTTTCTAAACAGCATTAAGTTTCAGTTCAGGATTTGTTTGACAACCTGAAAAGATAAAGTAAATGATGATTTTTCTTGTCTTGTAACCCTTAGTACAGTTTTTAACACTTAAAGCGCTAATCACAACTACTGCAAATAATGACACTCCCAAATTTTTTATTTTTTAGAGAAAATACCGGTAAGGCTTGATTTTCATGTGAATCATCTGCCCAGCAATGATTCACATGAAATGTCATCTTATTTTCTATGATAAATAACAAAATCAATTTTAGAATGTGATCTGCTACAATTCTGAATATGGTAAATGTCCTAAAATTTCATAAACCAAACTGTCTGACAAAATGGCCTATACAAACAATACAGACCCAAATCGAGACTGCTTCTGAAGGAGCAGTCTGATCAGGGTCTACATTGTTTGCCATTATGCTAAGTATTTTAAGTGACAACTGCATAAAAAGCAAAATTTATGCTAAAAAAGTATGGAATAAAGTGTTTCAAATTTTAGGACATTTACTGTAACTCTTTTAAGGATTAAATATTAATAGATGATATTTTAAAATTTAAACTAAATACATGTACACAGCTTCTTCATAACACTATAGTTGGTATCCATTTCAAAGCAAATCCTGCATTAGCTAAACAAACATGTTGCATCCAAGCCAATATATATACCGTATTTGATCTAATTACCACACTGTGTGCTTAGGGTTTTCAAAATTACTAACAAGACATTAACCCTTAAAGCGCCAAGAAAATCTGCATCTGAAAATGTCACCTGTTTATGTCGTCTGCTGAATATTCTTGCAAACTTTTCAAACCTATTTTTGCATACAGGCAAACAGTGTGGACCCAAATCAGACTGCTCCTAAAGGAGCAGTCAGATCTGGGTCCATACTGTTTGCAGAAATGACTTTTAAAATTACAAGCAGAAGACAAAGCAGGCAACAATTGTTGTGTTTGGCGCTTTAAGGGTGAAGTAAAATAACCACCTAATAAGGCACTTGTTAAAGAAAAAAAAAGTTGAATATTGCATGAGAGCAGTACTTAGATTAAGCTGCTTTTTGGGATATTTACCCAATTAAAATCTTAAAAAAAGCAATTAGAATTTAATCTATATGGGGTAAATACCCAATTATTAGTAATTCTTGCACCCATTAACATAACAGGGTACCTAAAGGAAAAATCATGATACCCAATTCAATGAGAAATGGATGGCTAAAAAAAGTCCAAAATACCCAATTGCTTAAAACCTTATCTAGGGCACTGCATGAGAGGATTAATTTAAGCTGCTTAGATGGTATTTTTTTCTAATTTCTAAAAGCACTTGATGCGGTACTCATTTGAATTGCCTCAACAAGTCAAGACAATTCAAATGAGTACCAACAACATATGCTTTCAGAAAGAAGTAGATAAAAGCACTGGGGCTGTAATCTGAAGACTAAGTAATTGCTTGACCGTGTGCTTATAGGGGTATGTGCGGTAATTATAGGTCAAATATGGTAGATTATACAGAAAAATGAGCATAAGTGATCATTATTATTTACCAGTATAATCTATACTTCTATGTTTGGAAGACAATAATTTTGGCATCCATCGTTAAACCAAGTGGTATCCAAAACCCTGCTGTAATGAACAGTTATGAAGAAGTTCTTATGTATATGTTTCTTGTTTCTTGACTTTCCTTGAAAACCTAGGAAAACTGAGGGAGAAAATGCTCTCTTTTCAGTCTGCTCAATGCTTAGCATGCTGATAAAAAATCAGTAGTTTCACTCTGATTTGTTTCTCAGAAAACAGAGTATGTAAGTCATGCATATTGTTCCCTAATGAAAATACATACTTGATCGCGCCGTCCATGGCACACCATCACAAATCCCAATGCTTTCACCACAAAGCAGAGAGAGAAGTTGCATGCTAACAAAGTCAATGAGATACACAATAAAGTTTTGAAAATATGTTAGAACTGGTAGGTTTGGCAAGGTAGACAAGACAGTCATTAGGTTATGATGACCTTGTCCTCATTTTCATCATTGCAACAGCTAGACTGCTCAACACAAATATCTATGTTTTCTGCCCCTGTGAGGACACAAACAAGTAGATAAGATATGGACCTTTAAAAGGAGTCAAAAAGACAGTGGACAGATTAAAGTGTCACACACACACATATATATATATATATACATATATACATGTATATATATATATATATATATATATATATATATATATATATATATATATATATATATATATATATATATATATATATATATATATATATATATATATATACACACATATACATGTATATATATAACTAATTTAAGCAAACATTTTGTGCCTGTATTAGAGATATGTAAGGAAAGATCTTAACCCTAAAAGCGCCAAGAAAAACTTCATGTGAAAATGTCGTCTATTTATGTCGTCTGCTGAATACTCTTGCAAACTTTTCAAACCTATTTTTGCATACTGGCAAACAGTGTGGGTCCACACTGTTTGCAAAAACGACTTTTAAAATCACAAGCAGATGACAAAGCAGACGACAATTGTTGTGATTGGCGCTTTAAGGGTTAAGATTTATATATATACACTGCCGCTGTCTCTGTTTTTTAACACATTTGATAGCTTGGTCAAGCACAGATTTTTTCTACTCATTGGAATAATCTGAATTTAATTCTCTATAAGACATAATGTGTGCTTAGCGCCAAAACCTTGCAAAATGCCAATTTCTCAGGGGTGAGAAAGAAACTGAGCCGACATATGAGAACAGGGTCCTTAGCATTTTTCAAATGTATATGCCTAGCCAGCTTATAGGGCTAGTGGCATGCCTTACTGTTTAAAGCTTCATTGAAGTCTGGTATAGACAGACAAAATTAGACGTAACAAGAGAGGGGATAAAATACCGTAGGTATGGTATCTTGTCCCATGATTACACTGTCTGATCAGAAACATTTCAATGTGAACCTGAGGGAACAATATAAATTTATAAAATTGTGACTCTCTGTAGAAGAAACACAAAATAAAGATGTTATAACCCCGTGAAAGAAGAAAACACATGAAATGAACGGAGTAAATAGCATAGACAAACAAAAAGTATAAATAACAAAAGGGGGGACTAGATATATATGTTCTTGAGTGAACTAAGTATATTTCACTTCACAAAAAGAAAAATTGTGATCTTCCATAGAACAATCAGAAAATAAAGATTTTCTAGCCTGTTGACAGTAACAGAACAGAGAAATTGGCATTGACAAACAAAAAAAAAGCCAAAACAAGAGGGGGACAAGATACCGTGTCCTCAGGGACAAGATACGTAACCACAGTATTTTGTCCCTGAAGACAAAATAACCCCAGGGAAAAGATACAGGGGGGAGTGTGTGTGTGTGTGTGTGTGTGGGAGGGGGGGGGGAGACAAGATAAACTGGGACACTGGCAGGCAATCTGATGGCAGATGAGAAAAATGAATACTGGTAGTCCTGCAGTAGGGGATCACGTATGGAAGCATGTGGCCTCTAGTGCTCAGTGCTGCTGGGTGCAGATAGGTCGATAGTCCATTATACTATTCTGTATACCATGACCACTGGCGTTGGCTCTACGCTAGTGGAATGGCTCCCAACCAAGGACAGCAATCATCTGACTGGGACTGCTAGTGGTTCTGTAGTCCGTTGTCATGAATCTTGCTGCATGCCTCTGGACTGTTTCTAGTTGCTGGATATTGTTCTTGATATATGGATCCCATGACGCAGATGCACACTCAGACTGGACAAATCTTTTTGAAAGGTTTGGTAACTCTGTGCTTTGACTCATGTCTTTTTGGCAGATAGCAAGGTTTCTCCATAGAACAGCTACCATGTTGTAAGCCTTCTTTGTTGTTGCATCTATGTTGGCATTCCAGGTCAGGTTGTCTGAGGTTGTCACTCCAAGGTATTTGCCTGTCCCAGCAATTGTCAGTTCTTAGCCATGTATATGGTAGGTGGTCCTGATAGAATTACATTTCCTTGTGACCCTGATGACCTCACATTTATATGGGATGAAACAACATTTGCCAATCTCGGTCCCATTGTTGAAGTCTGTCAAGATCCACTTGTAGTATCCGAGCATCTTCAGGACTCTTTAACCTCCGAATTAGCAGGCTGTCATGTCATCTGCAAATTGGTGACTGATCGACAAGACTTTCAGTAGCAGGTCGTTGACATAGATGAGGAACAGCAAGGAATAAAAAAACATTCCTTGCAGGACTCCAAAGGTGATTGATGCTCACTGCTGGTGTAGACAAATGTCCTTCAACCGAAACTTGTTGAGATCTGTTGGTGAGGAAGCTATTTATGAAATAATCTTCAACCATAAAAAAATAAAAACAAGAAAAAAAGATAATATATAAGGGAAAAAAAGGAAAAAATGCAACAGCTGTGATTTGAACTTGTATCAACTAGATGTGGAATCTTTAGTCAGTGAATTTTCCACTGAGCCAATTGCAGTCAAAAGTTCATGAGCCGTATGTTATATGACTATCATTAGCATGTTTCCTCATCCTTCTCCATTTTCTCTCATATTCTTCTGTCCATTTTCTCCAACCTTTGCATATATGAGATAGGCTTTTTGCCTATAGATGTGAACTCACTATGAACTCACTATCCTAGACGCCATACCAAGCTGTTAGCTTCTAAAGGGCGCATCTTGACGATTCTGATTATATTCTCTGGTAGGGTGGCCTGACTGGTAACATGCTGGTTCAACCTTGTAGGGGTGCCCATACCAATAGTTATTGAGTCTGTTTTTAAAGGCATTCACGGAGGGTGCATTTACTATATTATCTGGGAGATCATTCCATGCATTAATAACTCTGTTACTAAAAACGTTTGCACGAACGTTCAGTCTAAATCTTCTTTTATGTAACTTAAGGGAATGACCTTTTGTAGCTGTATATTGGGCCTTTGTAAAGAGTTTTTCTTTATCCACTATGTCGATGTCATTTAAAATTTTATATACTTGGATAAGATCTGCTCTCTCCCTCCTATATTCAAGGGTTGGTAGACCTAATTTACGCAGCCTTTCTGGGTAAGATAAGTTTTTGCACGAATCTACTAACTTTGTTGCACGCCGCTGGATATTTTCAATAATAATTTTATCTTTTTTGTATAAGGGCGACCAGATTGGAGTAGCATATTCGACATGGGGCCTAACAATTGATTTATATAAATTTAAAAATATTTCTTCATCAATGAATGTAAATGTCCTAAAGATTATACCGAGGTTCCTATTAGCTATGTTTACTTTTGAATTTATATGGTCTCTAAAGGTAAGGTTTTTGTCTATTATTACTCCCAGATCTTTTTCACTATCTACTTTTTCTAGTTCAATTTCTTGATTATTTCATGACATGATGTATTTAATTCCTCTGTCATGCTTACCAAAGTGTAAGTGATGACACTTTATGATATTAAAGAGCATTCTCCATATATCTGCCCAGTTGGCCGCGCAATTCAGGCTGTTTTGAATTATGGTTTCAACAATCTGGTTGGATACTACAGCATAAATCTTGGCATGTGAGAAACTATATTCTATCTCACATGACCACAGTGGTCCTAGGAACAATCCACTTAAAGCCGGGAGAAAAAGAATCTGTCATGAGCCAGTCCATGCAGGATTGGGAAATTTCACCCTTGGGGTAGGACAGGGTCTCGGCGAGCCTCATCCCTGGTTGAAATTCCTATCCCTTGGGTGAGATTTCCCTATCCTGCATGGGCAAGGCATCTTGTCCCCGAGGACAAAATAACCCCAGGGATTATGAAATAACGTCTCTTGATGCTTATGTTCTCCATTTCTCTGGGCAAGGACACAAAGCCAAGGGGTGGTGTTCATTTAAACAACACCTGAAGCTGAAACTCGCATTTAGGTGTTGCAGTATCTAAATATAGTTATACATAGACAGCCAATTACGGAAATAGGTCGAAACATCTGTCCGAATATAAAAATGGGCGACAGAGTTCTTGGTATTTCAAAGACTGCAAAATTAGCTTATATATAACATGTTCTGTGTCTATGTGTCTCTGCTGACTGATAGCGTAAAAAATCTGTCTGTCTGTCACAGAGACTGCAACTGTTATCAGACATTACGTGCTGATCACAACTTTGTGAAACAAAACAAACCAAATCACATGGGCGCAGACATGAATATTCTAATGATAAGCTATGCGAGATAGTTTGGTAAAAGTTAAAAGGTCGATCAAATTACCAATGTTTCCATCTTTTAGTCACATTGGTTTGAATTGTTGTTTATAAATCAAAATTACTTAGCAAAGCATTTATTAGGCCACATACGATTGTGTACTTTATACGAGTACACGGCTTTTACAAAAGGCGAAAAAGGGGTATTTGGGATTACCGAAATCCAATGTTTACCGGAATCTACCGGAATTCAATATTAATTACCGAAATCCAACTATATTATCAAGTTTATCATGATTTGTGTAAATTTAGACATATACAATGTTAAATAATATATAAACAGATAATATGGCCAAGTTTGGAAGAATTCTTTGGAAAAATAACGATTTTATAAATTTTTTTTACAATTTCGGAATCTACCGAAATCCAATATTAATTACCGAAATCCAACTATATTAATATCAAATTTACCTTGATTTGTGTAAATTTAGACATATACACTGTTAAATAATATATACACAGATAATATGTCCAAGTTTGGAAGAATGTTTTGGAATAATAACGATTTTATTGACGTTTTCATAATTTTCATAGGTGGAGTTACTTCCTTTCGTAGCTTTGCTCTGTGACGGGTATAGAAATACGGGGAAACACAACGAAACATTACTTTTATTCTGGGCAGATAACGAAAGAGGGCAAACAGAGATAAAATATAGCAAGATATGTTTTATACTTGCACTGTTTTATTCCACAATTAAGTTATCAATTCAATGTAATAAAAGCTCCCTCTCTCTCTCTCTCAACAGCATAAAGTATATAAAAACACAATGTATATTCAAATATCGACTTATTAAACTAAACAATTTGAAGAATCAACCATATACCTTGCCACGCCATACGAAAACGTGTCCTCAGACATATGCGGACAGCGAAGGCCCAGATGGCAGACTGCGCGGATGCACAGGCTGATCAGGGTTTTCACTGTCTGCTAACAGACTCATTGGATACTGCAAAATGTATGAATTAAGATCAAAGGCCCTGATGAGACTGCATGCAAGGCAACTGGAAGATGTCCCAGCGGGCAAACAACGTGGATGCGACGTTCCTAAGACGTCGTTTGCCCGTGGGGTGAATCCGTATATTTTGCGCATGTTCAAAGGAACTTTTTTAGCTTGACACCCGTGTCATAAATTTAACAATGCCATATGAAATAGAATAATAGTAAACACATACTTTTAAGGCAGTAAACTCAACTCCAGAAATAAAATAATTAATGCAACTTTTAATGTATAAAAAAGCAAATGTCTATATTGAGAATTCTGAAATTGTAAACTTGATAGATTTTTAAAATATTTAAAATATATATTAACCAAATTAGAAAATGGCACAAAAGTAAATTGATATCTGCAAACACATTATATAATTATATACAATAGCTGAAATATATTAGCCCATTTATAAAAGGACATAAGCAAATACTGTAGTTCCAGATCAAACGCCACGGAGCGCGCGTCTGATCTAGGACTACACTATCTTAGTTCACCAGGCTTAAATAACTATCTACCAGACATAGCTATATAACGCACAGAATCTGTAACAACCCTCCCTAACCTGGATCGGCTGAACGCCGCGTAAGGTTGTTACTGGTCAATGCGTTATATGCGCACAAAAAAGCTGTAGACCCGGATCAAACCCTTTCAGGGAAAAATAAGTAATAACAAATTGTCGTCTGTTGAATTAGCTATGGGTAAGCATATACAACTCTATTTAGTTTGTATGGGAGAGTTTTAGTTTGTATGCAATTCAATGCAAAAAAAAAAAAAAAAAGAAAAAAGAAAAACAGACCCTGATCAGACGCTGTATTCTGTGTCATCTGCTGAATCAGCCCAGAAAGTGGTAAAGTTTAAGTTTGGACAAATACATTTAAATGAAGTATTTGTGGGAGAGTTTTTACAATCGTTAGGCTACCGATTTGCATGCAGTTAAATGCAAAACAAAACCAATACTATGCTTTATATCTTGACATTTCATGCTTGATATCGTCTCCAGTGGAGACAATTTGCAGGAAAAATCAAAGCTTTATTTATTGGAAAAATATGAAAAATGTTTCGCTGTGTTCCCCCGTATTTCTATGTACCCGTCACAGAGCAAAGCTACGAAGGGAAGTCTCCACATATGAAAATTATAAAAACGTTAATAAAATCTTTATCATTCCAAAAAAGTTCTTCCAAACTTGGACATATTATCTGTTCATATATTATTTAACAGTGTACATGTCTAAATTTACACAAATCATGGTACTCTTGATAATATAGTTGGATTTCGGTAATTAATATTGGATTTCGGTAGATTCCGAAATTGTAAAAAACGTTAATAAAATTGTTATTATTCCAAAATATTCTTCCAAACTGGACCATATTGTTTGATTATATATTATTTAACAGTATATATGTCTAAATTTACACAAATCATGGTAAACTTGACAATATAGTTGGATTTCGGTAATTAATATTGGATTCCGGTAGATTCCGGTAAATATTGGATTTCGGTATTCCCAAATACCGGCGAAAAAGATAAACAAGAATGGCAGCATCAGGAATAGGACGATTAACAGTGAAAAATTCTGCACTTTTCTTGTGTGACATGCAAGAAAAGTTCCGGAAAACGATTTCATTTTACCCACAAATTATTGCAGTATCATCAAGGATGCTGGCAGCTTCTAAAATACTGAAGATTCCTGTGATTGTGACGGAGCAGTATCCAAAAGGTCAAAATACAGATTGATAGGGGGCATCTCAAAAGTCTCAAAATTGATTGTCTGTGGCTTTGTAATTTAATCCGTTGTTTGTGGACAATAGTTGTCCCATAAGTACTAAGCAAACTGTAGTTGACATTTAAAATTGATTTTATAATTCATATAAAATTACACATGACATTTCATGTGAACTAGACAAATTCACATAAAATGTCAAGCCATAATTTCTATAAAAAAATTAAAAGAGTACTTTAGGGATCCTCTGCTATAGATGTAGTGGAGACGAACGCTTTAAGTTTAATCTCGTTAAAACAACAAACCACTAATTTTTTTAAAAGGATCCCTTTTCTCCGCATTAAAGATCCCCTGATTTCAAAACCTCAGGGAAAACCCTGGGGTAAATATGGTACCAGTTGATACTTTGCACAGATTGGTTTACCATATTGAGTATTGGGAAGGTAATGGGTCATTTCGCCCGTAAGTTGTTTCGCTCGTGGGTCATTTAGCCCTGGGTCATTTCACCCGTGGGTTGATTCGCCCGTGGGTTGTTTTGCCCCAGTTTGATGGGTCGTTTCACCCATATTTTTATCCACACCCTATGGATTGAGGTAAGGTATGTTTTGGTATATAAAGGGGTTGAGGGGGGAGGGGTATGGGGAGTCAGTGTGCGTTTGGTTATAGCTCTGGCCTGTTTATTCAGTATCAGTTGCTCATGAGCTTTATATTGTAATATCCTTGTTTGGTGCAGCTGGACAGCAGTCGGCATATAAAAGCATTATTGAAAACAAAAAGAACTTGGTTCATAAAATATTTAGGGCTCATTTAGCCTTTCTGGAATGTCGGCTGCCGTTCGTCACAAAAGTCAGACTTTACACACACACCGCTTTTAATTAACAATCACGATTATTCTCATCTCAGTTAATGTGTTATTTTAAATGTGAAAGGATTACTGTAGTGGATTACCGCCTTTGTCAAAGCAATTAGTGCACTTGTTTTCACACTTAACCAATTATACTGACTGTCAAAACAACCACATCTGTCATATCATATCATAATCATAATCGGATTTTTGATTAATGTGCAGGTACAGGGGCAACATCCACATCAGTGGGCCCCCTTCCAGATAGCTGGCTTGCTGCACGCATGGCAGATCTCACACCAGATCTCCAGGTACGTCTGTCATGAGGGTTGATAGCCGAGAGCTTCCACTCTCTGCAATCCCTCTCTGTCAGCTGCTTCCATGTCATTTTGGGCCTCCCAGGCCCACGCTTTCCATCAACCTGTATGTCAAAGGCTGTCTTGATTGCACCACTGGAGCTTTCCACATGTCCATACCGTCGAAGTCTTCTCTCCTTCAGAATGAGGCCCAGATCCTCAATGCCAAGCTGCACAAGTAGATCATTGGACCTGGTGGTGACAATGTCTTGCGGCCTGACATTGCAGATCTGTCTGATCATTGCCCTGTCATTTCGCTGAAGAGGCTGGAGGTTCGGCTTTGTCAATGGCCAAGTCTCGCTGGCATGGAGCATTGCGCTCCGCACACAAGAGCTGTACACATGGCCACGTGTTTTGAAAGAGAGGTGACGTGAAGAGAGGACTGGTAGCAGATCCTTGAACTTCTTCCAGGCGGTTTTCACACGTGTTGTGGTTGAAAGTTCACAGCCACCTGCTGCTGAGAGCATGTCTCCTAGGTAGCAAAAGGAAGCTACCACCTCAAGCTTGTCAGGTCCGACCTGGACTTCCTTCTGTGGTCTGCCATCCAAGGGGCGTGCAGTTCCCTGGCACCGTGTACATCTATAGTCAGGGTCCTTTTTCAAGCGCTTGAGCCCACTGCATTTCTTGTGCACCCAGTGCCTGCAGCCATTGCAGAAGATGCTGTTGCTGCCCACTCCAGTGCGACAGACAGCGCATGGAAACTCGCCTGAACTCTGCAGGAGGTCCAGTCCCGTACCGCAGATCATGATCTTTGTCTTTCCTGCATTTACTCTCAGTCCTTTCTTCTCCATTGCTTCTTTCCAAGTCAAGAGCCTCCTGACACATTCCTCAAGTGATTCAGCGATGATAACAAGGTCATCGGCATAGAGGTCCTCCCAGGGGACCCCAGAGCGGAACTCTCGTGATAAGGCTTCAAGCACAATGATGAAGAGCAGTGGGCCGAGTACTGATCCTTGGTGAACACCAACCTTCACTTCAAACTCTTCACTGTACCCCTCACCAACACGGACACGGCTCCGTGCATCTATCTATCTATCTATCTATCTATTTATCTATCTATCTATCTATCTATCTATTGCCTGTCTACCCAGGCATCTATCTATCTATCTATCTATCATTTATTCGTCCATCTATCAATCCATCCATCCATCCATCCCATCCGTCCGTACATTCACCCGTCCATTCGTCCATCCTTTCATCTACCCACACACCACTCTATCCAGCCGTCCCTCCATCTATCTATCTGTCTATCTATCTATCTATCTATCTATCTATCTATCTATCTATCTATCTATCTATCTATCTATCTATCTATCTATCTATCTATCTATCTATCATCCATCTATCCATCCAACCCATATGTTAGTATATTCACCCATCGGTTTGTCCGTCTACCGAGGCATCTATCTATCTATCTATGTATCTATCTATGTATCTATCTATCTATCTATCTATCTATCTATCTATCTATCTATCTATCTATCTATCTATCTATCCTGTTCTGTTAGTACATTCACCCATCCGTTCGTCTGTCTACCCAGGCATCTATCTATCTATCTATCTATCTGTCTGTCTGTCTGTCTGTCTGTCTGTCTGTCTGTCTGTCTGTCTATCTATCTATCTATCTATCTATCTATCTATCTATCTATCTATCTATCTATCTATCTATCTATCTATCTATCTATCTATCTATCTATCTATCTTATCAGATCGTATATTCGCACATCCATTTGTCCGTCTGTCAACCCACACACCATTCTGGCCATTTAACCCGTCCATCCCATTTCCCATTTTATCCATCCGTCCGTTTACACATCCATCCCATTTGTCCCTCCCTTAGAAAAATATAATTGGGGCGAAACGACTCACAGGCGAAATGACTCACCTCATAAGGGCGAATCGACCCACCCCAAAATCGGGGGGAAAGGACTCAGAGTGAAACGACCCACGGGTGAAACAACCGGGATTCATTGGGACACCTTAACTTTTTGTACTCTGGGTTTATGCAGACATTTTGAATTGTTTTTCTTATTTTTTCAAGCAAACATGCTTTGACTCTTCATGCAAATTTTCACCTTAGGAGACAATATTTGCATGAAATACCAAAGCATATTATCTATGAAAAATAAAAAAAAAATATCATCAATTTTGTGTCTGCTGAATTTGTCCAGAAAGTGATGTAGGTTAATTCCTTTTTAGCATACCTGCCCTGAAATTCATCAACTACATTTTACTGCCTGATGATATGTCTTAACCCTTGTCTTGCTGAACCCGGATATACCCTGCTTTTGCAAACAGTGTAGATCCAGATCAGTTGGCTTCTGAAGAAGCCAGCTGATCTGGATCTGCACTGTTTGTCATTCAATATGTGAACTTGTATCAAAAACCTGGATCAAGTAATCTGATTGGCTGAAAATTAAAAATGGGCATGACATCTTAATTTATTCAGCATGACAAGGGTTAAAACTGCTGGATGGTTTGCAAAGAGTGTAGTTTTGTGGCATCTGATCAGGGTCCACACTTTTGCTTAGGCCTCTCTGTCCCAACAGGGTACATATGGTAATAAATTTTAACCTTTGTCCTGCTGAACCCGGATATACCCTGCTTTTGAAAACAGTGTAGATCAAGATCAGTTGGCTTCTGAAGAAGCCAACTGATTTAGATCTGCACTGTTTGTCATTAAGTATGTGGCTTTATAGCAACAATCCAGATCAAGTAATCTGATTGGCTGAAACTTAGAAGTGTGTATTTTTATTTATTCAGCAGGACAAGAGTTAAAAGCAAACATACCATGGCTACCATACTTGGATAATAAAAATGTGCCTTATCTGGAGCTATGATTCCTGGTTTGGTCCAAGTAGCATTTTTTTCTTCATTGTTTTTATCAGAGGAGATATTAACCCTTACCTTGCTGAATAAATTAAGATGCCACACCTACTTCTGCCAATCAGATTACTTCATCCGGGTTTTTGATAGAAATTCACATATTGAATGACAAACAGTGCTTATCCAGATCAGAAGTGAGGCACCCTATGGACTCGCTCGGCTGGACCATGGTAGATCCGACACAAACTGGAACAACAACAGCATCCAGATCAGAAGCCAACTGATCTAGATCTACACTGTTTGCTAAGACAGGGCATGCCGTGTTCAGCAAGAGAAGGGTTAAGGAGATCTGATTGTTAAGGTAAAGTATATGATGATATTTCATGGATCAATTTTCCTATTTCTCCATAAAAACATATGTTGTGGGTACTCATTAGAAGCATCTTGTCGAGGCACTTCTAATGTGTACCAACAAAATATTTATTAATGGAGAACTGAGAAAAATGTCCCAGATTCAGATAAGGGGCTTTTGTCACCTGAAAAGTATTGATATTATTTTTCTTATTTCTCCATAAAAATCAAGTTGTGGTACTCATTAGAAGTGCCTCAATGAGTTCTCATTTTGTGGGTTCTTATGAGGCACTTCTAATGAGTACCCACAAGTATAGAAAAATAAGAAATATTTACCAGATACCTTTTCTTATTTTGTGCTATGAGAATTATCATCATATTCTCCTCCTTTATGTCTGATACCTAATGGTCCCTTTCAATTAGCTGAATATTGTTTTTTGTTGTTTTTTTTTTATCTGTTTCAGGTCTTGGACCAACAGTATCAGAACTAGATGTGAGTGAATGCCCAGTCTTTCCAAAAATGAAGTTCTCTATGGTTATACCAGAGGTGGAACAGCATTTAAAACAATTCCCAGGTAAAGTAAAATGCCACTTACAGTCACCTTTATTTGGCAGCCATTTTTTCTTTAACATGCTGTATCAACTTGGAAGAGACAATTTGATGAATGAATTAAATTTCAATCCTGTTTTCAAGAAAATCAGCAATGGAGGGGAGACAATTTAGAATATCAGACAGCCAGATCAGAAGATTACAATCAGACATGTGCATCCAGCAAAGATTCAGGTCATCCTGCGCATTTACTCAGTCTGATCAGACGCCTCACTGGGCATATTTTGGTTAGCTTGGGATACAACATTTCTTCACACAGACTACAAAGACTCTGATAAGACTGCAATGACGTGAAGGCAAATTTGAGCCTTTTTTGGGCACACGTCAGAAGGTACATTTTCTCTTGCAGTGTCATAAGTTTTGGTGCAAAAATGACAACAATGATCTTAACCCTTGTCCTGCTGAGCCCAGATAAATCCTACCTTTGCAAACAGTGTAGATCCAGATCAGTTGGCTTCTGAAGAAGCCAACTGATCTGGATCTGCACTGTTTGCCATCAAGTATGTGAATTTATATCAACAATCTGGATTAAGTAATCTTGTTGGCTGAAAATTAGAAGTGGGTGTGGCATTTTAATTTATTCAGCATGGAAGGGTTAAATTGTCACATCAGTTTTCACCTTACCTGGAGCTATGTTTGCAGAGGTTACCTATGCAGACTAACATTCATATCTACTGTTCACATGATCATTGGAAAATGCAAAGTATCTATTAGAATTACATATTTTCCAAGAATATCCTGACACCGTAACTCCATACCATACTTACTCTGACACTTGTCATGCTGAATAAATTAAGATATCACACCCATTTCTAACTGTCAGCCAATGCAGAATGTTGATATAAATTCACATAGAGAATGAAAAACAGTGCAGATCCAGATCAGTTGGCTTCTTCAGAAGCCAGCTGATCTGGATCTACACTGTTTTCAAAAGCAGGACCTATCTGGGTTCAGCAGGACAAGGGTTAAACTGAGATTTAAGAAAGTCCATTTCATTACCTAGTGATGTGTCTGATTAATGCTAGATGAATGGGGAAATAGTACAACACTCATCAAATGATAGAGCTCCAGATAAATGCAGTTTTTATTTCTTCACTAAAACACATTTTGTGGGTTCTTATGAGAAGCACCTTAGCAAAGGGCTTCTAATAAATAAACCATAACATGTTTTCATGGAGAAATAAAAGTATCAGTAGTGTATGTTTGAAATTAAAGCAGCTTATTTAGAGCTCTGCAAAATGCTTCTGGTCCAGTATTTAGGGGAAATTTGGTAATGTTCTTGCACTGATTTGGTTTGTATAATGTAGGGGTTTCATTAAGAGGTGGGGGATGGGGATTTTCCCCTTCTACTGAGGCAATTTTCCCCTGCTACTTTTCACAAATTTGCACAGGTTTTACTGAAATAGCCCTATGCATTGGGACAGATAGGCCTTTGCAAACAGTGTAGACCCAGATCAGATGCCGCAGAATGCGGCATCTGATCAGGGATCTACACTGTTTGCCATACATAATAGCAATATTTTAGACCCTTAAGAGGTAATAGAATGGGCTTCTTCAAAATTTAGGACAAGTATTGTAAAGAGTTAAGGTGTCCAAATAGGGTAAATATGGATTATATGTATAGAACATACAGAACCACCTGCCTACTTTGTCTTGAAGCACTGGGTGTCAGAAAAGTTAGTAAAACCTCTGAAATGCAGTTTTTCAGTAGATTTATTCTGACATTTAGAAGTGTACGGATGGCAGAGTTGTTAGTGCTCCCAACTTACCATATTTACCTTATATATTCGGACAGACAGGCCTGGGCAAACAGTATAGACCCAGATGAGACGCCGCAGAATGCGGCGTCTCATCTGGGTCTACACTGTTTGCCACTCATCCAGCAATTTTTAGACACAACATCACGTAGTGAATTGTACTGGTTAAAATTTTAGAACATATATGGTAAGGAGTTGAGGTGTCCGAATACTTAGGGTAAATTCCGTAGACGGAATTCAGCTTATGATTGTATAGCGCTTCATTACACAGAGCCTTTCATTATCACCCTTCCATCATCTCAGAATCACTTAACCTTTAACCCTTAAAGCGCCAATACAACTATTGTTGTCTGCTTTGTCTTCTGCTGGTTACTTTAAAAGTCACTTCTGCAAACAGTGTGGACCCAGATCAGACTGCTCCTCATCTGCTTGTGATTTTAAAAGCCATTTTTGCAAACAGCGTGGACCCAGATCAGACTGCTCCTTTAGGAGCAGTCTGATCTGGGTCAGCACCGTTTGCCTGTATGCAAAAATAGGTTTGAAAAGTTTGCAAGAATATTCAGCAGATGACATAAACAGACGACATTTTCAGATGCAGGTTTTCTTGGCGCTTTAAGGGTTAAAAGGTCAAGAAAACCTGCATCTAAAAATGTTGTCTACTGAATATTCTTGTAAACTTTTCAAACCCATTTTTGCTTAAAGGCAAACAGTGTGGACCCTGATCAGACTGCTCCTAGAGGAGCAGTCTGATCTGGGTCCACGCTGTTTGCAAAAATGGCTTTTAAAATCACAAGCAGATGACAAAGCAGACAACAGTTGTTGTGATTGGTAGTTTAAGGGTTAAATATTGTTGAAAGGGGCATAAAACATCAAATTATCATCCTTACATTTAACCTGTTTCAGATGTTAACAATGTAATGCTATGTGGAATAGAGAGTCATGTGTGTGTGCAATCAACAGTGTTCGACTTGAAAGAGAAAGGTTTTAATGTCCATGTGATAGTTGATGCTGCATCTTCCCGAAGTATGGTTGACAGGTATGTTCTTCTGTAAATAGTCAGATCTCAACAACAGCTAGGTCTGTGTTGAGTTTTACGGCCCAGTCAACACTGTTAAGTTTATGTCAAGTTGGTCATTTCACCTACTCACACTTTTCCTGGACAGGCTTAAGCATCATACGGTTAACCAGTATACTCTTCACATACATGTATTTGAACATGTTACAGACTAATTTCGAAGTTGCCTTTTTTTTTAAGTGATGTGCATATACATATAGTGGAGTAGAATGTTTGGCAATCATATTTTCTTATATTTACTTATTTCCTAGTTTTCCCTAGAATCAGCCTAAATGAGGGAGAAAATATTGCATTTCAAGAAATAATATTTATTAAGAGTTACTTCTCTTACTTTTTCCTTGGTCTTACCACAGTAACTTCATGCTTAACCTCAAAGTTGATGTTTTCTTCAACTCAAACGTATTGGCATCACTTTTGTTTCCTGAAACAAAAATCTGTCCCACTGGAGACCAGGAGGTCATGGGTTCAACCCCCGCCGAGGTCGGCAACATTCTTTCGTGGAGATTGATCATGAAATATTTTCTACGGTCATTCTCTCCCTTCCGCTGATTCAAGAAGGGCAGTTGTCAGTTTCTGGCGAAAGAATGTGCACAATACTGGTTAACCGCTTAGAGGACTAAGCCTGCCCAGTAAACGTGTGGTTAGGTAAACTGACCGCGCTCGACATGACCCCATTGGGTTGACTGGGCCGTAAAACCTCAACACAAACACAAACTAATTAGAATTGCCTCACCAAGGTACAGTTTTAATGATTATCTCAATAACTAGAGTATTTTGTTTGGAAAAATAAAAAAGAATGAGATAATCCCTCTTATTCATGCTTCCCTATCCCTGTACCAAAGCCCCAGATAAGGCACTGGTTTAAAAAAAACTACAGGGCCCAGTTGTTCAAAACTAACCATGTCGTTAGTTAACATATCATTAAAACTTTGATCAATAAATGGCGCATATACACTAATATTTTTGCTGAAAAAATGTGAGTAGCTTTTGCATTTGCAAAAGCCACCCACATTTTTTTCAGCAAAAATACCAGTGAATTAGATATTGTACTTACTAAAACAGTTAACATTTTGACCACTAATGAGCTTGTTAAGCTAACGATGCTTTGAACAACTGGACCCTGATATTTTTCTTATTTCTCTACGTAAACAGATGTTGTGGGCACTCATCAGAAGTGAGGTGCTTGTTATAAGTACCCACAACATATATTTTCGTGGAAAAATGAGAAAATGTTTTACCTTATACACCCTCTTATCTACAGCTGTGATGTTTGTTTGTTTGTTTGTTTGTGTTGAGGTTTTACGGCCCAGTCAACCCAATGGGGTCATGCCGAGCGCCGTCAGTTTACCTAACCACACGTTTACTGGGCAGGCTTAGTCCTGTAAGCGGTTAACCAGTATTGTGCACATTCTTTCGCCAGAAACTGACAACTGCCCTTCTTGAATCAGGGGAAGGGAGAGAATGACCGTAGAAAATATTTCATGAACAATCTCCACGAAAGAATGTTGCCGACCTCGGCGGGGTTGAACCCGCGACCTCCTGGTCTCCAGTCGGACAGCGCATCCAACTGAGCCACCGAGGCCGACACAGCTGTGATGTACATTATACAAAGGTAACAATCTGTGTCATCAATATGGTGAACTTCACATGGCTAGCCGCTACAGCTGTAAATCTGGGCCCAGTTGTTCAAAGCATCGTTAGCTTAATGAGCTTGTTAAAGGTCATTTCGTTAACTGTTTTAACGGATTCAATATACAATATTCTGATATTTTTTGCTGAAAAAATGTGAGTAGCTTTTGCACTGCAAAAGCTACTCACATTTTTTCAGCAAAAAATTTCAGCATATTTGCGTATCACTCGATGTAAATTTTAACGAATCGTTAACTAACGACGTCGTTAGCTTTGAACAAATGGGCCCTGGTTTGATTTTATGCCCAAGTCACTGTTAAAGAATACAAAATATATCACAAAATTGCTGCACATTTTTTAAAGTATCTTTCACCCAAAACTGCAACCTTCATGCCTTTTATAGGTCTTGCAAACACTTCAAACCACTGTGCTGAAAAAAAAACATACTGGTAGATGTTACAGTGTAAAAACATTCGGTAAATGGCCTAAAATTTTGTACACCGAAGTTTCTGACAAAATGGTATATGCACACAGTGCAGATCCAGATCAAACTGCTCCTGAAGCAGTCTGATCAGGGTCTACTCTGTCTTCAGTTCCACTAAGTATTTTAAGAAATAAATGCACAAAAAGAAAAAGAAAATGTGAAAACAGTATGGAGTAAAGTGTTTGAAAATTTAGGACATTTATAGGAGATTGGAAAATTATCTGAATATCATGCATTTGAGTGCACTTTAAATGTATTTTCTGAATTAAATGAATTAAATCATAACTTTTGTATTTTACTGAATTCCAAACAATTGCTGTTGATTTTATGTGATTTTACAATGTGGGTACTCATTGGAATTGCCTCAATAAAAACTAGAGCAAGTCAATGGCGCGCCATCGCATATCCCCGTGCCAGCGCCATCTCATATCTCCATGCACATCAAAATTCCAAATGCATTCCTCCTATCCACATCCATAGGGCTATAACCTGTGCCAGTTTCAAGGTTCTAGCTCAAAAAGCCTAAGAGGAATTGTGTGACAATAAAAAAAAAAAGGACCAAAATTCCTACTTTTTGACCCCAGACATGCCCCCAGAGCAAAATTTTGCACAGCTGTATTCAACTCTTCATTACCTTCAATTTGATATGCAACATGACTGTATTTGTACAAAATGGATTTTGGACCTATTGGGGCCACACCCGCTGGCCCTGCCCCCAGGAGTTACATCAAAATTCCAAATGTGTTCCTCCAGTCCTCATCCATAGGGCTAGTACCTGTGACAGTTTCAAGGTTCTAGCTCAAAAAGCCTAAAAGGAGTTGTGTGACAGTCAAAAAAAGGACCCAAAATCCTACTTTTTGACCTCTAGTGATCCCCAGACATGCCCCCAGGGCAAAATTTTTGCACCACTCTTCATTACCTTCGATTTGATATGCAACATGACTATGTTTGTACAAAATTGATTTTGGATCCTTCAGGGCTACTGCTCCCCCCCCCCCCCAACCCCCCTTCCCCCGGCCCTGCCCCCCGAGGGTTACATCAAAATTCTGAATGTGTTCCTCATCCATAGGGTTATCACCTGTGAAAGTTTCGAGATTCTAGCTTAAATGGTCTAGGAGCAATGGTGTGACATTACAGACAGACTTACGGACGGAGGGTGGGGTGGGGGTATCACAATATCCCAACTTTTTCTTTGAAAAGCATGGGGATAATGATCTTCTTAACCTATTGTAGACTGAATGGACTCCCCACACTATATATTGGAAGATTCTAATTTCGATTTTTAGGTATGTCAGGCTATGAGATTTAGATATTCCTAGAAAAAAATGGTTGAACTATTTGTAAACAGTGGAGGTGGAGACCATTCTGCGGAGTCTGATCTGGGTCTGCACTGTTTGTCATCTACCCTTTTAGGAGTCTCCAGACTACAGTGGGTTAACACCCCTTCTTTTTCAGCTGTGCTAGAGAGCAAAACAGAGTTTTAATTAAAAATTAAGTTTAAAAGCAAGAAATGCTTAAAAAATATCTTATCAACAATATAAATGAGTTTATCAATGATATATAATGTATTTTCAGAAGAGGCATCCACATGGCAGAGTGATTAGTGCTACCAGCTTTCCAGGAGGTCCCCTGTTTCAAATCCTGCTGGAAGCATAATTCATCTCATGACTGTATGGTACTTCATCACACAGAGCCATTTCATAATCACTCTTCCATTGACTTAAATAATGTCGAAAAGGGCGCAAGACATTAAACCGTCATTTCTATTTTCAGAATGTTTGCTTTTCAAAGAATGAAAGAGGCAGGTGCCTTTTTGACTACTAGTGAGAGTGCCATACTAGGATTGTGTGGTGGCTCAGACCACCCTAATTTCCGTGAACTACAGAAGATTATCTGGGATGAAGCTCCTGACAGTGGTTTACTATTCCAGACAACTAAAGGAGAGACTCCTGTATAGATAATAGGATATTAAATTTACTACTTGCAAAGGGCTTAAGAAGGAATATTTAGTGATAATTTTGGGATAATTTTCTCCAATTCTCCATATAAACATATGTTGTGGGTACTCATTAGAAGCACCTCAGAGAGGCCTCAGAGAGGCACTTCTAATGAGTACCCACTCTGAGGCACTTCTAATGAGTACCCACTCAGAGGCACTTCTAATGAGTACCCACAACATATGTTTTTATGGATGTAGGATTGGAGAAAATTCTCCATAAAAACATATGTTGTGGGTACTCATTAGAAGTGCCTCGGAGAGGTGCTTCTAATGAGTACCCACTCCGAGGCGTTTCTAATGAGTACCCTCAACATATGTTTTTATGGAGGATTGGAGAAAATTATCTGCGAGGCGCTTCTAATGAGTACCCACAACATATGTTTTTTATGGAGAATTGGAGAAACTTATCCCATAATTATCATCAAATACTCCTCCTTAACTAATCATTAAGACAGCATGTTTAGGGGGAGTATTTGGTGATAATTCTGGGATAATTTTTCTTCTTTCTTCATAAAAACATATGTTGTAGGTACTGATATGAAGCACATCAGGGAGGTGCTTTTAGTGAGTACCCACAACATATTCATTGAATAGGTTCATCGGAAAAGATCAAACACATTAATCAAAAGAATTTTTTTTATCACATCCAACAAAGATTTTTTTGTTTTCACTAAAACAAGTAAATAATTAAATGAGTATTGGCTTTGATAAAAAAAAAGACTTGTTTGGATTAACCCACAACATAAGTTTTCATGGAGACATTGAGGAATTAAAAATTATCCTAGAATTATCATCATATACTCCTTCTTAACCCTTCTCTTGCTGAACACGACATGCCCTGTCTTAGCAAACAGTGTAGATCCAGATCAGTTGGCTTCTGAAGAAGCCAACTGATCTGGATCTGCACGGTTTGTCATTAAATATGTAAATTTCTATCAAAAACCCAGATGAAGTAATCTGATTGGCTGGCAATTAGAAGTGGGCGTGGCATCTTAATTTATTCAGCATGACAAGGGTTAACAAGTCCTCTGGAATAGGCTTCACATCTTACATCAGCAGGACTTTTGATAAGATATTTTATTTAGCAATATTGATAATTTGTTATTTCTCCACAATGACATGACATCTTATCATAGCTTTGGGTAATGGGACTATTCATAAAACAATTTTTGTTATTTTTGCTCCAAAACCCCTTGTGGTGCTCATTACTTCATAAACACAATTCTGTGAATACCTAAAGCTCAGATGAGAATGATATACAAGTGAATATATATTTTTTTAATTTCTCCATGAAAATTTATGTTGTGGATACCCACAATGTGATTACATGGAGAAATAAGAAAAATACCAACTTTTTTTGGAGCTGTGATCTTTTCATTGAATCATCTTATTGAGAAGTTTTTATGAGATACCCTGTTTTCAAAGAGAAAGGAGGAAATAATTTCCAGTATATTTATAAGCATGGTCCATGGCTCTAGATTTTAGATAAGTCATTATTTTCAATTAAAAAAGTATTGGTATTTTTCTTACAGTATATTATGGAAGGTGGAAATAGTCAAAAGTTCTGTTTGTGAACAAAACAAGCCAATTTGAAATGAACTAAAGCAATTTCAAATGAAACAACTCATCAAATCACATAAAACAATATTTTTTCAATCAAAGAGAGCAAATAATAAAATAAAGAAATGTTACAAGCAAAATGATCTATAATGTGAAATCAAACAATACTTTGTTAGATGAAGAGTCACTTCACCAAATGTCTTTTGATTTTATCATTTGAAAGCGACTTCTTTCCTGTTAGAGTAGACCCCTTTTCAGTAAAGCAAATCGAAAGTCACAAAGTTGTATAAAATAGTGGTAAATCTGCAAAGTATGTCAGTAAGACACATCCATAAGCAGTAAGACACATCCATAAGCAATAAAACATAAAACACATCCATAAGCAGTAAGACACATCCATAAGCAATAAAACACATCCATAAGCAGTAAGACACATCCATAAGCAATAAAACACATCTGTAAGCAGTAAGACACATCCATAAACAATAAGACACATCCATAAGCAGTAAGACACATCCATAAGCAGTAAGACACATCCATAAGCAATAAGTCACAGCCATAAGCAGTAAGACACATCCATAAGCAATAAGTCACAGCCATAAGCAGTAAGACACATCCATAAGCAATAAGTCACATCTGTAAGCAGTAAGACACATCCATAAGCAATAAGACACATCCATAAACAATAAGACACATCCATAAGCAGTAAGACACATCCATAAGCAGTAAAACACATCCGTAAGCAGTAAGACACGTCCATAAGCAATAAGACCCATCCATAAGCAGACAGACACATCCATAAGCAATAAGACATATCCATCAGTAGTAAGACACATCCATAAGCAATAAAACACATCTGTAAGCAGTAAGACACATCCATAAGCAATAAAACACATCTGTAAGCAGTAAGACACATCCATAAGCAATAAGACACATCCATAAACAATAAGACACATCCATAAGCAGTAAGACACATCCATAAGCAGTAAAACACATCCGTAAGCAGTAAGACACGTCCATAAGCAATAAGACCCATCCATAAGCAGACAGACACATCCATAAGCAATAAGACATATCCATCAGTAGTAAGACACATCCATAAGCAATAAAACACGTCCGTAAGCAGTAAGACACGTCCATAAGCAATAAGACACATCCATAAGCAATAAGACATATCCATCAGTAGTAAGACACATCCATAAGCAATAAAACCTGTCCATAAGCAGTAAGACACGTCCATAGGCAATAAGACACATCCATAAGCAATAAGATGCATCCATAAGCAATAAGACACATCCATAAGCAATAAGACACATTCATAAGCAATAAGACACATCCATAAGTAGTAGGTGTGGCTGAGTTTACATTTAACTCTTTGCATGCTGGGTAATTTTGCATGCTTTATTGTCGTCTGTGGATTTTTTTTTTAATTAACTTTTTCAAAAAAACATTTCAGGAATACCATCAGAGTGTCACACAATTTGGTTCCAGATCAGGCCTGAAGTTTTGTCCAGCTTGATCTAGGTCCAAACTATTTGCAAAGATTATCAGTAGATGACAAAAGTTGCCACTAGCAGGGAAAGAGTTAATACTGAAATGACAATTTTAGAAAATGTTACATACTATTTCTGACAAGCATAACAGATTGCATCTTTATTTTGTTTGACCTTGGTTTACCGTTTACCCTTCAACTACCTGTATTTCAACAGTGGACAACCTTTTAAAATTGTTTTCGTTATTTTTTTTTTTTTTTTTTTTTTTTACAGAAGCTATAGCTTGGCATTTTAGTCATATTTCCTCCAGATGAAACCATAGCTCCAGATAAGATAGAGTATCAGTAAAATATTTTTCTTATTTCTCCATAAAAACATGCTGTTGGTGCTCCAGGGGGCTGGCCAGATGTGATTATTATGAAAACATGCCTATTCAAATATACTGAAAATTTTACTACTAAAAAATGAAAATTTTCAGATAAAAAATTCTGATATTTTTCATGTTTCTACTCAAAACATAGATTGTGGGTACTCGTTAGAATTGCCTCATTGAGGCTGTTCTAACAAGTACTCATTAGAATTGCCTCATTGAGGCAGTTCTAATGAGTACCCACAATCTATGTTTTGAGCAGAAGAAAAATAATATATACCCCTGTAAACCCGTTTTACTTTATAAAAGTGGGGTTTAAGGGGGTCAAAATTATATAGGCATGTTTTCTTGATGTGAAGGTGTCGTGTATCTTATGTCACCGGGTCATCCAACTGATATTGGCTTTCAGTTGGGCAAGGCCTACTATCCTTATAGCAGGTAAGGGTAGAGGGCTAATGTTTTTATTTCTTCTATTTCTTTACTTTCATTCTTATTCCTCTTTCTTCCCTGTTACTCTGTTTCATCTCCTCTACTATCTCTTTTCTCTCTTCCTGTGGGAGATGACACAAAATGACCCACAAGGGTTGATGTGTCGTTACACCCCAACACAATGTTGGTACCCCTCAGTGAGAGGCTTCTAATGAATGCCCACAACATATGTTTTCATAGAGAAATAAGAAAAAATCTGAACACTTTTCAGCCGAGAAAAAAGACATATTCAGAGGTATGAGACAGCAAGATTAAAATATCAAACCTTATTTTCTTTGAAGAATAAAAAATTATAGATCTAAGTTGTTTGTCATCTGCCTAGAGAATGTTAAAGAGTAAGTGTACTTGCCATGTTTGTGAAGGTTGCTGATGTATATATAACATATTTTCTGATAGTGGAGGTAAGTTTGTGAAAATACCATATTTGATGATATTATGACACATAAGCGCACAGTCAAGCAGTACGGTAAATGTCTTAAAATTTCGAACACTTTATTCCATACTTTTTTTTGGCTTTAATTTTGCTTTTTATGCATTTGTCTCTTAAAATGCTTAGTGGAATGGCAAACAGTGAAGACCCTGATCAGACTGCTCATTCAGGAGCAGTCTGATCTGGGTCAGCACTGTTTGCATACTGCATTTTGACGGAAACTTTGGTGTTCAAAATTTTAGGATATTTACAATATCTGAATCTTCATATTAAGGCTCATGTATCATCATCCAGTCCCTATAAAAACCTATGCAAACCTATTTGAATTGCAGAATGCAGCATCTTATCAGGGTCTACACTGTTGCTTCTGTCTGTCTGTCTGTCTGTCTGTCTGTCCGTCTGTGGGACAAAGGGTAAATGTGGTATGCATTCTCCAAATGTTCAGGTCAGCCTGCACATTCATGCAGTCTGATTAGGGCCTTCATTACCGTCTTCACCCTTGTTATGCTGACTGAATTAAGATGACACGCCCACTTCTAATTGTCAGCCAATCAGATAACTTGATCCAGGTTGTTGCTTTAAATTCACAATCTGAAAGACAAACAGTGCAGATCCAGATCAGTTGGCTTCTGAAGAAGCCAACTGATCTGGATCTACACTGTTTGCAAAGGCAGGGTATATTCAGGTTCAACAGGGCCAGGGTTAAAGAATCATAGGATGTGTAAGTTGTTGTGTGCATATTGCATAAGGACTTTTTCTCATGTTGTGCAGCAGCTGCATTTTCCTGTTTAAAATCTGAACTGAATAGGAAAAGTATTAAATTGGAGATTATGTTAATGTCAGTGTTATATTTTGTGATAGAAACCAAATAAATCTTCCTGGTTGAAATTGGAGGAGAACACTTTATACAATTGATGCATTCTCTTGAGGTTAACATCAGGATTTGTTGACTTGAGGAAGTGATGTTCACCAAGGCAAAGCCAAGGTGAACATCAGATGATCACTTTTGAGGGTTGACAAATCCTGATCTTAACTTCTAAAGAATGCATCAGTTGTTTTGTTATATGTCTGATTTATTTCTTTATTGATTTTATTTCTTTATTTTATTTTATTTTAGTTTTTTTTTTTTTTTTATTATTATTTTTATACCCAGTCTCAATAACATTTTTCTCAAAATGCAGTCATCACGAAAACATGCCTATATAATGTTGACCCCCTTAAACCCCACTTTTATATAGTAAAACTGGGGTTTACAGGGGTATACATTATTTTTGTTCATCCGAGGCGGTTCTAACGAGTACCCACAATCTATGTTTTGAGCAGAAATAAGAAAAATATCAGAATTTTTTATCTGAAAAATTGCCATGTTTTGGTGGTAAAATTTTCAGTGTATTTGAATAGGCGTGTTTTCGTAATGTCTGGAGAGAATATGCTTGTCTTACTAATGTCGCTTTACTTATTTTAACATTTAACCCTTGTCCTGCTAAACCCGGATATACCCTGCCTTTGCAAACAGTGTAGATCCAGATCAGTTGGCTTCTGAAGAAGCCAACTGATCTGGATCTGCACTGTTTGCCATTAAGTTTGTGAATCTCTATCAACAACTTTAATCAAGTAATCTGATTGGCTGAAAATTAGAAATGGGTGTGGCTTCTTAATTTATTCAGCAGGACAAGGGTTAACAAAGGTCATAAAGCTTTGCCTATATTAAAATTTACAATAAAACATTTGCAAGACATCCATAATAAAAAAAAAAATCAAATTGTAGGTAAAGTACTTGTAATAAAAGATGAAGAATAAAGATTCAAATTAAATAAAGTAAACAAGTTGTGAACAATTATTACAAAAGTCTTTTATCCAAACTATATTTAGCTGTCTGGCAGCTGTGATAAAAGTGATGTTAACCTGTCCTTGACCCTAGTAGGCAAAATTTAATAAAAGCAGCTAACTTTGTTAAACATCAGGATTTGTGAATACCAGTGAGAGCCAGTTTCAGCAAATCAAAGAAGGCCTTTGATAGCAGTTATATAACAACAGTAAGTGACAGTTGGTAGTGTACATTTCATTATTAATTATTTCTGTTGCTTCATTTCCTACTTTTCATAAAGTACAGTTGAAACAGTATTTATAGGGGCCATTTTTTGTCTGTCCTGCCTCCAGATATTTTTCTCATATTGCATGTAACAACAAATGAGCTGTCAGATAGTAAAACCTTCTATGCATTCTAAATATTCAAACAGACATGTCTCAGAAAATGTGGACCAAATCAAACTGCTCCCAAGAAAAAGTTTGATCAGAGTCTGCACCCTGCATTTATTAGATACATCATGATCAGGATTTAATCAGGGAAGCAAATTCTCTTCTACTGGAATAGTCTCCCTTTATAACGAAATATAAAATCTTCCACGAGACTAAAATGTAAAAAAAATCATAAGAAACTAAGCATTTGCGTAGCTCTTAAAAAGGTGCGTTTTTCAGCCAAAAAGTATCTATATTTTCTTATTTCTCGACAAAAACATATATTGTGGGTACTCATTAGAAGCACCTCGGTGAGGTGCTTCTAATGAGTATCCACAACATATGTTTTTGTCGAGAAATAAGAAAACTATTTACCTGATACCCACTCTTAGTCTAGGCCTATGCATTTGGACAGTGTCATGGAATTTTGCCAAGGTTCGTCTGTCTTTGGTCAGATATGTGATAAATATATGATAGAATGTATTTGAAATTCTTAGGTGGTTTACCTGACCAGACAAACTTTTGCCAGATGGGTCATGGGGTCAGATATATTTTGTGGTGGCGTTTCGAGAGTCATAGCATGATAGTGTTATATCTAGTTGTGTTATAATGGATAATGTTATATAGAGGTTCCATTGAACTATAGTACTTTTAGTAATATATGATTGATAGTGTTATATCCATTAACTGTGTAAAATGAGGTACCAGTCTACTATAGTACGGTAAATGTCCAATGAACAATTTATTACTTACTTTTTTGCTTACATTTTGATTTTCATGCAGTTATTCCTTAAAGTAATAAGTGGACTGGCAAACAGTGTAGACCCTGATCAGACTGCTCCTTAGGAGCAGTCTGATCTGGGTCTACACTGTTTCCATATGCAATTTTGTCAGACACTTTGATGTTCGAACTATTAGGACATTTACCGTACTTGTAGTAATATATGATTGATAGTGTTAGATCTAAAAAATTGTTGTAATGAATAATGTTATAATGAGGTGTCAGTGTATTACAGTATTTGTAGTAATATATGATCTACAGTGTGAGAAAAGGGCCCTTCTTGCATATACAGGTAATTAAAGGGTATAAATACACTTTCAAGGGAGACAATTGTCTTCATGTTTTTACTCTAAAAGGAAAGAATTTATTCCCCTAGTAAAGAGTCAGATCATGGCCCTTTACTATTTACAGAAATTATATTCTATATACAGTGATTCATTAAAGAGAATTAATGCACCTACAAGGGAAGGAACTCTGATATGAAAATATTTGCCTCCCATCTCATTTGGGGCTTCTCTTAAGGGAAATAGAGACACTTTCAAGGGAGTCAAACTGTCAAAACTGTTTTGGCTCCATTCTAAAAATGGGGGTCTGTTCTAAAAGGAAAGAATTGCTCCCACTGAAATTCTTTCCTTTTAGAGCAGACCCAATTTTAGAAGGGACTTAGTGCATAGGAAAGCAAACAGGAAATCACAAAAGATGTCCCTTGTAAAAAATGACAGAAAATGTATCAAGTGTATCATGTCCACTTAACCCTTGTCATGCTGAATAAATTAAGATGCCACACGCACTTCTGATTTCAAGCCAATCAGATTACTTCATCCGGGTTTTTGATAGAAATTCACATATGTAATGACAGACAGTGCAGATCCAGATCAGATGGCTTCTTCAGAAGCCAACTGATCTGGATCTACACTATTTGCTAAGACAGGGTATGTCATGTTCAGCAAGAGACGGGTTAAAGGAATGAATTTGACAATACAGGTTGATCTGGGACTTCACTGTCTACAGGTTATTTTTAACCTTTATGCTGATACAAGAATGACAGTTGTCAGTTACTGGCAAAAGTATGTGCACAGAGTAGTGGTTAACTGCTTAGAGGACTAGCATGAGTAGGTTAACTGATCAGCTCGACATGACTTTAACAGTGTTGACTGGGCCATAAAATCCAGCTCAAACAAACAAACAAACCTACTAACTAACAATTTGGTCTCGGTGGCTCAGTTGGATGCACCGTCCGACTGGAGACCAGGAGGTCGCGGGTTCAACCCCCACCGAGGTCCTTTACGGGAGATTGATCATGA
This sequence comes from Anodontia alba, assembly GCA_964016985.1. NCBI lineage: Eukaryota > Metazoa > Mollusca > Bivalvia > Lucinida > Lucinidae > Anodontia > Anodontia alba. The sequence goes on from OZ024834.1 coordinate 36,660,084, forward strand.
AATATTTTCTACGGTCATTCTCTCCCTTCCTCTGATTCAAGAAGGGCAGTTGTCAGTTTCTGGCGAAAGATTGTGCACAATACTGGTTAACCGCTAAGAGGACTAAGCCTGCCCAGTAAATGTGTGGTTAGGTAAACTGACCACGCTCGACATGACCCCATTGGGTTGACTGGGCCATAACACCTCAACACAAACAAACAAACTAACAAAGGCAATATAGGCTGATTCGGCCTTCACTGTCCACATTTACTGCAAGAGCCCTTTTCTCATGAAGTGGCTCATACATCATAAGGTATCTTTAATTGTGACTTCATGTGTTGTTGTGTGTGTGACCTATATGCATGTACATGCATTTTTGTTGTTGATGATTCATGAAGGAAATAAATGATTTACAAAGGAAATATGTTGTACAATCTATTATTGATTTCCACTTTTAAAATAACTATATATTTAAACTTTCACAATCATTGTCATTGATTGTCACCAGAGCTCAAGTGGGTGAGCAAGTCCGCTTCTGCAACCTTAACCCTTTTGCACTCAGAACTTGCACTTTGTACTTTCAAAGTTCTGTTTTTCAGTATTTAAATTTTGATATAAGTTGCTTACGTTTCATATTTGAAATAGGTCTAGTTCAACCAGTGGTCACCATTTGATTAAACCTAGTTGGCCAGAGTCCCCAATGCTGCATACTAAGTTTCAAGGTCTTCGGCCTTTCAAGTCATGAGAGGAAAATATTCAAAGGGTTTATACCATATATGGGCATGATGAATATCTTGGTCATTTGACCAAAATCCCATGGACAAACTTTCATTCCCCCATCCCACCCCACAGGGGCTCCACATGTAATTTGGTTTCAATCAGCCCAGCAGGTTTAGAGGAGAAAATAAAAATACTAAATCTGACGCATCCAGGTCAAAAGTCAGTAAATGACCTTGATAGTTCTAAAAGTTCATTTAGGTGATTGCATATATTAACTTTGAATATCGTAGGCTACAATAGCTTCACAATATTTACAGTTTCCATTTTTACCATACAAAAGCCTAAGTGACCAAATTTGATATTGCCGTAAAATAGGTCAAGGTCAACGAAGGGACAAACTTGGTAGAACCTAAGTACCCAATGGTGCATACCAAGTTTCAAGGTCGTCGGCCATTCGGTTCCTGAGAAGAAGAGTTTCAAAGGTTTTTACCATATATGGGCATGGTGGCCATCTTGATCATGTGACTTAGATCCCATGAACACCCCATCCAACAGAGGCTCTACATGTAATTTGACTTAATCAGCCCAGCAGTTTTACAGAAGATAAAAATACTGAATCTGAGGCATCCAGGACAAAGGTCAATAAATGATCTTGTCCTGTGATATTTATAAAACAAAAATCGTTTTTGCAATGCTGTTTACAAATATCAACTTTGATACCATAGGCTAAAATATCTTTAGAAAAATCCACAGTTTGCCTTTTTCCCATACAAAAGCCCAAGTGACCGAATTTGACTTTGCTATAAAATAGGTCAAGGTCAACCAAGGGTCATCGTTTGAACACACGTGGTAGAGCCCGAGTCCCTAATGCTGCATATCAAGTTTCATGGTCATCGGCCATTCGATTCCTGAGAAGAAGATTTTCAAAGGTTTTACCATATATGAGCATGGCGGTCATGTGGCCCAGATACTAAGAACAAACTTTTGCTCCCCAATCCTTTGGAGGCTCCATATATAATTTGGTTTCAATTTGCCCAGCGGATTCAGAGATGTTTGAAAATGTTGACGATGACGGACCACTGCCTATCCTATCGGCTCACCTTCGGCTTCGGTGAGCTAAAATTATTTCATTTATATTAATTAATCTTCCACCACTGAGTTTATAAAGTGGACTGTTTCATCTTCGAATTTGGATGTGTCCGTTACAAATAGGGATGTCAAACCTCAATCCATCCAGACCAGAATGGCAAACAATGTGGATCCAGATAAGACGGCTCATAATGAGCCGTCTCATCTGGATCTACACTGTTTGCAAAATAATATCTCGGTCTACAGGGTCAAAGGGTTAAGGAGAGTGGATACTCTTTCAGGGAAGACAACTGTCAAAATTGGATCGCATCCTTTCTGAAATGGAGCCTGTTACTGAAGGGAAGTATCTGCAAATTATTTTCTTTTAGAAGAGCTCCTCTTTCGTGTACAGCAAAGAAAACATGGAGTTGCAAAAGTTGATTCCCTTGTAAAAATGGTAGAAATTCTACTAAGAGTATCATTTGCACTTAACCCTTAAAGCGCCAAGAAAAACTGCATCTGAAAATGTCGCCTGTTTATGTCGTCTGATGAATATTCTTGCAAACTTTTCAAACCTACTTTTTGCATACCGGCAAACAGTGTGGACCCTGATCAGACTGCTCTGTCCACACTGTTTGCAGAAATAACTTTTAAAATCACAAGCAGAAGACAAAGCAGACGACAATTGTTGTGATTGGCGCTTTAAGGGTTAAACAAGGATATTTGTTGCAAAACGAAGTGTGATTAGGTTAACTGACCGGTCCAACATGACCTGAACAGTGTTGACTGGGCCATTATACTCAAACTTAAGCAAAACAAAAGAAATACAATTTCTGTTGACACTAAATGAATAGGTACATTCTAAGAAAGAGGGGACTGAAAAACTGGTGTTTTTTTCCATTATTTTATACAAGGGGAAAACTTATGACCTTCTGTGTAGCTCCCTGATACGAAGGCCTATTTGAAAAGGAGTGTGAGCAAATGCTTTCCTTTTAAAGCAGGCCTTTTTCAGAAGGGAGGCAAAAGAGTTTTGACAGACTGCTCATGAAATTGTATCTATTCTCCTTAGCCTGAACGTTTTTAATCCTTTTTCAAAAGGAGACTGCTCCAACAAAAAGAAATGGCTTCTCTGACAGAAGCTCTCTCAAAGGATATACAGCTGAACTTCAATGGCTCCTATGGAAATTTGTTCGAGATATGGGTAGTTCGAGCCACTGAAGTTTAATCAGGGTGCCTGGTCAGGAAGCAAATAGCGATATTCTAGGGAACTCTTTTCGATTTTACTACACAATAATTGTATGTAATTCAATGAGGTGATTATAATGTGTACACACAACATACAATTTCATGACGAAATAAGAAAAATTCCGTAATATTTATTTTCTTGGGCTATCGATAGAATTTCGTAGGGACACATACTCTGAATTAATTTTGCAACATTAATTCAGAGATACGATAAAAAATATTTCTTTTCAAGAACGGGACACTTACTGAAATTTTACAGGCTGTCAGGTGCCACATTTTATGATTGTATTAAAACCATATATCAATATTTTTATTCTTTCTTGGATAATAAAATGTGTATTTTTGAGGAATATGGAGCCTTTAAAGCTTGAGAAGATGACATTTAACCCTTAAAACGCCAAGAAAAACTGCATCTGAAAATGTTGTCTGTTTATGTCGTCTGCTGAAAATTCTTGCAGACTTTTCAAACCTATTTAAAGCTCCTAAAGGAGCAGTCTGATCTGGGTCCACACTGTTTGCAAAAATGACTTTTAAAATCACAAGCAGATTACAAAGCAGACGACAATAGTTGTGATTGGCGCTTTAAGGGTTAAGGGGACTCGATATACACTTGGCGGTGTATCTGCAATTTTGCAAGGGAAACAGCTTTTCTGAATTCCTGCATGCTTTTCTAAACACCAGTCCACTTGAGAAAAGGAATCTACTGTTTGTAAATAGTTTCATTATTGGTCCATCCATTGTGTGTGTGTCTGTGTGTGTGTTTGTGTGTGTGTGTGTGTGTGTGTGTGTGTGTGTGTGTTTGGTGGCATGTAGAGGCAGGGTAACACTTGCTAAATTCTAAAATTAGCCACCCACTTACCTGAGACAATGATCAAAAACTCCGATTAAGTTTATGGTTATTTCTTGAAAAAATTTCTAATAACACAAAATAACAGAAAATTCATAACCCTTTGTATGCTGCTGAGATATGCTGATGACAAAATTTGCAGACAAGTGATACAACAGATTGATTTTTTTGTTACTTGTCCAAGAGCATATAATTTGACATTTCATGCGAATCGTCTCTTAAAAAAAGATGATTCGCTTGAAATATCAAGTCCTAGTGCATTGCAATAATAACAAAAATGTTTACAATAAAATTTACTACTATTAAAATTTATAGTATAAATAGTTCAAAGCGGTGAATGTCTTAAATTTCAAAGGTTTGACCATTGCAGTTCAGTAGAACATCACTTTGTATCTAATAGTAACCATCGCGTATCTATGATCCTTTATAAAACAATTTTAAGCCAATCATTTTTCAGAATAAGATTTTGGTATCTAGTTTAACAGGGTGCAGGATACCAATTAGGGTGGTGAGGACTGGAACTAGGAAAAAGTATACAGAGGCCAAGGGTTGTCTTTAATAAAAATAAGTAAATATATAAATAAATAACAAAAAAACAAAAAAACAAAAAAAAAAAAAACGACTCTGATGGGACAGTAATAGAGGAGACTGATTAAAATTATGTCAGTTATACACAAAAAAAAACAACAACAAAAAAACTTATTTTATTTAATTAAAGACCAAATGATATTCTCTGCGTGCTATGGTTGAAAAATCAGATCTGATAAACTTTTTTTTTCTTTTGTTTATTTATTTTCCACCAAGATGAAGCTACACGTCTTCAAGAACAAAAACAATTCCAAGACGTGCTGATAGACCTCTTCCTTACTTGTGATGTGTTTTGTTAGTCTTAGGCTAACCTTTAATTTGAGACCAAATTTGGAAAGTCAAGGAACATTGTGAGGGTCAGAATTTAGCCAAATGCTATATAAAAGCCTATGAAAAAGTAATTAGGTTCCAGGTCCCAATAATTAGATTGTTTTTTGTTTTTTCCCTACTGTATTCAGCAAGATTTTATCTTTATAGGTTTTATCCCTGTTATTTTTTCTCTTTGCCCTCAGTGTACAATAATTGAATTACTTGATCGGTTGCAGAAAACCGCCCACATTCCATTTGTTAATAATGTTAAAACTCAAGGTTAAATTTGTAACCCTTTTAGCAATGCAGACCCAAAACATATAACTATGCAAACAATGTAGATCCAGATGAGACGGCTCGTAACGAGCCGTCTCATCTGAATCTACCTTGTTTGCCGTTCAGTTTTTGATTCTATGCCTGACAACTATTTACAAAGATAGACGTGTCTAAATACTAAGATGGAATAGTCCATTTCAGAAACTCAGGGGTGAAAGGATTAACAAGAGAATCCATGCAATCTTGATATGTCAATTGATCGCCTGCAGAATACAGTCCTGGTTTCTGTAGAAGGCTTATAGCCAACAACGCTGATCCTGACCAGTCGCTCTTCAAATTCACTGCGTAGTCGGCAAATTTACAGCATGGTCGGTAGCGCGTCTGACTGCAGAAGCAGGAGATGCAAGCTCGAATCTCAACTCGATCACGTGACTTTCATGGAATCAATTTCTATGGTCATTTTCCCCCTTCCGCTTCATTCAAGATGGGCAGTTGTCAGTTACTGGCGAAAGTACCGGTTAACCGTTAAAATGACTAAACCTGCCCAGGAAAAAGCGGCAGTAGCGTTTTTAAACTGAACTACTTGACATGACCTTACAGTATTGAATGGGCCGTAAATTTCCACATCAAATTCGCTGTCCGCACCTCAGGTACTGACAGCCCTCCTTATTAAGCGCTTAGCACGCTGGGTAAAATTTCCAGCAAACGACATTTTGAAATATTTTTCTTACTTTTTCCCAGGACACTGGATTTGACGTTTCATGCAAATTGTCTCCTGAGCAGACAATTTGCATGAAATGTCGAATCCTGTTTTCTGGGAAAAATATCAATTTGTCGTCTGCTGAATTAGCCAAGTGAGTGTTAAAGGGTAATATTGGATAGACATAAAGCGCGTGTTTGAGACTACATCTAATTAATTAATGTTGTTTATTGATTGCAGTGATTGGGATAAATTTTTAATGACTATAAACATATTGCGCGATTGTGACCGAGTCGGACTGGCTCTGTAACATAATGCGTCTATTGCTATTTTCCCAAGGTTTTAGAAATCAATCAATCACCTTAAATCATCCGTAAATCTCATTTTATCATTCACATGCTCGAGCGCAAGGAATATTAGTTTTTAATCGGAGTTGCAAGGTAAGTTAGTAATTTTTGTTTTTAAGAGGAATTAGTCCAGTTTCAGGGGATATAACTCTGTCAAAATTGTGTTTGTCTCCCTTCTGAAAATTGGTCTACTCTACAAGGAAAGAATTAGAAGAGTGCGCGTGGGTGTGCAGGAAAGCAAACAGGAAGTCACAAAAGTTGTCTCACTTGAAAAAATGGAAGATAATCTGACAGGCTTAAGATTAATTAATACACCTCCAATGGAGATCATTCTTGCTAAAATATACTTGTCTCTTTTCTCAAAGTGTGTGTGAGAAGGGGATGGGGAGGGATACTTTTAAAGTAAAAGATCATCTATCATCTTTCCGTCCCCTGATCTACCTACCCACTGGGAGCAAATCTTTTACTTTACCACAATTTTGAATGATTAATGGTACCAAAGAAACAAATTAATATGTGCTCTGCCTTTGAAGAAAATACAATTATACACGAAAATAAGTGCAGGTCGTCGTGCAGTTTTGTTTTCTTTCTTTATTACAAATGTATTTACCCCTTGTCCTGCTGAATAAATTAAGATGCCATGCCCACTTCTAATTTTCAGCCAATCTGATTACTTGATTTGGAATGTTGCTATAAATTCATATACTTAATGCCAAACAGTGCAGATCCAGATCAGTTGGATTCTTCAGAAGCCAACTGATCTGGATCTACACTGTTTGCAAAGGCAGGGTATATCCGGGTTCAGCAGGACAAGGGTTAATTCAATCCACAAACAAAACTCAGAGAAACAAAGTTAGGCTGTCTTGGTTTAAAGATTCCATTTTACCTTATTTGATGAATTTTGTTAGTATTATTGTCGCACCTGTGTTAGCATAGGCGACTTAGGCGTGCAAATTTCCGTTCGTCCGTCCGTTCATTCGTTCTTGTACTTACGTCCACGTTAACTCACCCTAAATGAAGTCTACAAACAGTAAAATTTTACAGTTAGTTTCACTTCACTGATTGTTTTATCTCACTGAACTAAACGAGGATGACATTTCTCACCCTTCCACACAGGTGCGAAATAAACTTCAACGGAGTTCTTAATATTTTGATAATGCATAAGTATTAGCCTTCACAAAAAGCTTTTTTTTTTTAAGCTAATACTTGGTTATACACGATAAGCAGTCCATGGAAAACAGTATTGGAGCAGTCCATGACATTTAAGAGAGTGCTTCCGGAGCAATGGCAAACTCTAAGATTGTCTACGCCCATGGGTGTTTTTTTTTTTTTTTTTAATGGCTCGCCATTCTGAAACTACTGATGCTTTCCATTACGAAAACATGCCTATTCAAATATATAGAAAATTTCACCTCCAAAAACTGAAAATTTTCAGATAAAAAAACTCTCAGACTGATATTTTTAATTCACATTTCTGCTAAAAAGATAGATTGTGGGTACTTGTTAGAACCGCCTCAGATGTTCGAGCCATTGAAGTTTTACTGTATGCATGCATGTAATGCTGTAATAATAATACTAGTTTCCTTCACCGCTAAGTCGTTTTCAACTTGGGGAATTTACGAGAGGTTTAAATATATATATTAATAATTTTGTGTCAAACACAAGTCATCAACATAACTTCTCTATTTATTAAGTTTTCTTAGTTCTTATTTCTCTTAAACCAAAGTAAATAATTTTAATAATATCTAAGACAATTTAGGATGGTTAAATTTCAAAATATATTTAATATTTCTGTCATAAAATCAAAGATCGAATTGTTACCTTCTCTGACAAACCATGCCTTTTCATTCTAGTACCCCTGCCCAAATATGTACACTCTTCTTCCTGCCAATACTTTCCCACAGAGAAAACAGGTAGGCGGAGCCCAGAGACTCTGGCAGTATGTACACACATACAAATATGGCTGATGTACTTCCTGAGGAATTTCCAACTCAAAGCTTGTCAGAAAGGTCAGTGATCAGTCAGAGATAATACAATGTAATAGTTCAGGTGCAGTGGAAAGGGAGAGCAAGGAAATAAGAAGGAAAGGTTAAAGCTGAAACAGAAATCAGAAAGAACAATATATGCCAATATACAGTCGAACCTCGTTATCTCGAACTCGCTTATTTCGAATTACCGCTTATCTCGAAGTGAAAATCTGGTCCCTGTTTTAACATGAAACTATGACAACAGGTAACAAAATAATGTGGAAAAGAGGAGAAATTGCTCCTAAGGAGCAATTTCTCCTCTTTTCCACATTATTTTATATATATATTTCTAACTTAAGGAGTCAAATTACACATTCATTTGTTAAATGTGGTTGTTCAATTCATTGTTTTCCTCACTCTCTCAACTCTGATATGTCGAGGTACGGATATCTCGAAGTGTTTCAGTGGAATGCGAGACAACAAGAGTCGACTGTTTATTACAATACTTTAGGGTTCCCGTGCGTTGTCGGATATCCTAAATATGCGCCCACCTGCATCGAGCGCCCTTTTAAAGGCAAGTTTCACTTTTCCTGGCCCTGCAAAGGCGAACGACTTCGAATCCATTTAAAATAGCGCCCACCACGCACTGCAGAAATACGTAACCGTTTAATGGACACTGAATATTAAAGCCTCAGTGATCAGTAGCCTTTTCTAGGGATTGGTTCGCAAACACGGTCGACAGGTGAAAAACAAACAAAAACAGGAAAACTAATTGCTTTATGTGATAAACTGCTTTTTAACATTTTCTATGATGTTATCGAACAATTAGCATTCTCTTATATGAGTATACCGACATTTAGAAATGCATGAACATCATAAAATCCTCGATAAAATCAGATATATCTCCCTGAAGTAAGAATTATGGCATTACTACGGCGTCATTTAGTGTATTTAGTTTACTTTTAGCATGCTGGGTAAAACGTTCAGCAGAAATATGTGATATAGGGATCAAACATGGTTTTTCATGCATTAACATTCGCCAGGTCCCGAGGGAGGTGTTGAAAACCGAGGCCGAAGGCCGCGGTTTTTAACACCTCCCTAGGGACCTGGCGAATGTTAATGCATTGAAAAACCATGTTCGATCGGTATTATTGCATAAAAGTTTATTACAATTAGCGTTATTTCTTGCACTATTTTGTTTCGTCTTTTCACTGATGTCTCACGAACGTAATTACCACGGGCTATGCTCGTTCCATGGGTCGGCCAGTACACATCTCGTTACGGTAGCAAATCTTTGGCCCCGGTACGATCATATTGAAAGTTGCGTAGCCGTGCATTAACAGCGTGTTAATGCGTTAATTGCCTTGTTAATACACGGCTTTTCGTCGGTTAATGCACGGCTGTTAATAACGTGCGGCACTGCTTTTTATGCAATAATAAAGGTTAAATCTTGGATATAAAGTGGATTATCAGCCTTATCTGACCATTCAAAAGTTAGTAAACATTCAAGACTTGGCGGAATCAGACTCTAGCAAATGGGCTTAGCACATACTATTTTTCATTTCCCGAAGCTAAGCCGAGACCAAAGAAAAATATGAAACTGTGAAAATGACCGTAAGTACTGTACCTTAAGTGATATTTTGATAAACGTTTGTAAAAACATTAATATTGAAAATATCTAAGCGGAAGAATTGTTAAACGCCACATTCATTGGTATAGCCGGGGTTAAACTTCTTTTTTCTTAGCCAGTTAGTGAAAATGGCCATAACTCTTGATTCTTAGGAATATTTTGATTATTTTTGCATATAGATTGATATTGACAAGATATAGTCAACGAGCTTGCGAAAATGTCATTTTGCAATGACCAAGGCTATACTCAGGCAAAACTAGAGCTGTCAGAGGATCTGACTACAATCCCGCTATAGCGCTGCCAGAGGAGAAAGACAACAAAATATATAAACGGTTCAGGTAAAAAAAAAAATGTCCAAATTTACACAAGCAAAAATATGCGAAAAAAGTTTTAAAACTCTAAACAAAAAGCTCACGCATATCTTCATTCCATGTAGGATATATCTGAAAACTTTCAAAATGATCAGTGCAGAGCTGTAAAAGGAGTTGATTTTACAAAGTACCCACTGTCTATAGATGAACAGAGAATTTCAGGTTAAAATTGACTAAGTCCAGACAGTCAAAGAATGAGAGAAACAAAAATGACAGTTTGTACAAAAATCACATGCATATTTTCAATCTATGCAGAAGATGGCTGCAAAGTTTCAAAACAATCAATGCAAAGATGTCAAAAAGAGTTGATTTCACAGTTTACCCACTGATTTCGTCGAATATCGCTTTTCAGTCTAGAATTTAAGTCTGAACCACTGAAAAAAAAGAGAAAAATCGTTGAAAGATTTTACAAAAAAACAAAACAAAAAAAAAAAAAAACGAAAAAAACACTTGTATATCTTCATACGATTTAGTAAACATCTGCAAAGTTTCGAAACAATTAGTGCAATGCTGTAAGGCGAGTTGTTTTCAATAAGTACCCACTGTCTATACATGTCAATACAATATAATAGCATATAGCATTTTAGAACAAAAAGCAAAGCTTAAAAAGTGAGAAAAAATAATCAGAAAAGCATAGAAAAACCACATGCACATTTTCACTCCATGCAGAAATTATATGCAAAATTTAAAAACAATTGGTGCAAAGGTGTAAGAGGAGTTGATTTCACAAAGTGCCCACTGCCTACAATATAATATGACTGTTAACAAAGCGGGTAAAAGTGAGAAAACTATTATTAGACAAGCGTGAAAAAAAAACAAAAAAAAAAACGTGCATTTCTGAATACCATGTAAAAACATAACAAATGGTGCAAAGGTGTAAGAGGAGTTCATTTCACAACCCAGCAAACACTCAACGTCGCAACAACGTCGTTTCAACGTCGCTGCAACGTCACGACGTTGCAGCGACGTTGAAACGATGTTGTTAGGACGTTGTGTGTTTACTGGGAAACTACCCACTACAAACCGTTATCGAATTTCCGAATTTCGGACTGTCGGACAGGGCAAATCCAGTGAAGCCCTGCTATACATATGAAAATGAGACAGACATTAAGGCGACACGCCATACAAAGTGGGTCATTCACTTCTACTAAAAATTGATTTATTCTAATAATCCAGTTTGATACACCCACTAGAAACAACTTGAAGACAGATAATATCATGATCATAAAAAAAAAAAAAAAAAAAAAAAGCTGGTCACTAGAGACTGGTTATGTTCCAATCTTATCCAGTCAGCTTGCTGATTGAGTTCACTGTCAGAAGTGAAATTAGAAGATAAAAATTTATTTTTATTCTGAAATAAGTAAATATAGAGATTCGACTCTGGCCAACGTTCGTAAGTGCGTGATCGTGAGTGATGCCTAGTGGATTCTTCTACCTTAACTCTGTGGACTGGGCCATTTCCAATAGAAAGGATGTCTGGTTAATGTTTATTATAACTATGTCTCATAGAATTTCCAATATTTAATGGAAACAGTGTGGACCCTGATCAGACTTCGCGTTCTGTGGCGTCTGATTTGGGTCTACACTGTTTGCCAATACCCCTTTTATGGCACACTAGGCATAAATAGGTTAATATTTGTTTAACATCGCATAATCTTTGTCGGAATATAATAAAGTATTAAAACTGGATTTGTTTTAAATTCGTGGCAAAGTTTTCTAACTTCAGGTTTTATTTCATACTATAGATAAAGAAAATACAATCTTATGTAGTCATCGTTTAATTCAAGAGGCTGATGCCAGTCTACCGTTTTATCGGCTGTGACCAAATCCTGCAACTGAGACTCCAGATAAAAGCAGGTCGTTACCATAAAAGTTCAAGAGAAAACTAATTTTGTCAATAAAATAGGAATGGTATTCTATTAACTCTTAGCATGCTGGGTAAAAAATCAACAGACGTCAGTTTGAAATATTTTGTCTTATTTTTCTCAGAAAATAGGCTTTGGCATTTTATGCAAATTTTCTCCTAAGGAGACGATTTGCTTGAAACATCAAAACCTATTTCTGGGGAATATAAGAAAAATATAATTAATTTGTCGTCAGCTGAATTAGCCCAGAGAGTGGTAAAGGTTAAATCGACCAGACTTGTCATAAAACAAACGTTCTCTGCCAAGTTTATGTTCGATTAGTTTTACAGCTTCTGATTACTGGGCTTTTATTTACCAGAAGCGATTGCAACTTGATTTCCAAAGAGACACATTTGTTAGCAGAAATACACAAAAAGACAAAATATATTTATCACTTTTTGTTGCTCCCTTGAGAGTTATTACTGTGTATTTGAATAGATAGACCCGAGCAAACAGTGTAGACCAGATCTAGAACACGGGTCTGATTCGGGTCTACACTGTTTGCCGCTGTCTTATTTGAATCCGTATCCCGATTACCTTACAATACGGTTAACCAAAAGTATGTGATTTAAGTAAAAACAGGGCCCAGTTGTTCAAAGCAACGTTAGCTAACGAGCTCGTTAATGACAAACTCGTTAACTGTTGTAGCTAAGGTATTTTCAAATACATTGGTATTTTTGCTGCAAAAATGTGAGAAGTTTTGCAATGCAAAATCTACTCACATTTTTTTTTCTGCAAAAATATCAATGTATGATAGAAATTTTAACGTCACGTTAGCTAACAAATTGTTATGTTTTGAATAACGTGGCCCTGAAATGTAACAATCAGTGTTAACTGGCTTGGTCCTGCTGAATCCGGATATGCCTTTCCTTTGGAAACAATGTACAGTCGAACCTCAATGGCTCGAACAGCTTTGGGACCATGGAAATTCGTTCGAGACATGGGTAGTTCGAGCCACTGAGGGTTAATCATGGCACCAGTTTAGGAAGCAAATAGTGATAATTTAGGGAAATCTTTTCGATTTTTCTACACAATGATTGTATGTTGAGTGTACTCATTAGAATCGCCTCGATGAGGCGATTCTAATGAGTACACACAACATACAATTCCATGATAAAATAAGAAAAAAATCCCTAAATATTTGTTTTCTTGGGCTATTGGAAGGATTTTATAGGGACTGAAAAAAGAGTTCGAATCATCCACGGTTAACGAGCCATCCGGGTTCGAGCCATTGAGGTTATACTGTAAATCCAGCCGTTGGCCCGATACTTAAAGTCTACTTTCATATGGTAACTCACAGCGGTCAGTTGACTTAAATAGACAAACCTTCTATTTTGTTCAAAATTATTTAGTAAAGATCAAGCGTTTTCAAGTACAAATGCTCTTATTCATTTCTATTTTATCAATAATCAAGTCAAGAATAATAAAGATTAAACCAGGAATAATTTATGTATATCTGCCTTTAATTTTGATCTGTTTGATATGATCTGTTTGGTCTGAATGATATGTTTGACATCGTTTTGATTTCTATGTCTTGTTTTATTGACCCACTGTACTTAGCTATTCCATTCCCCGTGGAGCTTTCAACCATGATACCTGTGTCGCATTGTTGTAAGCAAAGCCTATTATACTTTTTCTTTAAGTTAAAATATGGAAGAAAGAAACAATGCCACAGTATGTCATAAATAATACTTTATTTGGTATTCATTTTTTCTCTGAAAACATTTATTCCAAATCACTGTTAGAAATGAGTAAATGTGATGTTTCCGAAATGGGATACAAATTTACAAATGCCGCAAGACTTGCTGTTGTTACTATATTACTATTGTGTTTGTATTTGTAATTATAAATGTCAGTTAAAGGAATAAACTATTTTTGAAACCAAAATTAAAGAAAACTTTAAAGGGACTGGATAAACATGGTATATTTTTACCCGTTTTTGCAAGGGAGGCAACATTTGTGAATCCCTTCTTAAATGGGGTCTACTGGTACTCTGAAAAAGGGAAAGTGTGTCAGTTCACCTTAATTCATGACGAAACATTGCAAACACAGTCGAACTTCAATGGCTCGAACAGCTTTGGGACCATGGAAATTTGTTCGAGACATGGGTAGTTCGAGCCACTGAGGGTTAATCATGGTGCCAGGTCAGGAAGAAACTGGTGCCAGGTCAGGAGGCAAAAATAATTTAGGCATGTCTTTTCCATCTTTTATAAAATAACGTATTAGAGTACACACAACATATATTTTCTTGATAAAATAAGAAAATATCCCTAAATATTTGTTTTCTTGAGCTATCGGAAAAATTCCTAGGGACTCAAAAACTGGTTCGAATTATCGACGGTAAACGAGCCATCCGTGTTGGAGCTAATGGGGTTATACTGTAAAATGTTCGTCTTTTGAATAAAGCGCCATACAAAGATTCCAGTAAGCATTCTACATAAATCTATAGCGTACCGTTATCGGACCGTCAGGGTAGCTGACGAGCCGATAACAGCCCGCTATAGGTTTATGTAGAATGCTAGCTGGGATGGATTTTTCTAGAGAAGATGAAAAGACTATAGAGTTGTGACTTGAGTCTGAAGACAAAATTTTGCCTGTGTACTGTAGGTTGACTGTTATCGCAAGTATTTGTGTTTCTGTTGTATTTGTTTGTTTGCGTTTTTTATAATTTTTATCAATCTCTTCTGGTAATATCAAATAAATGCGATGGATGTGCATATAATGGATTATGTACCTATACGCATCTAAGGTATGTTAAATTGTGTATTTATGTAAGATAAATGGTGTTTACTAGTTACTTAATTAAAGCTGGATATATTGTCTCATGTTAAGAAATACGCTGGTTAAAAGTTATTTCTTTCTTTCTTTCTTTCTTTTACATGTCGTGTTCATCTTTCGGACTTAGGCTGTATCCTTAATGTTCAAATCGGCGAGCAAGTTTCTTTTTTCTTTCTTTCTTCATAATATTTTTTTTACATGTATTTGTCTCCCTGATTTCAGCTTCTTGTATAGCGCATTACCTGTACGTAAACGACAGAAGCAACTGGATTAAGGGGATTAGATATAATTTGAATTTCCGACACATTAATCCCCTTTTGAAAAGGGGGTCTCTCCTAAAAGAAAAGAATTTGTTCCAAGAGGAGTATTTTTTTTTTCCTTTTAGCGTACAACCATCTCTTGAAAGGGATAAATTAATTTGGATAGAGTTTTATCCCTTTAAATTGTATCATTCCCATTAAGACCATCCGCGCAATCTGACGTGGGCCTAACCTATTCGCTCATGAGGACTGGATCATTAGATGGATTTTCCTCCATCATTTACAGGGGAGACAGTTACTGTGATTTCCTGTTTGCTTTTCTGCCCACCACGCCCTTCTTAAAAGGGATCTTCTCTAAAAGGAAAGAATTTGCTCCTCGTGGAGAGAAAAGGAAATATTTGCTACCCATATTCTTTTTTTTTTTTTTTTTTTTTTTAAAGTACACCATTTCAGAAGGGAACAAAATCAATTTTGAGAGAGTTGTTGCCGACTGTGCTATGAAGCCCCAGAGGCGGATTCAGAGGGGGTTCGTGGGGGTCGATTGAACCCCTTCCCCCACTCCACCCCAACCCCACCCCCCTTTAACTCAAAATTTCATTTTCATGGAAAATTTAAGATAAATTTCGGATACCGTAGTTACCCTAACTATTCACACCCCTTACTTTTTATCTTTTTCTTCTCTTCAACAAGTCCATTTTGTAACTGAATGTGTATAAAATTGCCATGATTGGCAAACAGTGTTGACCCTGATCAGACGCCGCGCCCTGCGGCGTCTGATCTGGGTCTACACCGTTGCTCAGGTTTGTCTTTCCGAATAAATAGAGTAAGTACGCTAATTTAATCAACTCGAACCCCTTTAGAAATCATCATAAATCCGATCCTGAGCCCGGTCAGTCATTTGTAATTGAACGTATTTGTCAATGTTTCCATGAACTGTCAATGGAGTTTTATCTTGTGTCAGGAGAGACATTGTATATTATCTTCGTTGTTGACCTTTTTTGTTACAAGCCGCAAACACGTTACATATCCAGATTATGACTGAATAAACAAAATGTTGCGCTAGAAAGAGCTGCGTTCTGTGAGCAAGGGTTAAAGAATTCAAACGTAAGTATTTTTTTTTCATATTGTTGGGAATATTAAGAAAAAGAAAACAAAAGAAAAGAAAAAGAAATGTACATATATGAGCCGCAACGTTAGAAAACACACCTTCGGATATGTGCACCCAGCGAGTAGTCTGATAAGCAAGCCTGCGCATTCGCCCAGTCTGATCAGAATCTTCACCGGGTGGCATTTATGATAGCCTAGGATGAAAAGTTTCTTCACATCACGAAAACATGCCTATATAATTTTGACCCCCCTTAAACCCCACTTTTATATAGTAAAACTGGGGTTTATAGGGGTAAACATTATTTTTCTTATTCCTGCTCAAAACATAGATTGTGGTACTCGTTAGAACCGCCTCGTTGAGGCGGTTCTAACGAGTACCCACAATCTATGTTTTGAGCAGAAAACGAGGCGGTTCTAACGAGTACCCACAATCTTATGTTTTGAGCAGAAATATGAAAAATATCAGATTTTTATTATCTGAAAATGTTCATTTTTCGGAGGTAAAATTTTTAGTATATTTGAATAGGCGTGTTTTCGTAATGATGCGGATACAACGATGACACGTATCAGAATGCGCGAATGCTCAGGCTGATTTGAGTCTTCGTTGGACGCACGTGTCAGATGGTACGTTTTCTCACGTTCCGACTCATATATAGCTAGTCTTGCATGAGTGACTTTACTCTTTATCATGTTTTTTTTTTTTTTTGTTTTTTTAAGTTAATATCATAATTTGGACGAATTTAATTTGAAATCGGACGTGGTCTATATGTTTTAGGGCATGTGTAAACAGCGGATGAAGTGGCTCGAAATGACTATATCGAACGTTAATCTTTCGTCCTGAAAAAAAAATGAACTTCTGTGTTTAATGTCATTGCCATGTGAGTTATATAGTGTGTGTATATTACAATGTAGGGGAAGGGCCGTAACTAATGTGGTGAGAACTTGTGGCCCGACCCCTTTGTATCATTTACACGCAATAAAATATGATTAAACTAGCGAAGGCTTCACAGACATTAAAACAGCCTAATGTTTTCCATCACCAAGTGCAATTTAAAAATCTGAATTTCAATAATTATTCTTAAATGATTCTTCAAGCAGATCGTGAAGAGGTCTGGGGTCTTCTTTTTCGTGTACGCGATACTGAGACGCAAAAACGACCTTTTTTTTCTCACGACACGGCTCAAATGTATATTCTCGCAGTCACAACTTTGTGTTTATCCTCTCAAGAGGAATTGACATTTCATGTGAATCGTCTGTCTAGTTTTATTTTCTCTGAAAAATGATTTTAAAAAGATAGAATATCGTCTACCACAATTTCCTTTAAGGAATAACGCAGGCCAAGATCCTGTACAATGACATAGCATATGCGAGCAGCGAAGGATCAGATTAGCTTGGGCAGGGCCTTCGCTGACTGCCTAGAGAAAGCGTACATGTTGTAAAATCAACGTACAAATTTAAGGGGACTAGATACACTGAGTAGATTTTCTGCCATTTTGTGCAAGGCAGATACCTTTTGCAATTTCCGGTTTGCATTCCTATAGGAATGCAAACCGGAAGTCGCAAAAGTTATCTGCCATGTACAAGGGTCTATTCTGAAAGAATAGAAGAGGAGCACATTTCTTTTCTTTAGAATAGACCCATTTTCGTTTTAAAGGGAACAAAATCAAGCATTTGAGACAAGAATTACCTCCCTTGAAAGTTTATTCCATTCCCCTTAACTGTGAAGGCCCAGCTCGGCCTGCGCATGCGTGCAGGACGATGGTCGTTGTACGTATATATGCTAGGTTTTTGTGTGTGTGTATGTGTGTGTGTGTGTGTGTGTGTGTGTGTGTGTGTGTGTGTGTGTGTGTGTGTGTGTGTGTGTGTGTGACAAATATCATTCATACTAATTTCCTTCGGTTGGGGATAGCGCGAGTTGGATGGGTGGAGGTGGTGGTGGGGTGTGTGGACGTTCGGATGCAGAGTAAAAAAAAAAGTGGAAAATTACACACTTTTTTACACACGCGTTTGTTTTTGTTTTAATATTACTATTAAAATTATATTATTTATTTATTTATTTATATTGAAGTTTTTTTCGCCTTTTAAGGGAAATGAATATACTTTCCGGTGAGACAACGTCAAATTTGGTTGTGTCTCCCTTCTGAAATGGGGGTCAACATTAAAGGGTACTAATTTGCTCCTATAGAGCAAATTCTTTCTTTTTAGCGTAGACCAATTTCTAGAAAGGATTTCATGTTCAGAAAAAGCAAACAGGAAGTCACGTTAGTTGTTTCCTTGAAAAAAAAAAACGTGATAATTGTCTCGAGTGTATCCCTTGTCATTAGTGCTCTTTCAGTTATTGCGGAATGGTAAAACCTATAATGTTGTAGCATGATACAGGTTCTGTGCAAGAATTCTACCTGAGCGGGTTTGAACCCGTGGGCGCTAGAACAGCAGACGAGCGCGTAATCTCTTCCACTCTCTTGGCAAATCCAGCAGACGACAAATTAATAGTTTTCTTATTTTTCCCCAGAAAAGAGGCTTTGACATTTCATGCAGTGTCGAGCCTGTTTTCTTCCCCAATATTTTTTTTTCTTATTTTCCCTAGAAAATAGGCTTCAACACTTCATGCAAAATGTCTCTTCGGGCATGACTGTCAAAGCTTTAATGTTCTCTGCTACAATTTTTACCCAGCGAAAACTTATTGTACTACTGGGCCCAGTTGTTCAAAGCGTCGTTAGCTTAACGAGCTGGTTAAGGGTCATTTCGTTAACTGTTTTAGCGGATTCAATATACAATATTTTGATATTTTTTGCTGAAAAAATATGAGTAGCTTTTGCAGTGCAAAAGCTACTCACATTTTTTCTGCCAAAATTTTCAGCATATTTGCGTATCACTCGATGTAAATTTTAATGAATCGTTAACTAACGACGTCGTTAGCTTTGAACAACTGGGCCCTGGTGCCAGTTCGTTTCTAACTGAACATACACAAGAAAAAGCCCTCATGCGAATAGCGAGTGATGGCCGATTTCCGCCTGAGCGAGTTGAGCCTCCGCGCGAACATATAGATACTGCATATCATGCTTACTCAAGGGCGGGCATATAGTGACCGCTTCGTCCGTCCGTCCTATCATCACCCTATAGTCAGATGAAAGTTGGAATAAAATATTGATAAAAGGCAATCAGATGAATGTTTAGTGTGCAAGAACCGTAACTCTGTTTAAAGTAGTCGCAGGTTTAACTATCCTACATAGTTTTTGGTCGATTGTTTACAATCGGACCGTTGTATACAAACGCAAAAATATCCTTAAGGTAATTGTCCACGTGATTATCACTGACCAGTGATTCAAACCGGGCGTCAGACGAAATCAAGGTGACGGTTAATATTTATAGCCGCGATATTCTTCATGTTCTTGTCGCTTTGACGTCAGGGCAATGAAAAGAGGGTTAACTGTAAAACCTAGATGGGACATTGAAAAACATTAAAGCTTTGAAGAACGCGGCGTCTGATCAGGGTCTGCACTGTTTGCTTAAATTATAGGAAGTTAAATAAAACAATGTTATGTCCCCGTTCAGGACCATTTTCCCAGCTTACATTCAGAGACATACGACCCAGTAGTGCTGTCAGTGCTTTGATTCTTGTTTGGAACGTATCTTAAATAGCTTCTTAAAGGAATGACCTTTGAGAGCAATGAACACATGCACAAGTATAAAAATAGCTGCAGTGTCGATGTTTTCTGGGCCAGATTAGCGAAACTGATGAAGGTAATCAGATAAAATCAGATATAGCCGACAATATAAAGAGGGAGTGCAGTATGCAAGAATGTATACTCTGTCGTCCGTGAGCAGTTACAGAATGATTACCCCCACTTACTTTTTCCTAAACGTATTGTAGGTAATTACGCTAATGCTACGCAAGGGCAGATCAAGGATTATCTAAAAGGGATTCAATTTTTCTGATTGTGTGTTGTTGGGGGTGGGTAGGCTGAGGTCGGGGTCGATTGAATCGAATTACCACTTACTCTATGGATTCTGAAACCCATTCCTGGGAGAAACGTGTAGGCCAAGATCAGACGCCACAGAAGGCTGCGTCTGATCTGGGTCTACACTGTTTGCCACTCATCCTACAATTTTATACACATTCACAAGTAACAAACTGCACTTCTTGAAATTTTAGGAGAAGTATAATGTAATGGGTTAGATAACGTATGAATATTTCGCATTACGAAAACATGCCTATTCAAATATATTGAAAATTTTACTAGCAAAAAAGAAAAATTTTCAGATAAAAAAATTCTCTTGTTTTTCATATTTCTGCTCAAAACATAGATTGTGGGTACTCGTTAGAACCGCCTCGGCGAGGCGGTTCTAACGAGTACCCACAATCTATGTTTTTTAGAAAATCAGAAAAATAATGTATACCTCTGTAAACCCCAGTTTTACTATATAAAAGTGGGGTTTATGGGGGTCAAAATTATATAGGCGCGTTTTCGTGATGGGCGTGGAGCCACAACAAAGGTTTTTTATACTAGAGAAATAAGAATAACCTATTGATCACAGAATTATCACCAAATGCTCCTCCCTAACAACTCCTCTTATCATACGCTATAGAGGACTAAAGTTGGTTAAACTGGGTCGTTGGTTTCAAACTTTTGGGCCTTGTATGAAAACAGTTATAAAGAAAATATACTTCTAAACTGCTTTGTTCGCGTCGTTTGTTTTTTTAGTAGTGCGCAAGATTACACGGCTTCAGTATTTGTGACGCATGCGCAGTGCTCAGCATCTCACCAACTTTCTCAGAGAATAACATCTTAATGTTATTAAAAGTTAACAGCAAAGCCAAGTAATTTATGTTTTCTCTTTATCCACATTCTCATAATTAATTATTTAACTTCTGATCGACGATGCGATGTTTCTTCATGCGAACAACGAAGACTCTGATCAGGCTGCACAGGCTTATTTGAGTCTTCGTTGGGCGCATACATCGTTTCCTCACTTTGCGCCGGCTTTAATCGGAATGACGAAGACTATAAGGGTTGTTTTTGGGTCGATTGTTTTCAGTCGAGCCAAAGTATACATGCACAGGTTGTTGTCCACTTATTATTATTGACCAATGAAATCAAACCGCGCATTTATACGAAATCCAGCTAATGATAATATTTATAGCTGCGCTATTCTTGTCGCTGTGACGTCAGAGTGCCGTTTAAAAGAAAAAAAAAATTTACTGTAAAATGGACTTGGACATTGGTAAACAATGCAGAACGACACGGCATCTGATCAGTATCTGCACTGTTTGCTTGGGTTTATATAGGAAGTGAAGGATCAAACGAAATAGTCTAAAGTCCCCGTTCAGAACCATTTTCCAGCCCACACTCAGAGACAATCGACCCACAAGTGCTGTCAATGCTTTGATTCTGTCCAAGAAGCGGTACAAGGTCAGAGAAATAGTTAGGAGGGAGACCGTATAGAATTTCTGGACCCAGTTGTTCAAAGCATCGTTACTTAACGAGCTCATTAGTGGTCAAAATGTTAACTGTTCTAGTAAGTACAATATCTATGTCAAAGATATTTTTGCTGAAAAAATGTGAGTAGCTTTTGCAAATGCAAAAGCTACTCACATTTGTTCAGCAAAAATAATAGCGTATATGCCATATTTTATGATCAAAGTTTTAGCGATACGTTTACTAACGACATCGTTAGTTTTGAACAACTGGGCCCTGTAGGATAAAAGTAACTCTGGCTCTAACTTTGGCTCGTCCAAATGACCATGGTGACGTGACTTTGCTGAAAATGATATCATTTGAGAGATTGCTCCATGCCACTCCTAAATATTTTAATGCTGGCACACGTTTTGGCCAAATTTTTCATGCCAATCTCAGAATGCAGTGCGCGCTTTGAATTCCGACCTGTCCCGCAGAAACAACCCAGCTAGCATTCTTTATAAATCTATAGCGGACCATTATCCGCCCGTCAGTTACCGTGACGGGCGGATAACGGCCCGCTATAGATTTATAAAGAATGCTTACTGGGAAAGTTTCGAGTGCTTCATGCCAATGTGGTAGCTTTCAAAGTTTTAGAAAGCAGAACGATGCAAGGAAATGTACAGCACCGCACTTTTCATAAGTGCATGACTTAGTTGTTAAGTCCTGAAGAGCTTTGTAAACACGCCCTACTTAAATTCGTACTTCCAAGAATAAAAACACCTTATCATTGTGTCATATCGAGGGGAATCGGTTCATTGTCGCGCCTACTTTTAGCATGGCGCGATATAGGGATCTGGTTTCCGTCCGTTCATCCGTCCGTCTATCCGTCAAGATTTGCGTCTACCCTTACTTCGACCCTAACGTTCAAGTTAATTTCCGGCGAGCTATAAAGGTTACATGATTGGTATAAGTATGACAACTCACATATGTTCCTATTAGCTATGTTGTTTCTCTGTATTCCAAACGTTTTGACGTACATGTGCTTTAAGCATGATAAGGCTACAGACCCATTTTCCATATACGAGTACAGTCGACTCTCGTTATCTCGAATTCCAAGGGACTATCTGATATACTTCGAGATATCCATACCTCGATATATCAGGTTTGCAGAATTGATGAAACATAAATCAAACAACCACATTTCACAAATGAATATGTAATTTGACTCTTGAAAATAGAGTTATACTGAAAATATTGTGGAAAAGGGGAGAAATTGCTCCTTAGGAGCAATTTCTCCCCTTTTCCACATTATTTTGTTACCTGTTGTCATAGTTTCGTGTTAAAACAGGGGCCAGATTTTCACTTCGAGATAAGCGGTAATTCGAAGTAAGCGAGTTCGACATAACGAGGTTCGACTGTATATATTATGCATTTTTGGAAATATTCTACAGCTTACAATATTTCTATATGAAGTTAATTGGTCAATACTTGTTACTTACCTGACAGCAGTCCCTGTCAAAGTTTCAAAACAAGAAACGGAATGGTAGACTGGTTATATGTCGTGTGATAAGCGTCTGCCTCTTCGAAGACACTGCCACAACTCTTGAACGAGGCATTACGAAAATACGCCCATTCAAATATATTGAAAATTTCACCATCAAAAACCGGAAGTTTTCAGATAAAAATTCTGATATTTTTTCATATTTCTACACAAAACATAGATTGTGGGTACTCGTTAGAACCGCCTCGCCGAGGCGGTTCTATCGAGTACCCACAATCTATGTTTTTGAGCAGAAATAAGAAAAATAATGTATACCCCTGTAAACCCCAGTTTTACTATACAAAAGTGGGGTTAAAGGGGGTCAAAACTATATAGGCATGTTTTCGTGATGAGGTAACGGCAGGTGTAAGGGTAATTTGTACCCCAGATGCAAAACAACCACCCAGCATATGAGATGGAGGTATATCTACTGCAGAATATCCTGAATTATATATTTTGACCAATTCTGGCATCAAAGCAGACTAAACAAAACACTTTAGAAACAGGCAAAAACTTTGGAACCATTTTATATGGAATTATATTAGCCAGCGCATGACAAAACCAACAAAATGGCATGTGCGCCCAGCGATGACTCAGATCAGCTTGGGCATTCGCTCAGTCTGATCAGAGTCTTCGCTGTGCATTCAATGGGTAGATAAGGACCCTTGCTTCCTTCATGCGGACAGCGAAGACTGGTCAGACTTGGCGGGTGTAGATTTTAACAGATTCCATTGTTCTGTAGATTTTAACAGGTTCCCGTGCTAAGTAGATTTTAACAGGTCCCAATGCTCTGTAGATTGTAACAGGTTCCATAGCTATAAATTTAACAGGTTCCAGTGCTCTGTAGATTTTAACAAATTCCAGTGCTCTGTAGATTTTAACAGGTTCCAGTGCTCTGTAGATTTCAACAGGTTCCAGTGCTCTGTAGATTTTAACAAGTTCCAGTGCTCTGTAGATTTTAACAAGTTCCAGTGCTCTGTAGATTTTAACAGGTTCCAGTCCTCTGTAGATTTCAACAGGTTCCAGTGTTCTGTAGATTTTAACAAGTTCCCGTGCTCTGTAGATTTTAACAAGTACCAGTGCTCTGTAGATCTCAGCAAGTCCCAGTGCTCTGTAGATTTCAACAGGTTCCAGTGCTCTGTAGATTTTAACAAGTTCCCGTGCTCTGTAGATTTTAACAAGTTCCAGTGCTCTGTAGATCTCAGCAGGTTCCAGTGCTCTGTAGATTTCAACAGGTTCCAGTGCTCTGTAGATTTCATCAGGTTCCAGTGCTCTGTAGATTTTAACAAGTTCCAGTGCTCTGTAAATTTCAACAGGTTCCATTGCTCTGTAGATTTTTACAGGTTCCAGAATGTCTAAATTTAATTGACTAATGTAATGCATCCGTGTTTATATTTTCTTTGATACGGACACCAAAGTAAAACAGATGTTCTACAGCCCACAATCTCTTTGTCTTATGTTCAGATGGTCAATACTTGGTACTAGCCTGACAGCAGCTCTATAAAAGGTTTCAAAACAAATGTATTAATGTTTATGATTCTCTTTATACTGACACTAAAATAAAACATAGCCAATATTAACATGCTAAGGTTATGAAGCACTAGTTCTTCTTAGGATGTTAATATTCATTATTGTCTTGGTTTATTTTAGAGTCCATATCAAAGAGAATGATAAAAAAAAGTAATAAATTTAGTCACTAGGGACTGGAACCAGTCCAGCGGTAGCATTGTGACGGTGAAGCAACTCCTCGATGGTGTGATGTTGTGGCGACAGTGGGGCGACTCAGTCTTAGCTTTGTATATCTTCAGGGTTATCACACATACTTGAGCATGAATCTATCTATCTATCTATCTATCTATCTATCTATCTATCTTAAGGGGAACTATAGTTACAACTGTCGAAAGCAGTTTTTGCCTCTTTTCCGAAAAGGGGTCGTCTAAAAGGAAAGAATTTGCTCTCCGTCGTAGATATGCATGAAAGCAAACATGAAGTCACTAAAGTTGTCTGAACTTGTCTCCCTTGCAGAAATGGCAGAAAATCTACCGAGTTTATCCGGTCCCCTTAATATTTTGAAATAGGTATTAAGACTCATTACCGTTCCCATAAACCACATACGGTGTAGTCCCTAAGAAGACGACTAAAATACGCTTCATCGCATAGGGTCAGATCCTGTAAATACGCTGGAACCACTCACTAAGACTATTTCATAATAAGACGGTTTTCGATATAAGCCAGCCCACGACAAAACCTACAATAAGACCTGTGCGACCAGCGAAGACTCAAATCAGCCTGTACATGCATCCAGTATGGCAATGGTCCTCGTTTAGCCCTCTTTGGATAGCTCGGAGATTCTAGAAGGCACATACGATCAGCGAAGACTCTCATCAGACTGCGCGAATTCTGATCTGAGTCTTCGCTGGTCGCATAAGTCTTATTGTAGGTTTTGTCGTGAGCTGGCTCATATATAAGATGGTTTAAAAGTGAACCCCAAAAGTTTTGCTTCCAAACAAAAATGTATAGATTGTAAATATATAAAAATGATCATTTAGAAGACAACCTGCATGAAATGTGAAAGCCCATTTTCTGGGAAAAAATAAGAATATATATCTATTTGTCGTCTGCTTAATTAGCCCAGAGTAAAAGTTATTTAACACTAATATATCCGTCCTGTTGATACAATGTGTGTACCATGTTTCATTAATCTAACCCTTGTAGTTCTTGAGAAATTCACTGACTGTCCTAAGTCTAGGCTTTTCACAAACGATCGGAACTCATGTTCGTGACAAGGCTCAGTTTAATGAGTATTAAATTTATTTTCATCTATAATTCCGGTGTCCCAGTTCACCTTGAACCCTGGACAGTTTTGCCACGACCCTTGTTAACATGGCCCCTAGGGGCCATCCTGTCCAAGCCTGGACAGCTTGGCCCCCGCCTAAACAGCGAAAATTTTATTAACTGATTTTATTGTTGTGTGCGTGCGTGCGTGCGTGCGTGAGAGAGAGAGAGAGAGAGAGAGGGAGAGAGAGAGAGAGAGAGAGAGAGAGAGAGAGAGAGAGGATGTAAATTATTCATTCGGTTAATCTCACTTTAATAAGTTGGGCCAAACTATTCAGTGTGATTAATCTTGACCCCCCACTCACACTTTTTTATTGCACCAGTATCTTTGAATTGTTATTTGTAAGAGATATAAACATTATTTCAGTCAAACTGGAATATTTATTGCCAACATTCATTTTGGTTACCCTTGTCGAAGGAGTGGGGCCAAACTGTCCAGGCCTTGACAGCTTGGCCCCCGGCCCAGCATTTCGGTCAGCCACTGTTACCAGCCAATTTTTATTGCACCATAATCTTTGAATGGTTGATTGGAAGAGATATAAACATTATTTTAGTCAAAATAAGATATTTATTTCCAACATATATTTCGGTCAGGTGGGGGCCTGAGGTATTTATAACCAACATACATTTTTATCACCCTTGTCCGAGGGACGGGGGTCAACCTGTCCAGGCTGGTTCATCTTGACCCCAAACCAGCATCTGGGTTACTCAGTGTAATCAGTAATTTTTTACTCCACTATTATCTTTGAATAGTTGTAAGAGATATTTATTTCAGTCCTGAGGAGCAATTTCTCCTCTTTTCCACATTATTTTGTTACCTGTTGTCATAGTTTCATGTTAAAACAGGGACCAGATTTTCACTTCGAGATAAGCGGTAATTCGAAATAAGCGAGTTCGAGATAACGAGGTTCGACTGTAGTTTGTTGTAAGACATATAAACATTATTTTTGTCAAACTGAGTCATTTACATCCAACTTTCAGTTCAGCTCCCTTTGTCCGAGGGGACAACCAACCTGTCCAGGCCGGTTTATCTTGAGCCCACAAAGCATTTGGTCAGCCAAATGAATGTTGGATATAGATATGTCAGTTTCACTGAAATAATGTTTATATTTCTTACAACCAACCATTGACTGGACAGTTTGGCCCCCGCCCGACCCTTGGAAAAAGGCTGACTGAAATAAGTGTTTGGACATAAATGTCACTTTCACTGAAGTAATGTTTATATCACTTACAGCCAACCATTCACAGATTATGGTGCAATAAAATATCGCGGATTTAAGTAGCTGATACAAATGCTGGGCGGGGGCCAACCATTCAAACATAACAGTGCAATAAAAACTGGTAGATTACAGTGCTTGAACCAATTGCTGGGCGGAGGCCAAGCTGTCCAGCTTGGCTCCCACCCCTCGGACAAGTGATCGAAATAAATGTTGGATGTGAATATGTCAGTTTGACAGAAGTAATTAATGTATATATCTCTTACAACCAACCATTCAAATGTTATAGGTCAATAAAAACTCGCAGATTACATTGGCTGACACAAATGCTGAGCGGAGGCCAAGGTGTCCAGGCCTTGACTGTGTAACCAGGCCTCTACAGCTCGGCCCGCTCCCCTCGGACAAGGGTGACCGCAATAAAAACTCGCAGATTACAGTGGCTGACCAAAATGCTCGACATGGGCCAAGCTGTAAAGGCCGGGACAGCTTTCCCCCGGAGGCCAAGGTAAACCGGTATGGACAGATGGCCTCCAGGGATCAAAATAATCAGGGTGGGAGTCAAGCTGTCCATGGGGCCAAAATAAACTCTTACACCGAGGTCTACAACATCTGTAATAGCTGTAATTGCTTTCTGAAGAGAAATTAATAAATTTGATGAAAAGAATCAAAGAACTGAACGCTGTCAATAACTTAGTTCGAGCGCGTTAAACATATTGCACGACCCATAGAAAAGTAGACAGACTATAAGGTTAACTTTCAAAGAGTGTCCTATAATCGACTTGTCCGTCCGTCCATGGACAGTTTGTGAACCGGCCGTGGACAGCTTATGAACTTGTCTGTGGACTGCTAGCGGAAGTGACAATAAAGCTATAACCGTCAGGAATATTCAGATATTTTTGCACACTGATAGATAGTTAACGGTAAGGTCTATCAAAGGACCTTTCAAAATGACAGTTTTCGTTGACTGACGGTAAACGGATTAGCCACTGTTCACCACTTGTCGTGCGTCTTAGCTCCAATGGATTCCATACATAAGCCTACACACTTCCTATGATTTTCGCCGAGTTCTCTGGAATGCAGCGTTATTATGATTGTAGCAGACGGCATTCTATCATTTTTAGAGAATTTGATACATATGAAACGGCAAGCCTTATTTTATCTGAAAAATACAAAAAGAAAATAAAAATGGCGTTTGCTGTCGATTAGAACTTCAGGATTAAATGCATAGTTTTTGCTGTTTACTTATGAACAGGTATGTTTTCCCTTTACAACCCAGTTACCCTTATTAGTGCTTATCGTGCTGAGAAAATTTTCAGCAGAAGACAAATAAGTTGTATTTTTCTTATTTTTTCCCAGAAAATAAGATTTGACATTTCATGCAAATTGTCTCCTCGGGAGACAATTTGCATGAAATATCAAACCTTATTTCTGGGAGAAATAAGAAACATGTTCCCAATTTGTCGTCTGCTGGAAATGCCCAGAGAGTGGTAAAGGTTAAAAAGCGGATGGATTTTAGTCAAATTTTGCGTACACATGTACATCAGAGGTGAGTGGTTTTGGACTGTGAATTTTCAAATTTCGTAACTTTTTGACAAGGGATATGTCCGTATTTTCGTTTCTTGATGATAACTTAGGTAAATATCAATGGATTTCCACCATACTTGGTTTGTGCATTGATATTGTGGAGATCTGGTTTGGGATTGCTAATAGGCATATTTCGTCAATATTTGACAGTTTTCTGCCCACTATGCGTCCGTATTTTCGTT
Organism: Anodontia alba; assembly: GCA_964016985.1. Lineage (NCBI taxonomy): Eukaryota > Metazoa > Mollusca > Bivalvia > Lucinida > Lucinidae > Anodontia > Anodontia alba. The sequence continues at coordinate 36,688,940 of OZ024834.1, forward strand.
TCCAGACGATAACTTAGGTAAATATCAATCGATTTTCACCAAACTTGGTATGTGCATTATTATTATTATTATTATTATTATTATTGTTTGAAATTTGGAAAGACTCCTAAGGGAAACAATATCTTTAGGAACAGTCCCCTAGTGAAAAGGGAGATAAAATATTTTCAAATATGGGTGATTTCCCTTATCCCCCCAACCCCCCGCCCCCCGCCCTCCCCTCCTTAAATCATTAAGCGTTTGAAAAAAATATCTTGACGTTTTCAAACAGTCATCTACCGCTTATTCAACTATTAAAAAATCTTATTTAAGATTTTAAGATCTTCAATGTTAAACAAATTCATGTAAATGAAATGTTAGCAGAATATGATGTTGGTGTCTGTACTTAGAAGTGGAATGGAATGAGGTACATTTTCCTGTATTTCTGTACATTTTCACCTGCAATGAAACCGCCATTAGACTGATTGCGTACGTGACCGATTATGATTCCCCCGACATAGCTGCATCGATTAAGGCTTATCTCCGAGACAAGTCACGTAAAAATGGACTTACAGTACAGATATCTCTAACCGGGTGGCCGCACAACATGTTCAGGCTTTTTGTATTCGCCTTCGTAAAATTTCTGTTTTAAAGGACAGACCCATTATTGCCGTATTTATGACTGTATATATGCGGACAGACAGGTCTAAGCAAACAGTTTAGACCCTGATCAGACGCCGCAGAGCGCGGCGTCTGATCAAGGTCTACACTGTTTGCCACTCATCCAGCAGTTTTGGACACACCAACAGGTGGTAAAATAGTCGTGTTCGAAGTTAAGGACAAGAACGCTCGAATTCTTTGGGTAAAAACTAGACTGTGCAGCTGCGCAGACTGTGCTCCGGAACTTTTCGCATAAGACTGGTTTTCCCGCTTTCTTCTCAGGTTAAACGATAATCAAGCCGAAACGTGAGAAATGTACCTTCGGACATATGTGCTCAGCGAAGCCCAGATCAGCCTGCGCATTCGCGCGATCTAGTGTCCGCAGGACGCTCTTAAGATAGCATAATATCCAGGGTGTCCTTAGGCGAAGAATCTGACCAGACTGCGCAGATGCGCCGACTGAGCTGGATCTTCGCTGTGCGCATATTTCCGAAGGTACATTCTCTCACATTGCAGAACAGGATCGATGGACAGATGGCTTGGTATACGAGGGTCCTGCAAAAAGTTTTGTTAGGATAGTTTAAAACTTTTACCTTTTCAGAAGCCAAAAAAGACTTAACAACCTCACACTTATGAGAGGAGTCGTTGTCATGTAAAAGTGGACTCCTAACCTTCCTTTGCTTGGTCGTTTCTTATCGTAAAACTTTTTCACTTTCTTCAGTACAGAATTCTTGTAGAATCGGCCAGTGACTGTATAAACCAGATGGACAAGGCACTTGAACGACTGACCCACTTGAATTAAAGAAAATTGCGAACAACATCTTTTTCGAACTTATGGGTCTCTTGGCAATACATTTTTTTTTTTAATCTTTTCGCTTTTGTTGCTTATTATCAGCCCTTCTTTGTGGCTCAAACATGTGCACCCGGGTTTCAACACCTGTTAGCAAGTTAGAAATAACCCGACTATTACAGCCTTTGTATACTTTCAGAAGTACCCGGGCACATTTAAGGCGTTGTGTTTTTTGCTCCTCAGTGAGCAAATGAGGTACCTACCTAGCGATAACCTTTCTCAGGTCCAAACCCTTTTTCAGAATTGTTTGCACACTGCCTTCTAATATGCCAGTACAACTAGCTATATCTTTGATAGACAATCGCGCATCCTGTTCGACCACAATCTTTACAGCAGCGATGTTAGCCTTGGTAACAGAGGTTTTAGGCCTTCACGAGTATCATCTTCAACAGAAAATTTCCCAGCTTTAAAAGCTTTAACCCACCTAAAAACTGTGCGCATTGAAATGGTCTGAAGTCCATATATACCACACAATTCATTAAATATCAGCTTTGAATCTATATTAAGCCTAATGCGGCATTTAATATAGCTACGAATTTCAGTCTTCTGGTCCATGTTCCAATGTAACAAGTAAATTGGTCAGTGTATATGACTGCATCTATTTCAATTTGAAATAACTCGGTCAGTTGGAAAGCAGTTTGCACGAAATAAACGGGTAACGTTAGCTATTCAACACACCATTCAAGTGCAGTGAAGCATTTTAAAAATACCTGGGATAAAACTAAGGAAGCCTATTAGTGACAGAACTTTTTTTCACGACCCTCGTATATATATGTAGTCAAGTGGATCCTGACACAGACAAAGGCATGATAGAATAACTTTAGTGAATATTCATGCAAATTAATAAATATTCATGCTGCTGATTGGGAATCAGTGTGCACTGAGCCGCAACGTGAGAAAATGTACCTTCCGCGTGTGTGCGAGATCAGCCTGTGTATTCTTCTTGTCTGCTCACAAGGTTTCCAGCGCACCTACAGCTTCTATAAAAATATTCCTGATTATTGATACCTTCCCAAAATTCCTTGTTATTGTGGTGCAAACAGTCATATCCTTCGATTTTTTCTATTAATGTGAATGGATATACTTTCAGGGGAGAATACTCTATAAAAGTTGTTTTGCCTCCCTTTTGAAATGGGCTTCTATAAAAGGGAGCAAATTCTTTCCTGTTCTAGACCCTCTTTCCAGAAGGAACTTGGTACATAGTAGAGCAAACAGCAACCCACAAAAGTTGTGTCCTTTGTAAAAATGATGGAAAATCTACCAAGTGTATCCAATCCCCATTAGCCCTTGTCATGCTGAATAAATTAAGATGCCTCGCCCACTTCTAATTTTCAACCAATCAGATTACTAGATTCAGATTGCTGACATAAATTCACATACTTAATGCCAAACAATGCAGATCCAGTTGGCTTCTTCGGAAGCCAACTGATCTAGATCTACACTATCTGCAAAGGCAGGGTAGGTCCGGGTTCAGCAGGACTAGGGCTAAATCCTAAATTCGTGGTCAATTCTTACATGCGCGAAAAGTGTCAGTGTAGTTTCAACCACATGCGCAGAAAGTGTGGTTTCAAACACACTTCTTTCCGTACAGAGAATTTATCAAAATAATACCCTAAAATGAAATACTTGATCCGTTTAAGGGGAACTAACTAACTGATACGGGAACTAACTAACTGATACACGTGGTAGACTTTTCAGCCATTTTTACAAGGGAGACAACGTTTGCGACTACTTTGTTGCTTTTCTGTAAATCAAACCCCTTCTGAAAAGGGGTCAACTTAAAAAGGAAAGAATTATCTACCCCTTAACAGAAGGTAGGCAATGGACAGGGTGAAATACTTAAGCATATAGTGTTTATTTAGGTTTTGCGGTCCATTGTAGACTGAATAGACTCTCCTACACTATATATTGGAATAGTCTAATTCCAGTGTTAGGTACGTCCGGCGATGAGATTTAGTTATTCCTAGAGAAAAATAGTTATACTATTTGCAAACAGTGGAGACCCTGATCAGACGCCGCGTTCTGCGGCGTCTGATCTGGGTTTGCACTGATTGCCAGTTACCCTTTTAGGGGTCTCCCGACTACAATGGGTTAAATAGAGCTTTATGACGTCATGATTAAATAAATATTCAAAAAATGACAGCGTCTATACTTGAAAGCAATTTTGCAATCTTCAAATCCCGACATTTATCCTATTATTCGCCCGACTCCGATGAAATTTTCATCAAAATGAAAGGTTTGGCTTTCATTTCAGACAAAGACTTTATGGATATTGCCTTTCTCTTTAACACTTAGCACTCTGGGTACAAGAATTTCAGTAGTCGACATTTTGAAATATTTTCTTATTTTCAGAAAAAAGGCTTCGACATTCCATACAAATTATCTCCAAAGGAGCAAGAGGACAATATGTATAAAATGTCAGAGTCTATTTTCTGAAAAAAAATATAAAAAAAAAAAATAAAAAAAATACTATTATCAATCTGTAGTCTGCTGAATATGACCAGAGAGTTGTAAAGGTTTATAATCTCATAATTATGTTGTCCATTCGCGTTATATTTTTCCCAGACGTCACTATTTGCTTTTTGCAAATAACAGGTTTTGCGATCTCATGTCTGATAAAGATAAGAGACCCGAAAGGATCGTAATTCGCTAACCTGAACAGAGAGAAATAAGTGGTGACCACACATGTTCATCACGAAAACAAACCTATATAATTATTTGAAATTTGGAAGGACTCTTAAGGGAAAGAATATCTTTAGAAATAGTCCCCCAGGTGAAAAGGGAGAAAAAATATTTTCAAATATGGGTTATTTCCCTTGCGGAGATCCTTAGTCCCCTCAAATCATTAAATGGAAAGCGTTTGAAAAAAAGATCCAGAAGTTTCAAACAATCATCTACCGCTTATTCAACTATTAAAAAATCTTATTTAAGATTTTCAAAGTTAAACAAATTCATGTAAAGAAAATGTTAGCAGAATATAATTTTGGTGTCTGTACTTAGAAGTGGAATGGAATGAGGTACATTATAAAGTAACACTAAAGTTTACAGGGATATACATTATTTTATTTATTTCTGCTCAAAAACATAGATTGTGGGTACTCGTTAGAACCGCCTCGTCGAGGCGGTTCTTACGAGTACCCACAATCTATGTTTTGAGCAGAAATATGAAAAATATCAGAACTTTTACCTGAAAATTTTCATTTTTTGGTGGTAAAATTTTCAGTATATTTGAATAGGCAAGTTTTCATAATGTGGAAAGTAAATATATGAGCCGCAACGTATGTAAATGTACCGTCGGACATGTGCACCCAACAAAAGACTCAAATCAACCTGGACATCCGTACAGTCTGATTCACAAAGAAATTGTGCGCCCTTTGCTATATATATATATATATATATATATATATATATATATATATATATATATATATATATATATATATATATATATATATACTGGCATAGGACATAGTAGGGATGTGAGCTAGCGCACCATATAAACATGTATGTTTGCACGTTGTGTATCCTCAAAGTCCGATTGGGCCATCAGAATTATATAAATCTTCCTACCTATCTTGTCCAACTTGTCCCGTTTTCCTGAGGAGAGGTCAAACATTTCAATTTACTTGTCCTGGAACAAGTACTTCATAACAACAGCTAAGAAGAGTATCCAGATTATGAGAGAAATATTTTTCTTATTTCTCGAAGAAATCATATGTTGTGGGTACTCATTAGAAGCGCCTCCATGAGGCGCTTCTAATGAGTACCAACAATACATGTTTTCTTCGAGAAATAAGATGAATGTCAATTTACTGTCAGGTAAATTGACAAGAGGATTTTAAGCATTTTACAATAAAATAAGATAATTTCATAACCCTGAACAAGGTAGAGATATTTAATTTTTAGGGGAAATAAGTATCTTAGGAGGGAAGAGAACTCTGTCAAAATATTTTGCGTTCCTTCAGACAAGGAGTCCACTCAAAAAGGAAAAAAAAATATTTCCCTTTCGAATAGATCCCTTTTCAGAGGAGGCTTATTTTGCAAGAGAGGAAACAGGAAGTCACAAAAACTGTCAACTTATAAAGAGTGGCTTGAAAGTTATCAAACTTATAAAGTCCCCTTGAATGCATAGAATTACAAAGATAGAGCCATTATCTCTCTAGTGGCTAATAAATTGTGATAAAATCAGTTCACGATAAATTCTTGTCCCACTGGTGATTTCATACCGCTAAAAACTTCAAACCTAAATGTTGAATTGCCGGAAAGAAAGAAAATCTCTTTTGCGACTCGCGAAGACCTGTGAAAGCCTGTGCAACTGTACAGTCCGACCAAGGCTATCGGTGTTCTTTTTCCAGAATAAGGTGTTTCGTCTCGTACACAGCACAGGTTTTCCCTCGGGGTTTGAAAATAAGCCCAAATATTGACAATTCTTGTCCTGTAGATTCGAAGTAAAATAAAAAGCCATAGATAAATAAAATTAATTGGGGATTGATCATGTACGCGTCACTCAGGACCCTTCCTCCTAACTTTTGAGGGTCCAGAACAAGGTTTTGAGAGTATAAACTGCCAAAATGCGAGTCAGGGGAGAACCTGCCATCACGAAAACATGCCTATATAATATTTACCCCCTTAATTAAACCCAACTTTTATATAGTAAAACAGGGGTTTACAGGGGTATACATTATTTTTCATATTTCTGCTAAAAACATAGATTGTGGGTACTCGTTAGAACCGCCTCGCCAAGACGGTTCTAACAAGTACCCACAATCTATGAATTATGAAAAATATCAGAGTTTTTTATCTGAAAATTTTCAGTTGTTTGGAGGTGAAATTTTCTATATAATTGAACAGGCGTGTTTTCGTAATGCATATACAGTTTAAGCTTTACAAATCTATAGGTTGAATCATCAGATGTAATTTCAGGGATATTTCATTATTTTTTTCACACTAAACATCACGAAAACACGCCTATATAGTTTTGACGCCCTTAAACCACACTTTTATATAGTAAAACTGGGGATTACAATGGGTATACATTAATTTTCTTATTTCTGCCCAAAAACATAGATTGTGGGTACTTGTTTTTTAGAACCGCCTCGTCGAGGCGGTTCTAACAACTACTACAATCTATGTTTTGTGCAGAAATATAAAAACTACCAGAATTTTTCATCTGAAAGTTTTCATTTTTTGTGATAGAATTCTTAATATATTTGAATAAGCGTGTTTTCGTAATGTCAGGCTCGAAATTTCATTTAAATTGTCTGCCTTTGCATCTCGTAATGTGAATGAAATGTCGTTTGGCTGTGAAAATTTACTAATCTTTCAACTTTGGAACCTCACTAATGCACTTCCGCAAGGTAGGGATCCGGTCCTTTTCAATATGCTGTTTTATAAATAAAATACGTTTCCCAGTGTTGTGCCTGGGCCCAACTGTTTGAGGGACACCATTGGTCCTTACGGCATTTTCAAAGGGTCATTGATATTTTACAGGGACTTCATTATATGATATATGCACAAAATTGTTGCTATCTGAGTGTCAGTTGTGCCCCGTTTTAGATGTTGAAAGGATCATGAATGACTTTATGTAGGCAATTGGCCCCATCCCGCAACACTTTTATCTAAATCTATTTCTGAGGTTTTAATGCAAACAGCAAAAGAAATCCTTCATTTATTCAGAATTCAGGCAAATCCCCAATACTAAAATGGCGGAATCAGGAGAAATAATTATGAGGCAACGTGATTGCAAAAACGAGACAGAATGTGAAAACAGATTATGGTCAGATGTGCGGATACACGTGAGGCTGGTCATTGATGTCTATATGATGGGCAACGTCTTACAACATAAGCGGGCAATGAAGGCCCTGAACAGCTTGCGCCTCAGCGCAAGCTGTTCAGGGCCTTCATTGCCCGCTTACAGAATACATGATACTGTGGCAAAGCAGAGAAGGCCCTGACCGAATTGTGCAGGTTGATTTAGGTCTTTGTTGTTCACTAATGACATTAGGATCGTTTTCTGATACTGAGTATCAAATATGGGCTTAGTAGGGCATGGCCTTACCACAGCGGACTACATGAAATCTAAGCAGATGATTTCATGAGAGGACTTTCAGGATGCGTATATGCAACTTAACCTCTCTCTCTCTCTCTCTCTCTCTCTCTCTCTCTGTGTGTGCGTGCGTGCGTGCGTGCGTGCGTGTGTATGTGTGAAAGATATTCCTTTGAGGCGTATCCACTATTGTGATACACTGTACGCGAATTCCTTACTATGCTTATTGTAAAATTTGGTTTTACCAGCCAATTTATTGCTATTAATTTTGTCCAAAACTTCCTGAGAGGCAAACAGTGTGAATCCTGATCAGACGCCCCGTTATGCGGCGTCTGATCTTGGTCTATACTACTTGCCCAGTCATTTTTATTAAATACAGTATATCTATTTCCTTATTCAGATTTGTTATCTCCACCTGTAATATTTAGACAAAATCTGTCACGAAAAAAAAGATAACAATAATTGCACAAAAGGACACGGACGTGCATACGGGAATGAGGAAAACAGACTTCTTTTAGTTCAACATCACGAAAACACGCCTATATAATTTTGACCCCCTTAAACCCCACTTTTATACAGTAAAACTGGGGTTTACAGGGGTATACAATATTTTTCTTATTTCTGCACAAAACATAGATTGTGGGAACTCGTTAGAATCGCCTCGCCGAGGCGGTTCTAACGAGTACCCACAATCTATGTTTTGAGCAGAAATATGAAAAATATCAGAGATTTTTATCTGAAAATTTTCAGTTTTTTGGGGTGAAATTTTCTATATATTTGAATAGGCTTGTTTTCGTAATGTATGTGCCTATTTATTTATTTATTTATTTATTTAAACAATGTTTAAATAGGATGACACAATTAGCTATAAATAACTATTCTACCTTGTGGTCCTCTAACTAAAATTTATATACATATATACAACAAGACTTAACTAACAGCTAAGAAATTCATGGGATAAAAGTAGCTTGTAGCGAAGTGAATGCTTGTATAAAGTTTTTATCAAATAAAAGTGCTAACAGGTATGTGCAAGTGATTTAAAACCAAACATGGCACTGAATTATATCAAAGACAAATCTGTATGTTATCACAGTTTTTGTAAGTGCTTTAAGATTTGACGAGCGCATAAAACCAATATCTAAAACAATTATGCTAGGTCATAAAAGCTCTCAATTCAGTTACAATAACGGTTTCAGCGATAATTTTACACATGGTATATCATTTAAAATCATAGTTAAAGACATTTTATAAGGGTTAAAATGTTGCTTTAAGAGACTGCTTAAAGGTAGAGAGTGACCCCGATGTTTTTACTGTTTGAGGTAGAGCATTCCATAGTCTTGGTGCGGAACACGAAAAAGAGCCATCAAAAAGTGCTGTCCGTGCTTTCGGCACATAAAGTGAGCCATTACTTTCGGCACAGGTGAGCTAATCGGAATTAATTTCGATCGAACTCAAAGCATTAAATCATTAAATTGTTTTCAGACAAATAAAGACAGCCCAGCTTAATTAACAATAATCAGGGATTCTGTTTGTCTGGACTTTTATTATCATGTTATAGTCTAGCCTCTTAGAAATGGCCCTTTCGGATGATATGCGAACAATATATCAATATAAGTTTACCGAAACCAGGCACTGGCACTGCAAATATATACGATGCTACTTGTTAGCTCACCTGGAGCTTTGCTCCAGATCAGTTTATGCCGTGGCCTGTTGTCCGTCGTCCGTCCTTCGTTTAACTTTTCACATTTTCGATGTCTCCTCCCGAACTGTAAGTCGAATCGAGCTGAAATTGGTGTGAGGCATTGGGGCGACATGGAGATTCAGAATTGCTAAAATCGTCCCGTTCCGACATCCAAGATGGCCGCCATGGCGGTCATATAGAAATTCTTCAAACGACATATCCTCCTGAACCTTAAGTCGGATTGAGCTTAAACTTGATGGGAGACATCGAGAGGACGTGGAGATGTAGAATTGCTAAAATCGTTCCGTTCCTATATCCAAGATCATCACGAAAACATACCTATATAATATTGACCCCCTTAAACCCCACTTTTATTTAGTAAAACTGGGGTTTATAGGGGTATACATTAGTTTTCTTATTTCTACTCAAAAACATAGATTGTGGGTACTCGTTAGAACCGCCTCAACGAGGCGGTTCTAACGAGTACCCACAATCTATGTTTTGAACAGAAATAAGAAAAATATCAGAGGTTTTTTATCTGAAAATTTTCAGTTTTTTGGAATTGAAATTTTCTATATTTGAATAGGCGTGTTTTCGTAATGTGGCGGCCATCTTGAAAATCTTCATACCACATCTGCACCCGAGCCCCAAGTCAGAGTGAGCTGAAACTTTGTTGGAGGCATCGAAGCGTTATGGAGATTCAGAACTGCTAAAATACTTTCGTTCCGATATCGAAGATGGCCGCCGTGGCGGACATCTTGAAAATCTTCAAACGGCATCTGCTCCCGAACGGTAAGTTTGATTAAACCGAAACATGGTGGGAGGCACTACAGAAGTTTTGAGATTCAAAATTGCAAAAATCGTTTCGTTCTGATATCCAAGATGTGTTTCTCGGTGGCCATCTTGAAATTCTTCAAACGACACCTTTCAGACCGTTAGTTCGATTGAGCCGAAACTTGATCGGAGCCATTGGAGCGACATAGAGATTCAGAATTGCTTACAAGCGTTGTTTCATCTTGAAAATCTTCAAACGACATCTGCTCCCGAACGGTAAGTTGGATTAAGCCGAAACATGGTGACAGGCATTGGAGAGACTAACAAGGAGATTCAGAATTGCTAAAATCGTTCCGTCCCGATATCCAAGATGGCTACCACGATGGCTGTCTTGAAATTCTTCAAACGACATCTTGTCCCCAAACCATAAGTTTGACTGAGCGGAAACCTGATGGGAGGCTTTGGAGCAACATAAAGATTCAGAATTGTTAAAATCGTCCTGTTCAGATATCCAAGATGGACGCCATTGCGGCCATTTGAAACTCTTCAAACAACATCTGCACCCATTTAATAAGTCGGATTGAGCAAAAACTTGGTGGAAGGTATCAGGGTAACATTGAGATTTAGAATTGCTATAATGTTCCGTTATGATATCCAAGATGGCCAGTATTGGCCACCGCGGTGGCTATCCTCAAATTCTTCAAAATGACCTGTCCTCTCAAACTGTAAGCCAGATTGAGCTGAAACCTGGTGAGAGACATCGGAGCGAGATTTGATAAAATCAATCGTCCTGTTCCCTGCCTTTACAGTCATTTTGAAAATCTTCAAGCGACATCTTTTCCCGAAGGGTATGTCCGATTTAGCTGAAACTTGAAGGGAGGCATTGGAGTGACATGGAGATTCAGAATTGCTAAAAGTTTTCTGTTCTGATACCCCAGATGGCCTCCCTGGTGGCCATCTTGAAAATCTTCAAACAGCATCCGCTCCCGAGCAGTAAGTCGGAATGAGCTAAAACTTGGTTGGAGGCAAGGTGACAACCTGGCGATTCAGAATTGGTAAAATTGATTGGTTCTCATGTCAAAGATAGCCGCCACAGAGACTCTCTTGAAAAATACAACAAATTATGATCAGCCTAATCCAGGTGAGCGATTTCTGGCCCACTTGGGTCTCTAGTTACATATATGGCCTAAAAAGGTTTTTCGTGTATTGGAACATGTGTTTTTTGTATGATCTGCATATGTTTTGATCGCACACTAAATAATTGAGCCGCAACGTGAGAAAGCGTACCTTCTAACATATGTGTCCAACGAAGACTCAGCTCAGCCTGCGCATCCGCTCAAAAATCAAAGTCTTCATTGAAAAAACTTTGCATCCTTTCCAAAATTTATCCAGTGAAGATTCTAATCAAACCGCGCGTATGCTCAGGCTGATCTAAAGCTTCGCTCCACTTTTCCATGATTTTTTTTCCAATCATCACGAAAACATGTCTATATAATATTGACCCCCTTAAACCCCACTTTTATGTGGTAAAACTGAGGTTTACAGGGGTACACATTATTTTTCTTATTTCTGCTCAAAAACATAGATTGTGGGTATTCGTTAGAACCGCCTCGCCGAGGCGGTTCTAACGATTACCCACAATATATGTTTTGAGCAGAAATATGAAAAATATCAGAGTTTTTTTATCTGAAAATTTTCTGTTTTTGGAGGTGAAACTTTCTATATATTTGAATAGGCGTGTTTTCGTAATGCAATACGGGATAGTTATCGGTCTGACAGGATTCCTGTCCGATATAGATTTAGGCAGAATGCTAGCTGGGTAAGGTACATAACCTGCACATCAGCAAACTTAATGTTTTCTACCTGATTTCTTGCAGCAAATGTGATAAACGGTACGCGAGCGAAACAAAACACCCATTATAAAAGAATGAACGGCCATCACGATGACCGGAAGCACAGCAGATTCGAACGTTCCTCTGTTGCAGTACATTTCTGCTGAAAAGAACATTTCTTGAGTCATGCTTCCCTTTGTTGCATAAACCATAACTGAAAGTGGACAGATCATTAGAGCAGACGTCTAACACTTTGCGACCACAGAATCATGATAATATGAGATTTCAGACCAGTTATTTGCTGTATGGATCAGGATACCAATTGAAGGGGTGAGGACTGGAACCAGCAAAGAATGGCGACATGTATATTTGATAACACGCTTTTACTCTGACTGGGCAAAAATTCACTATGTCAGAATTTATGTGAAGGTTTTGAACACACACGCACAAGAATATTGCAGACCAAATTAAAAAAATTGTCAATGGTGTTTTTAGCGTGCAATTGTTGAAAAATCAGACCTGGTAAACTTCTTTCTTTTTTTTTTCTTTTTTTTTTTTTTCTAAAAATGACATATCACAGGACATGCAATGTACATGCTTATATACAAAGTAATAGATTTGATGAACACAGTAAGGAGAAATGTTTCATTATAAAAATAAGTAAATAAAAAAAAATGTATTAAAAGTAAAAGACAATATCCGATCTCAAACAGCATAAGCCTTGAGCTTTAAAGGGGAGCGCAATATAGGTTGTAAGTATATCTTGGAGTAAAGTGCTTAACAAGCCATTTATTTTGATGCAAGATTTTTCAAATCGGCCTAGAAATAAGAAAGTTATGGTGGTTTGAATACATTTAAAATTGCTGTCATGGATGCCGCCATATTGTAGGCTTTGTGACATCATAGAGCCCAAATTAAATATGCAAAACCAAATTACAAAGGGTTTTTAAGAATAATTTTGCTACAGATTTTTTATAACCTTTTAATTCTGGTAACAAGCAATCATTTCCCCCCAAATAAACCAACGTTATGAGAATAACTACCTTTATGAAACCTCATTAAATATTCAAAATGGCGGCGCCCATACCACCAATGTTAAAATATTTAATTGTCTGTAACTTGCTTTATTTTCCACCGATTTTGATCAAATTTGTGCCAAAATTCATTGTTTGTACAGTTCTTTACTTTAAAGCTTAATACCTTTTAAGGTTGCGTTCCTTTTAAGTTAAGGTACGTAAAACCAACAAGGATCGTAATAAGCCATACCTATAAGCACGAACCTTGTGCCGAAAATACGAAAGCGGAAAAGGCCCAAGGCATGAGGGCAAAGGCTGATTGGATGCAGAAAGTCAGACAAATGCAAAATTAAACAATATTAAAACAATACGATTGATTGTATTTGGGTTTAACGAAACGTCAACCCTTGTGGGTCATTTTTTGTCGTCTCCCAGAGAAAGGGAGAAAAGGGGAAGAAGAGATAATAGCGGAGATGAAAGAGAGGGACAGGGAAGAAAGATGAACAGGAATGAAAGAGAAGAAACAGAAGAAATAAAAACTTTTCCCCTCTACCTTACCTGCTACAAGAACAGCAGGGCTTGCCCAACTGTAAACCAATATCAGTTGGACATCCCGGTGACGTAAGATACACGACATTTTCGCACCACCCAACCACCCCTAAAACAATACGAACACAACTGAACTGAAATTGAAAAAAAAAGTTACAAACTAAAATCAGAACTAAGAGAAAACACCCAGCTAACATTCTTTATAAATCTATAGCGGGCCGTTATCGGCCCGTCAGGGTAGCTGACGGGCCGATAACGGGCCGTTATAGATTTATAAAGAATGCTTACTGGGCAGTACCATAGTAACAGAAAAAAAAAACAACAACAAAAAACTATGACGATAATAAAGGACACTTGCAGCCGAGGCCTTCTTAGGTACGGATCAGTTTCTTAAACTGAGGGCAGGACTCTGCAAGTCTCATGCCATTCGTGAGGATGTTCCATATCCGGGCGGTCTCATGCCGTACTTTGTTACTTGAACTCTTGGTACTTCTGCTATTCTCTCATTGCTGAAATTATAATTTGAAACTTTTTATGTTGATAAGCTCTTGAATTATTTTTATTTTACTTGTGCCAGCAGCCCTGCAAAAATGCTAGGCTATCTGGCAATAATTGAAATGTGAAACAATGAAATATCTATATGGATGTGTCATTTTACCTTGTTTTGTTAAAAGTCGCCCAGTTCGTTTTAAAATAGCTAATTGTTTTGATGCACTTTGACAAATTCTATGATTTCAATTTTTAAGCATTTAGTACATTACTAACAATGAATTACTTATTTTTCTCTGTGAAAGAAAACCGATGAATTATTTCATTTCTGCAAAATGGATTGTTTTCACGCGCTAATTAGTGACGTAGTTTTGTGACGTAATTAATTCATTTATTGAATGCGTGTGCTTTGAACGCTTTAAACGCGTTCAATACAACATGTTTTGAGAATATGATTATAATTTTATATCTGTATTTAATAATATGAATTTAGGCACTGCCTAGAAACGGGCATGGCAGTTGCTTAATTTTCAGTTAGCCGAAATGTGTTATTGTTATTTTTTTTTTATTTATTTATTTATTTAGTTATTTTTTTTTTTTTTTTTGTTGTTGTTGTTGTTTTGTTTTTTGGGGGTTTTTTTTGTTGATGCAGGACAGGGTCACAATTTGTAACGATGCAGACGAAAAAAAAAAAAAAAGATACCCTAGACTGGCTCTATTTTTATTACGATTCCCGCCGAATGTCACCTTGATTGTTTCCAATAAGCGTCTCTTTAACGTTGACCAATATTATTGAAGTAGTAAAGAGTGAATAATTATATTTTTTTTTAATCACTTTATGTAGCTTTGAAATTTCTGCAGTTGCTTCAGTTAATTAAACGGTAGTTAAACGAGAGTAGAAAAAATGTGTATGAAAATGATTTCCGTAATACGGTGTCAAAATTCGACTCGTTCTACTATAGCTTTACGATTATCAGCAGACGTTTTGAGCTATAGTATCTCACCGCGCTCAACCGTAACGCGGATAACCGGTCGTAACGCCGGATTTTCGGTCTGATAACGCCGGATTACGGTATTTTTCGATGAATTCGCCGCTGTTTGAAGAACCGCGTTTGACGCTGGGTAGAAAACATCATTTCTTTGAAATATTAGAATAAGTTGATAATTAGATTGTGCAAAGAAGAGTTCAATATAATCGTTAATAAGAAAATATTGATGCATCAATACGCCGGGAAACTAAATTGTCATGCATTACTTAGCTCCCTATAGATCGTAGTATAGTGAAAAAATGTTTAAATTTATGAAAGGTTGTAATTATATAAATTATCGCAATACTCAATGATAAAAATATTATGGACGCTGTCAGAGCTATGTAAAAAAAAATCAACTATGATCGTCTGTTTTCTAGCCCGCATACATAATTACATGTCGCCATCAATAGCCTAGGCCGAACATACTATATCCGAAATCATCTGTGTAGCAGTGTTTCGTTCTTTTCTCCACTCATAACATTTTCTTTCGGCCCAAATCTTTCCATGCTTGAATATCAAATAAAACTGTATTATTAAACCAACTTATAATCCGTTCGATTAGAGAATGCATATTTCCAAACGTAAACAAAGAAAAATATCTTTTGTTTCTTCTTCGTAGTACGACGAAAAAAACGAAATGAAAAAATTCAAACGTGTACGAATATTGACAGCAACAAGCTCATTTCAGGTCGAATGGTCAAATTGGGGCTCCTACGGGAAAACTGCTCATTTCTCTTTTAAATGAGCAAAACCCACATTGCTACATTCATTCTACACAGTACTTCCCATTTTTTATTTCACTACGTTACCAATAGCACAGTTCTCTGCTGCAAAAGTGTGACTTTGAATAATAAAAAAAAGTGGTGGTGAATAGTTATATATAATCCCACTAAGAACCCCATAAAACTGGAAGAAAACCGATGTTCTTCAAATGCATACATATTTTACAAAAACAACCTCAAATAGATACGCCAGGCTCCAACCCGGCGTAAATAACCGTTGTTCAAGTTGTTCGCAGATTCCCTCTGGATTCCAGTAGAAAAATGGGGTGATTATATCGCTTACCTCATTTCTTATTAACTTGCCCTTACCTTAATTCTGTTACATTTTCCCTTTTATTTCAAGAAGCCTTAGGCAAGGTTATCATTGAATGGAGAGGCATAAATACATATCAGGGAGTAATATATTCAATAAATGGTGATAGTTTTAGTTGTAATCTGTTTTATTTAAATTACTTTGCGGGATGCATGTAACCGGAGGAGTTAATAATGTGTTAAACTCCCGATTTGATTGTACATAGCATTTATATAATAACTCTCGTTATCTCGACCTCGCTTATCTCGAATAACCGCTTATATTGAAGTAAAATTCTGGTCCCTGTTTTTACATGGAAATCTAAGAACAGGTAACAAAATATTGTGGAAAAGAGGAGAAACAATTTCTCTTTTCCTCATTAATTTACATATACATTTCTAACATCAGGAGTCAAATTACATATTCATTTGTTAAATGTGGTTGTTCAGTTTATCGTTTTCCTCACTCCCTCAACTCTGATATGTCGAAGTACGAATATCTCGAAGTGTTTCAGGGAGTCCCTTGAAATTCGAGATAACGAGAGTCGACTGTACGATGTCTTACAAATTGATTCCATTTTTATTGTAAGAAAATAGGAAAGAAGTTCAGACAAAGTGAGTGGTTGAATGAGTGAATAAGTGAGTGAGTAAGCGAGTGAGTGAGTGAGTGAGTGGGTTTATCGGCGGATATAAAGTTGACTTTAGCAAGTTCAAACACTGTTCAACTTTTAATTACTGTGAACAAAGATGGTCAAAATATGTTTTGTTTGGAATTAGTGTAAATTGTTAAATAAACAATCATTATCAGTAAAACCGTGCAGGTAGCCAATAACATTACCAAGGGAAACAAGTACATTTTGGCCACGGGCTTAATTCACAGATAGAACGGGAGTTATGGATTTGACACCGTAACGATGTAACGTTTTTCCACTCTCTGGACTAATTCAGCAGAGGACAAATTGATGATAGTTTCATGCAAATTTTCTTGCTTTGGCATTTCATGCTAATTATCTCCTAACGAGACATTTTGCATGAAATGTCAGTGCCTGATTTGAGGAAAACAGGAACGATATCAAAATAATATGGACTCATCTGCTGAAGTTGTAACCAACATCATAGCATTGTGCTGAGCTTTAACTGAACTGTCAAGGTAAGTACATATGTTTAAAAGTACATATATTAAAATATATTTTAAAACACAATCTAAGATGCAGTTTGCATTATTGTGCTAAAACATGTAGGTGACTCAGCACAGTCTGAAATTCGGGAGCACTTGTACCTTATATTAGCCCATAAAGCGCCAATCACAACTGCAGTAGACGACATTTGTTTTTCTTTTTCAGAAAAAAACAAATCTTGATATTTCATGTGAATCGTCTGCTTGGCAGACGATTCACGTGAAATGTAAATACATTTTCTCTGAAAAATGAAAATAATAAATAAAAATTTTAGAATAGCGTCTGCTAAAAATTTTGTCTTCGCGCTGTCAAGGTTAAACTTGGTATCTGGGAATAATGCGCACCAGATTATCGCGCGGCCTCGTCATATTACATGATTATGCTATATTCAAATTGAATATTAAACAATTCCAGCACCCATTTTAATGATTTAAGAACATCCTGTTTCTGTCTATTTTATATGCATAAAATTACAAAATTAACCTTTAAAGTGCCAGTCAAAAGTGTAACAGACGACAGTATATTTGTTTTTAAATCATTTTCAGAGAAAATGAAATAGACGGTATCTATTTTTGTAAACTATATTAGGACAAAGTAAGTTTTGCAATTTCTTGCTGGCAGACGATTCACATAAAATCTCAAGCACCAGTTTCTCTGCAAAATTATAGAAACAAATATTTAACAAATGTCGTCTACTGCATTCAATCATTTCTACTCTCTGGGCTAATTCAGCGTATGACAATTTAATGACATTTTTCTCTTTTGTCCGCAGAAGGTAGGCTTTAACATGCCATGCAAATTGTTTCCTCCTTCGGAGACAAGTTGCATAAAACGCCAAACCTATCTTCTAGGAAACAAAAAAGATAAATATTTCGAAAACTCGTCTGCTGAATTCTCTCGGGGTGGGTGGGGCGGTGGTGGTGGGTGGGGGTGGTAACTTCCTATATATGACATAGTACGTGCCGAATGGCCCCCTTTTTCAGCGCTGCCAGATATATGACTGGCCCCCTTTTTTGAACAAAAAGTATATGACTGACCCTATTTTTCTTGATTTGTATGTTAAAGGCCCCACTTTTCTGACATCCTGGTAAACGCGTATATTTTTTTCGCTCCGAGATTTGTCAAGGGTGCCTGTTCTCTTGGTATTCAATGAATTGACTTATATTTGTCTAACTACCAGCAATAAATGGGTATAAAAGTTAAAGGGGGGTATATGAATTGGTCAACATTTTGGACGATCAATTATATGAATGGGTCAGTTTTTTCAAAGGCTAGGTATATGGATGGGGTAGGTTTTGAAATACTGGCTCGCACACCCGTACCAAATTTACCCCCAAGTTACCCACGAGACAGAATTTGTTACCCAGCATGCTAAGCATTTAGGAGTAATTAATCTGTTTCTCGTTGTATACATCAGGAAAACATGCCTATATAACTTTAACCCCTATAAAACCCCACTTTTATATAGTAAAACTGGGGTTTACAGGGGTATACATTATTTTTCTTATTTCTGCTTAAAAACATAGATTGTGGGTACCCGTTAGAACCGCCTCGCCGAGGCGGTTCTAACGAGTACCCACAATCTATGTTTTGAGCAGAAATATGAAAAATATCAGAGTTTTTTATCTGAAAATTTTCAAGTTTTAGAGGTGAAATTTTCTATATATTTGAATAGGCATGTTTACGTAATGCAACGAGAAATACAACGAGAAATAGATTAATTACTCCTTAACGCATAAGTACGACAAAGTTTTTTTGTTGTTTTTTTTTTTTATATTATACAAGACAAAATATTTTGACGTAAACATCTAAGTGCCGTCGCAAATTTTGTTCATGTTTATATAGAGATATGGGACAAGGGTATACTAAAGTTTAATAAATTTTTAAATGTAATAGGTAAAATCAAACAACAATATGATTCTTTAACTGCCACAGGCGATAATCATAGGCTTTTGCAAACAACTTAGATCCAGATGAGACGACTGTGAGCCGTCTCATCTGGATCTACGCTGTTTGACATTCAGTCTTTCAACTTTATGTATAATCTTCTTTTCAAACGATGATTTGTTGAAAAAAAAAAGCGACAGATGTCGTCTGAAATTTGGCACCGAAAGAGTTAATGTTTGCTTTTATTAAGCTTAATGAAATTTCTTGATTGAAATAAAAATAAAATAGACATTAATCTGTTTATAACACAGTTTGAAATAAGATTTTATTTTTATATATATATTTTGCCGGGATCATCACAAACCGACGATCCCGGAAATTATAAAAAGCCCTTAGTGAGCTAATCGAACACGCTCCCATATGTAAAAATCCAAAGCTATATTATTTGTCATTATGCGGTACATTATATAGAAATAAGACACAATATTTTGACGTAAACGTCTAAGTGCCGTCGCTCTGATTACACCGTGCAAAAGCCCTCATTGCTGGGCGCACAGGCCAAATATTGTTGGTTTTTTTCTCGTGTCGTGGCTCATGTACATGTAATTTGGACTAAATGAAATTTTATCTGTATTGAATATTCTATTTTTGCAGTACTGTTATCTAATAATAAATAGTTGTCTTTTGCCCTCTGAATGAAATAAAATTTGCTAAATGTATACTTTAAATTTGCTGTTTTACAATGCTTCATCTGTACATCACAGAAGGTCAAAGACTCAAGATTCTTAAGTTTTTCTCCACTCTCCTACTGAACTGCAGAGATAATTATCAATAACACCCTGTAGGGCGAATACATATGATGCTGTTGATAACCCAGCTAGCATTCTTTATAAATCTATAGCGGGCCGTTAGCGGGCCGTTAGCGGCCCGTCAGCTACCCTGACGGGCCGCTAACGGCCCGCTATAGATTTATAAAGAATGCTTACTGGGAATGGTCCATGACCAATTAACTAATTATATCTCTGAGTCCAGATCTGGACCCAGAAAGTACCTTATATGTAAGAGTGAAATGTGTCTTCATATTAAGCAGACTTCACTAATTTGATTTTTTAATAAAACGTGCTATTCAAATTTAAATAGCTTTCTTATCCATATAATAATAATAATAATAATAATAATAATAATAATAGTAATAATAATAAATCAAAGAAATTACTACTACCACTATTAATAATAATAATAAATCAAAGAAATTACTAATGCAATATCATTTTTGCGCAACAATATCTAAAGCTAATTTTAAGTCGTTTATTTTCTTATATTTACAAATTTAGTGCGATCTCCTTTATTCTAAAACAGTGCGCCTATATAGGCAATGCAGAAAACAACAATATCAACAACAACAAAAAAAAAAAAAAAAAAAAAAAAAAAAAGGTTTTATTCTGCAACAAGTCACGACGGAAGCGTGCAACGCTTTCATGCGCAGTTCATCCTTTTCCTCATTTTGACACTTTGCTGATGTCAATTTTCTTTTTCACGACGTAAGACGGTGTAAGTAACACCGTTTTTCTCGCGACAACACCCATTAAGAAATGCATGTAACCCTTAGCGTTTCAGTTAAAACGGTTGGTGGGATTTCTTTGCGCGATGGATGAAAGTTGGAAGAACCTGAAGGGTACAATTACTTTTTCGTCGTTTTCTTCGCGTTGAAATCGAAATAGATCAGCTCTTGTGCGTGATTTGTTAAGCAATAAATCATAGTTTGTCAGTCATTTGGTAGTAGAGTAAATCCGCGCTCGTGATTTGACCTTCTTTACAACTGACCTCAAAACAGTGATTTATTACTCAACAAATCACTGCTAGAGCTGATCTATTTCTTAAATGAACGCCAGTCAATTACGTTCTTTCTTTACTGATGTTAAAATGTCGTCACACGCATATTGCTTAGACGTAACGTACACCCTCCCGTCTTCTGGCTGTTCCAGATCTGACGTTAAGAAAACTTTAACTCCGTATATAATGTAAAAAAAAATCCTTGTTACAAATCGAGGGTTGAGCACAAGACTGGCGTAAGTCAGATGGTTGTTTTTCCCCAAACCTAATCTCCTCACCATGAAGGCGTTATGAAGATTACAATATTTCTTTCTGTAAACAATGAAAATTTAGGTGCCATTGCTCGTATGAGCAATGGCACCTAAATTTGCATTGTTTACAAAGGGGTCCAAGTTGCCCCTAAACAAGGGTTTCAAAAATATGTTTTAGTTACCATAGTCTTGCGCTCAACCCTCGAAATGTAGGTAGAATACTACAGATAATTTCATGAACATAATAATACAATGTATACGAATTGAAATTCAGCATTTTAAGCTTCCACTGAATGATGAAAAAGCTCGTATATTAATGTCTCTGAGAAAAGGGCTTCATGTACATTAAAATAGCCCAATGGTTTTCATCAGCCAGTGCAAGCTAAAAATCTAAATTTCAATTCTTATTATTATCCACACGCTTTCAAATTAAATTTCATTAAAATGGACAAATTTGGTTCAAACGACGTCGTTTCAATTCTGCGTGCCTGCTGGGTAATTCTGTTAAAAGCAGGTATTCTTGAAATTGATAAGAGTGCTTAGCCTTTAACTTGCTGATTTTAAATATCAGCACATATTTCAAAACATTTCACAGAAAACTTGTTTTGTTTTCATTCTAACTGAACATGAAATATCAGTTCCTATTTTCTGTGCAAGTAAGAAATATATCATGCATTTGTCGTCCAACGGTAGCGCTTTACCGTATTTTACCCCAAAGCGTTTGGCTAGATTGGCCTAGGCAAACAGTGTAGACCTGGATCGAACGCCACAGAACGTGCGTCTAATCAGGGTCTACACTGTTTGCCACACATGTAGCAGTTTAGACACATCAACATCAAGTACAATGGCTTTATCAAATATAAAGACAAATACGATTGTAATGGGATAAGATGTCCGACTTTTAAGGGTAAATGGTAGGTATGAATTAAGTATTTAGGAGAAAGGAGTTTTATTAAAATAATTGGAAATAAATACAAATGTCCTGATTATCCCAGTGATGCATCATGTCCACTAAATGAACAATATATACATGTAGCGAAATTAAATGCAGCATCCGATCAGTATGTGTGTCAGCAGAGACTGAACAAAGAGTTTGTTTTTGTATGAACGATCGTAGAAGGACTACTGGGTTGTGGCGGCTGACTTCTACCTTATAATAGGCGTATTAAGATGGCTTCATCTATCTATCTATCTATCTATCTATCTATCTGTCTATCTATCTATCTATCTATCTACACTTGTTGTATCAATCTATCCAAAACAAACACTTTGACGCTATGTACAGTCAAACCTCGATGGCTCGAGCCTCTTTGGGGCCATGGAAATTTGTTCGAGACATGGGTGGTTCGAGCCACTGAGGGTTAATTATAGTGCCAAGTCAGGAAGCAAATGGCGATAATTTAGGGATTTTTTTTTATTTTCTACACAATAATTGTATGTTGAGTGTACTCATTAGAATCGCCTCGAGGAGGCGATTCTAATGAGTACACACAACATACAATTTCACGATAAAATAAGAAAATTTCCCTAAATATTTGTTTTCTTGAGCTATCGGAAGAACTTCATAGGGTCTCAAAAACGAGTTCGAATTAGCCATAGAAAACGAGCCGTCGGTGTTCGAGCTATCGAGGTTCTACTGTATATTTGCCTTTCTGAAATACGTTGTTTGATACTTCTGGTTTGTCTGACGCTTCTGAGTTGAGCGGATGCGGCAAGCTTTAAACGCCAACGTCAAAAACATTAAGGCTTGCACTCCCTGGACTTTTCTTTTTATCTTTTTGCAGAATGAAACAGTGTTTGACATCAAGTGATAGTAATAATAATAATAATAATAATATGCATAAATTTTTAATACATGTATTAACACAAACGCCCACAAACAGCTATTTAGATACTAATCGCCTATCTACACTAGTCAGGGTAATTTAAAAGTACAAAACAAAAATAGTTTTATACTGTTATACTGTGCTTTTTAAGAATTCCAATATGGTCCCGATTCCTAAAACGCGCACGGACAATTCTCGAATCGCACTGTGCAATTTTGGAATTCCCAAATTTGCGCAACAGTATTGGAATTCAAAAAAAAAAAAAAAAAACGCGCAGGGGCGATTCTGGAATCGTCCAGATTCCTAAATTGCGCGGAGCATTTACTTAACGTTCAAATATATTTTCAGGTATAGATCAGAATCTCAGTAAGTGCATCGTATGTGGCAAGAGTTTCGATACTGTTTCGTCCTTGCGACGCCATTGCGACCTACATAGTTTGAACTGAGGGTGCATCCTTGTTTCTGTAGTTCAGTTGCCAGGGTGCATAGCTGTCAGGGTGCACCACAGCTTTTGTAGCTGAAATCTTAAGGCTGCCAAATGGCTGTTGTAGTTGAACTGCTAGGGTGCACACTTGCTTTGTGGTTGACTTTCAGGGTGCACCAAGTATATGTTTGGGAGCACTATAGATCACTATGAGCATATGCTTGGATATAAGGGTTGCGAGTGCACTAAGTGCACTCTGGCTGGATCCGCCCCCTGATTTATGTTAGAATTATACACGTACAGAGTGTACTAGTTTGAGTGTGCTAGGGCAATACGGTCGCCACAATAAGAGGACAGACGTATTTTCCATCAACGGTATTCAAATATGTACGTACATCCAGTCTCTTTAGAATCATTTGAATTAGCCAAAACTTCTTAAGTTACTGTGATCGCCAGGATGCTTAGCAATTGAGCATTTTATTACTCTAAAAACTTTATAACCGTGTAAAGTGGATCTATTTACCTCATCATCTATTCCTATTATAACATTATGTTAAAACTACGTTGGCGCAATGTCGCACGCGCCCTTGTCTACCTGCTCGTTACTGACGTCATAATTGATATGCGGGAAACAAGACGCAAAACATACTGGTTATAATCAAAATTGAATTCTTATAGTTGCAATGCAATATTATTATTATTTTCGTTTTCTAATTTGTAGCTGTACATACAATCGACAAGACAAAAAACTATTTTCGCGTATTTTTGTACAATGCAGCATTTTTCATGACACAAAAATGGCGAACATCAGTCAAAATGGTAAGGCAATGGTTCAAGTGCCTTTCGCTTGTCGTATTTCATTAATTTTGGCAAAATCCTCGAAAAAATCAGTTTCACAACATTGTGGCAGTCATAGTAGAAGGAAATATATAATGTACATTGAAGCGGAAGTCGATGTCATATGATGGTATATGTTTATTTGCACAATACCCCGTTTAAAGTTAGTACGTAACATTGTAGAGCAGGTGTGAAACAGAAGACATGAACCAAGTAACACAATAAAGTAGTTACATAAACCTTAGGTCAAAGCCTTGCGCACTTTATGTCCACCGACCGCCGCAACAAATGGTAAACACACCAAACCTGTGGAAAAAAAGTACATAGATTTAGATATTTTTCATGTATACAGAGCTGCTTGATCTTGTATGTGATCGATACATTCAGATACTTTATATACGAAAACTACTAAGTCAATTAATAATATCGAGTATTTGGTATTGGACTGTGTAGGTGATTTTTTTTATACCTTTTCAAGTCACGTGTGTTTGTCTGCGAGAATATTGGGGGGGGGGGGGGGGGGTGTCGGGTGTGGCGAAGGTGTCGTGTATCTTACGTCACCGGGGCGTCCAACCGATTTTGGCTTACAGTTGAGTAAGGCCTGCTATCCTTTTAGCAGGTAAGGGTATTTGGGGAATGTTTTTATTTCTTCTGTTTCCTCTCTTTCGTTCCTGTTCCTCTTTCTTCCCTGTCCTTCCCTTTCATCTCCTCAATTATCTCTTCTATCTCTTTTCTCCCTTTCTCTGGGAGACGACACAAAATGACCCACAAGGGTTGACGTGTCGTTAAATCCCAACACAATCAGTGCGAGAATATTGGCCAGTTGTAGATCAAGATGATACCATTATATCCGGCGTTGCTTTAAATTTCGTGGATTGTGCCTCGATCTTTGTTACTTCGGTAAAAAAATCTCCGCAATGGCCAGTTTATGGCCCAAGGTCATTTTCAAATGCATTTGCATCCACCAGTTGGTCATGAATTTTAAGAAAATGAAAAAAGTACGACCCCTTCTGGTAAGAAGTCATTTTTTTTATCGAATGGCCGAACCTGCACAACAATTTTCTCCTTGAGTGTTTGACAATTCCGGCAGAGTATATATATCAATTGAAGATTTGGCAGTTAGAAGATTGTATGTATAGATCCGGATAGGCTACTTTTCATGTTCGATCAACCTGTACTAATATTTTAAATAAATGATTTTTCCTATCTAGTTCTTCAAACGGCAGCGAATCCTAGAAAACATACCGTAATCCGGTGTTATTAGACCGAAAATCCTGCGTAACAACCGGTTATCCGGCGTTATGGTTGGACGCGGTGTATCTTATATGCTTCTGACGAACTGAGATGAAAGCTCAAAATTAGTTGTCAATTTTTTTTTTATTTTTTTTTTTTTTTTTTTTTTTTTTTTTTGTTTTTGTGTGTGTGTGTGTGTGTGTGTGTGTGTGTGTGTGTGTGTGTGTGTGTGTGTGTGTGTGTGTGTGTGTGTGTGTGTGTGTGTGTGTGTGTGTTTTGCATTTGTATTGAAAATAGTGTGTGTATATTTCTTACCATTAATAGTAAAGATTTAAAGATTCACGAAAAGAAAAGAAAACTAATTTAAGAAAATAACTGTTTCTCGCCAGTTTTCTAATTGCGAGATTGGTAACTTTGGCACGGATCAGCTGAGAGACATGGGCAGGATATACTGGTAAGTTTCATGCGTGTTAACTATAGGCATTTCCGGTTCCATAGATACCTATTGATACAAGCCAAATTTTAGTTGGATAATAAGTTCCTTTTTGTTAATATTTAATCGTAAATTTTATCTAATGTTTTAAAATAAAGCTTTAAAAGCAGTCAGTTTGCGTTTCCTAAGACAAATACAAATGTTTCAATGATAGTTTTCCAGTATTAACAGGCACCCACGTAGCCGTAATATTGCTTTATGGTGACGATTTTTACGCCTGGTTTTAGCTAGTATATTGTCAAAACATATGTCAATATTTGTGTTTATGACATTTAAATGATCACTCGACGGGAATCTTTTGACGAATGAAACTGCTTTTTTTTCTGAATAAACATCGGCAATTATACTGTCGGGTAAACGTAATAACTTTCTGCCATCCAATAGGAACAAGGCTAGAACGTACTCTGCGTTAAAGACCAAGAGGTTTCGAATGATGTATATTGTGTGACGTAGTGTTTAAAAAGGTCTATACCTAACAAGGTAACACTCTCTTCACATTTAATTTTGATACCCCTGATGTCAAAAGAGTCTATGCCTTCATTGGCCTTTTTACCAATTCACATTGTTTGGAATTTCACTGGGTTGGCTTTCATTAAATTATTTTTAAACCATTTGATGAGAAAAATACTTTCTTGCCCTAAGATACTTTTCAGAATATGTAAATCTTTGTGAATAAAAGAAACTATTGTCATCGGCATAATTGTATATAAAAGACTGAACCACAAAATAAAAGATGTCGTTCATAAAAACGTTAAAAAGAAAAGATCCTGAGGAACTCCTTTTAAACAGATTTTTTCCACCTACTTACAGTCGAGCCTCAATAGCTCGAACACCGATGGCTCGTTTACCATGGTTAATTCGAACTCATTTTTGAGTTCCTAGGAAATTCTCTTGATAGCCCAAGAAAGCAAATATCCATGGATATTTTAGGGAAATTTTCTTGATTTATCATAAAATTTAAGTTGTATGTACTTATCAGAATCGCCTCATTGAGGAGATTCTAATGAGTACTTTCAACATACCACTATTTTCTAAAAGATCGAAAAATAAAATCCCTAAATTATCACCCTTTTCTTCCTGACCTGGCGTCATGACTAACCCCCAATGGCTCGAACTAACCATATCTCTAACACATTTCCATGGTCCCTAATATGTTCGAGCCATTGAAGTTTGACTATACATTGGACCCCAGTCTAACCTGCTGTTTGACAGCTGTCCAGTAGGTCAACTGCCTTTCCATAAAGGTTAGTTTACATCATCATATTTCTTCATTTCAAGATATATAAAAGTGTAAAATGAATTTCAACATCTTGAAAACGATAGAGCTTCGTCCTATTCATTACGAAAACACGCCTATGCAAATATATGGAAAATTACACCTCCAAAAACTGAAAATATTCAGATAAAAAACTCTGATATTTTTCATATTTCTGCTCAAAACATAGATTGTGGGTACTCGTTAGAACCGCCTCGACGAGGCGGTTCTAACGGGTGCCCAAATCTATGTTTTTGAGCAGAAATAAGAAAAATAATGTACACCCCTGTAAACCCCAGTTTTACTATATAAAAGTGGGGTTTAAGGGGGTCAATATTATATAGGCATGTTTTCGTGATGTTTTGCGCTGATAAAGCTGCTGATAAGATAACAGTTGATGACTACAAGCAGGTGAAACCAAAAACTTCCTGGGTCGTGTTGTGCTTATTTACACCCAATTACAGATCAGGGATCAATTTTAGCACTTGCTAACTTGCTAAATGCTAGTTAATTTCCTCAAAAAGCAAGCTGCAATTTCCGTCACTTGCTAATTCTAGCAAGTTGGAAAGATTCAGTTTAATTATGGAACCTGAGGCATTGTTGCTGAAGTTTTGCAATTTCTTTTTCAAAAGCAATGATGATATTTTTTTTTATTTTTCCCAGAAAACAGGGTTTGACATTACATGCAAATTGTCTCCTTAGGAGACAATTTGCATGTAATGTCAAAACCTGTTTTATAGGAAAAATAAGACAAGTATTTTAAAATGTCTGCTGAAATTTTTACCCAGAGTGCTAAGGTTTAAGGCCACATTTAACAGTATTTATAAGTGTAAAAAAGCAAGTGGCTGAAAGGTTTAGCAAGTAAAAAATAATGCTACTTGCTAATTTTAGCAAGCTATCAAAAAAGTTAAATTTGAACCCTGCAGATGATAGTTAACAGTGGCACCTGGATGGTTAAAAGCTACTGTTGATAAACTGTTTGAACTGTATCAGAATAGGCCAGTTTTATGGAACAACAGTTTGAAGACATACCGTAACAAGAACAAGAGAGATTCAGCTTTAAATGAAAGGGCATCTTTCATTTCTGCCCACGCATGGATTTTCCTGAAACTTTATATAATAACAACTAGGCATAGGCAACCTATGAAAATGTGCTTATTACATTATATAATAAAAAGTTGGACTCAGGATGCAACCTTGACTTACTCCCCACTAGAGCTGATACCTGTCTTCAAATAAGTATGTCTTTCATCTTAAGTTTAATTAAGTTTTAAGATTTTGCGCTGTGCTGAATGGTGAACACCATAGTAATTCTATTGGTACCACAAAACATTAATATTTAATTAAAGTTAACATTTTCTGATAAATTGATAATAAAATATGATTTTTTTTACCAAAAAATGAAAAAAATATCAAAATTAAACTTTCAAAATTAATATGTTATAGTCTTTGTCAAGATTTCATACTACCAGGAAAATTTGCTACATATATCCTCTATAGTTGTGCCAAATTTTATAAAAAAATCAAAACCGGTAACATTGTCATTTTAGGCCTTGAATGGATATAGGTCGATTTTTACAAAATTGACTATTTTGTTACATTGATAAAAAACAGTAGAGAAAGGCAGTGTTGTCAGTTGTCAAACACCTCTAACACTTAACAAATCAAAGAGAGTTTAGACAACTCGGAATGAATATATCTTGAGCTGCCCATTAAATTGTCATGACTTTCTATTACTTGCCTTCTATTTATATGGACTCTGACTAACCAACTATTACAAATGTAGACAGCATAACAAATTAAATCTAAAGAAATTCTAATTAACAAATTAGGCTTAACAAAATCTTACGCTTTAATTCATGTCAGCAAATCATTGAGCATTTTGTATAATTACTTCCCAAAAAGCATAAAACTAAAATAGGTGTAAAACAGGGGTATCCATTCTCACCATTACAAAAATAGGCATAAAACAGGGAGATCCATAATCTCCATTGTCATATTAAGAAGATGTGCAAACGTACTATTGCAAGTAGCTGTTGCTTGTTTGTTTGTTTGTTTGTTTTGAAGAAGGATTTGCATCCCCATCAACAGATTTTAGGATTTTTGGAGATTTGCTTCTGGACTGGTGAACTCTAACCAAACTAAGAACGCTTGAAAAGAAAAAAATACCTATAGACTTACCTTCTGATATATCTATACCTTTCTTGCAAGCCTATATTGTATTTTGAAATTATGAACACTGGATTTCTTGTCCTGTAACATGTTCAAATGTGTCACTTCAATCGGTATTTCCTTCGATCGAATTGACACTGACACTGGAGTTTTTCTCTTTGTTTCAACAGTTATCTTTGATGACAGCAACACAGAATACTGTTTATGTGGTCTTAACTTTTGCTATCAGAAAAGCAGATCTATCCTTTCTTCCTTACAGTAAGCATATATGAAATTGTTTCTGTTCTGCATAGGTTCTGTTCTAGTGCACATAGTTTGACTTAAACAACAAATTGGTGTTCTGTAGTTCTTCATGTTAAAGCTTTAAGATTTTTCCAAAGGTTGTATGACATTCACATTTTAGTCATTTGCCTAAGGACTTCCATACTCGTTTGAAACTCCGCCATATGTTACTTAACACAGGAGTTTAAAACAGCTAACTTGTGTGGTCTTAATGTGAATCTAAAGGATGTATTGAAGAGTTTTTTAACAGTTTTCATTCATTTGTTGCTGGCAGTTCTATGGTATTTAATTAATTCTATTTTCATCTTGTCTCTGTTTTTTGTGTTGTAATACATTTTGAAAGGAGGCTTTTAGTATTCGTTTTAGTTCTTATACTTAAATTCTTGGTAAGCAAGTTGTGCCCGCCATGCCTATCTGCCTGAACGAGTAACTTTAAAGCTAGACCCAGGTTTTATAATCATAATCATCAGTTATAAGATTGTTATCTTCTTTTTATTTTCTGATAAATACTTCCACAGTCAAGTATTTGAAGTGGAATCCTATACATACAGATACAGAGAACTTGGACTTAGTGTCTGCATGGTCCAGATCATGTAAACGAAGAGTTTTTTTTTTTTTTTTTTTTTTTTTTGGACATGGTGTTCAACAAGGTGCAATTCAGTCAACTGGTTATAAATGAATATGTATAATTATGATATCAATTTCTTATACAAATCATACTATATCATGGTAATCCAAATTGAAAGCTATTGATAAGTTGACTACACGATACTTCTTATACATGAGTATTGGGTAATTGTATATTTTGCCGACTCAGGACTATATGTATTCAGGCTGTTCAAACAACATGTTACCGGTCTTCAATTTTTATGAAATTTCATCTGTTTATTCCTAATACATATGGAAATTTTTTATGCTGAAATGGTGTCTTGACAAGAATCGGAACATGGTAAAATTGCAGATAATATCTGGATGAATACATAATCTGCAGCTGAAATATGGGGCTACCGTTCAACTTACGTTATTGCTCCAACACTATTTCTAAGTACATGAAGCCACCCATAGTATCAAAACATGTATTAATGATGACCTTAATTAATAAAACATTCCAGCATCTGAAAAATGAAATCCTGCTTACTGTACGAAGGTTAATATTAGGGCACCCCCTGATTTGGTAGTGGCCGCGTATAAAACACCATGAATTTACAATGGAACTACATTTAAAAGCCAATGCCTCATAATCATCAGTGTTATACCCTAGGCAACCATTATGCAGAACTTCATCCAATTCCAAGCGTGGGCAGAAACCAATGTAAATTTCCTATACCGTGTAAGAGCCCTTTTACTGATTATATTAAGGCTTAGCACTCTGGGTAAATTTTTCAGCAGACGACATTTTGATTTTTCTTTTTTTTCCAAGAAAACAGGATTTGACATTTTATGCATATTGGAGACAATTTGCTTGGAATGTCAGATCCTGTTTTCTGGGAAGCACATTTGAAAATAAAATCTAAAAACATGTAACATTTTCAGACAAGAACAGACACATGACAATGGACTAAAATTATGAGACATAGTTCCCATCAATTACTGAAATATTGATAAACATACGATTCAAGAAAAAATGTAAATGTAGACAAGATACTGGTCATATGATCATGGTTTGAATAATTCAAATCTAGAAATATAATGGGTCCGAACTCATCTTAAAAGAGGTAAAACACACACAGAGTTTTGACAAATTTGTCTCACCTGATATTTTTACTCTCTTTTATTACACTGTGATTGTGAAAATGGGTCGCGCCAAGCAAACGTGTCTTCAGGCATATGCGGAAAGCGAGGGCCAAAATCAGCCTGTGCATCCGCGCAGTCTGATCGGGGCCTTCACTCTCCGTTAACAGAATCATTGGATACTACAGATTGTATCAAAGTAGAGAAAAAGCCCAGATGAGACTGCGCATGCGCGGTATAATTCTGAATATTTGCATTTTGCGCAGCTCCAAGGCACGTTTTCGCTTGGCGCGGCCAATACATGTGAACCCAGGAAGTCATCAACCACCACCTTTATCAGCGTTATCAAATAGGACAAGTGTCTGTCACTTTAAAGAACTAGACAGAAGCAACTGTTATCATGTCGTAGACAATCATAGGATTTGTCATTGCTCCGGAAGCACTTTATGAAAGGACATGAACTGGTCCAATATTGTTTTCTATGGACTGTTCAACGTTATTATAACCAAGTATCAGCGTTCACAAAAAGCTTGGTAAACGCGTATCACATTATTGTGTGCTTTGAGTAGACCAAACTTTTTGTGAAAGCTAATCCTTGTAATTTTACAAGGTTTTCACAGAAGGATTCTTTCAACAGATGTATACAGATATGAATATAGATATATGATAGTGCAAACGGACCTCCACCCGAAAATGGACGTCTACAATTTTAACAGTTTGCTAGCCAATGCCCGCAAAAGATTAAAATGAATGAACTCGTTTTAAAGTCCTCTGCAAAATGATCTTGGAAGTCATCGTACGTTCTTGGATCTGTCACCGTGCGTTTTGGTATCTCATAAATGAGCCGGGTCCAGCATTTGTCACAAGACTGCATGTGTGCCAAGCGAAGACTCAGATCAGACTGCACATCCGCGCAATCTGATCAGTTATCTCAGAGCACTCTGTCTGTGGGTAGACAAGAATCCATCAGGCGGACTGCAAAGACTGATCTGGATACACAGGCTGATCTGACTCGCTGGGCGCACATGAATATACGTTTAGGAAATACCGTGCCCCGTCTCAAATTATAAATGTAAAAGCTTCTGCAAAGCCGAAAGCTTGGATATACCGATTTTGGCTCTCACTGTTCATAGGAACTCCAAGAATCTCTACTTCTGGCACGACCAAAATAGAGTCTTGCAATGGAAAAATGGATCTTCCGACAAGCGCATGCGAACTGTAAAGTCCCAGGTGATCCAGCGACTCGCTGTACGATCGGGAACTTCCATTAATGAGCCAGCGCACGACAAACCCAACAAAATGGCACGTGCGCCCAGCGAAGACTCAGATCAGCCTGGGCATCCGCCCAGTCTGATCAGAGTCTTCGCTGTCCGCATGAAGAAAGCTTAGTTCCTTAGCTACCCATTGAGCGCACAGAATGACTCTAATCAGACTGGGCGGATGCCCAGGCTGATCTGAGTCTTCGCTGTGTGCACATGCCATTTTGTTGGTTTGTCGTGCGCAGGCTAGTTTACTATCTGTCAGTATATATTACAGTAGTTACCTTAAATATGTGGGCACTTAAACTCATTTGCATACTTATCATAAAGTCAATTCTTTTTTTTTCTTGCTCTTTTCTTATATGTTCTTTTTACATTCGGTTTTAGTTGCTTATTTTTTAGAGGGCCGCCAGGTAATTTGGCGCTTTAAGCTAAAAGTGACACCCTCTCAAAATACTGAGGCCCTCCCAGTGGCTTTTGGGAACAGGGGAACAAGGCAATTTATTTCAGGGAATCAGGGGAATAAAAGTCTAAAATTTAAGAGAATAGTGGGACAACGCTAATATTAGAGAACAGGGAACATAGAAAATCAATATTTTGATTTGGGGATTTATTTCAGGGAAAAGGGAACAGGTGCACCCCGCTGGGATGGCCTGAATATTGTATAAATAAAAAATAATAAATTAATAAACATGTCCATTTTACTACCTGTAATGTCTAAAAACAGCTGGATAGGTGGCAGACAGTGTAGACCTAGATGCAGCTTCTGAACTGAGTCTACACTTTATTTAGGCCTTCTATTCCAATACAGAGAAAATACAGAGAAAAATGGACATTTTGCTACTTGTTAGTTGTGAATAAACTTGCTGCATCGGAGGCAAATAGTTTAGACCCATCTCAGACGCCGTGTTCTGTGGAGCCGGATATGAGTCTATACATATGTATTATGTAGGCCGTATGTCCCAAAACAGGACAATTTTCGCATGGCACAACAAATTATTTCGTAAGATCTTTTTTGACTTGAAACCCCACAAAACTGTGTGTCATGTCAAGATTGATTCAAGGGAACTGATGCACAAACGCAAGAAAAGGACCTTTATTATTAGGTGCCATTTTGCCAAAAACACATCTGTTTTGTGATATTACTAACTGGAATTAGTAATATCACAAAATCGGATTAACGACATAAAAAATCGGTACAATCATTACGAAAACATGCCTATTCAAATATACTGAAAATTTTACCACCAAAAAATTGAAAATTTTCAAATAAAAATTCTGATATTTTCACATTTCTGCTCAAAACATAGAGGCGAGGCAGTTCTAACGAGTACCCACAATCCATGTTTTTGAGCAGAAATAAGAAAAATAATGTATACCCCAGTAGACCCCAGTTTTACTATATAAAAGTGGGGTTTAAGGGGGTCAAAATTATATAGGCATGTTTTCGTGATGTCTGTGATATCAGAAAATCGAATAAGTGATATAAAGTCGAATGAGTGAAATAACATAATCGATCTTGTGGTGTCACTAAATCATGGCTATTTTACATCACTAAATAGATTTTGTGGTATCAGAATCTCGCCGGATTTTGTGATATCACTAATACTATTTATGACCTCACTAATTCTGTTTTGTGATATCACTAAACTTATTGATTTTATGGTATTACAAAATCCCAAAAGTGATATCACAAAGTTTTTAGCAAAACGGCATCTCGTACCATATACCGTTTGCGATATGCCATGCTCAGATCAGCCTGTGTATTTGCTCAATGTCCACTAAATCCGTAAATGGGCTATTAAGGGTCTGATCACACAGCGTGAATGCGCAACACGATTCGAACCCAGTTATTGGTACAAATGTACTTAGAACAAATGAGAACATCGAAGACATCGAACACCTTGCGCTTTCGCGCAGTCCGCTATGGCCATTCGCAGTCCATATACATATTTCAAAGGGCCAGACTATACTGAGCGCCTCGCTCGCTGCTCTGGAGCCTAGAATCGTGACGTGAAAAAATGTACCTTGCATGTGCGCCCCGCGAATTCAGATCAACCCACACATACAAGCAGTCATCGCTGACAGGGGATTCTCTTTAAACCTTACACTCTCGGGTTAATGCAGATAGCTAGCAATAATACAGATATCATTTTTACTTTTTTCTAGAAAACAGGATTGACATTTCATGCAAATTAACAATTTGCATAAAATATCAAACTCTATTATCTGGAGAAAATACTTCTAAATATCGTCTGCTGAAATTGTTACCCATCATGTTAAACATTAATGTTCCCTTTGCAAGCTCTCTGTAGACACCTTTGCAGATGATGCAGCCAGATATAAGAGCCAATTTGCATGAAACGTCAAACTCTATTTTCTGGAGAAATAAGAAAACATTTAAAAATTTCGTCTGCTAAAATTATTACCCAGCACTCTAAGCGCTAAAGGCTTCCAAATTTCCGGAAGACGCATTTTCTCATGGGACGGCCCAGATATTACTGCAACGGGACCAATAAATTCCAAAAATAAGAAGAAAATATTCAAAATGTCGTCTGCCGAAAATATTACTCAGCATGCTAAGCGATGATATTTTCTTAGCTTCCCAAGTAAACAGGGTTTGGCATTTCATGCAAATTATCTCCAGGAGACATGTTGCACGAAATGACAAACTCTACATGTATTTTGCAAAAAATAAGAAAGATCATCATTTCAAAATGCCGTCTGCTGAAATTATTACCGTCCGCAAAATCACTCTCTGGGTTTGGGCTCAGTAATAATTAACGTTTCCTTGTTTTCCCAGAAAAAAAGGGGTTTGAAAAGTAATATATATATATATATATATATATATATATATATATATATATATATATATATATATATATATATATATATATATATATATATATATATATATATATATATATATATATATATATATTCAACATGTCGTCTGTTGAAATTATTACCCAGCGTGCTAAGCGTTAATGGCCGCAAACTTCCGGAAGACACATTTTCTCGTGGTGCGGCCCAGATATAATAAATTCCAATCGATATTATCTGCTTGAGCATAATAGAGACATATCAGTCGTGTTTGTATGTTTAATAGGTATCAACGCCAGTTAACTTTCTGTGCAAATAAAGCTTCATGGATACTCTGCCTTATGAATATTCATGGCTGACGTAAGTTTTAATTCTTTTTGTACATTACTCTCGGTAACCGTATTACGAAAATAGAAGACGAATTTGACGGAAATGGGGTGGCCGTTCACATGAAATGTATAAAACCTATTTTCCTTGAAACTACTACGACTGCTGCTGCTGATATTACTCCTACTACAACTACTTTTACCTATTATTATTATTATTATTATTATTATTATTATTATTATTATTATTATATAATCCATTTAACCCTGAGTTTATGAATCTAAATCTATATCTGAATTCTGACACACCTATTGTAGCAAATATGGGTGCAGTGAAAACAGAACAGAATAGCAAACAGTGTAGATGCTGATGAGACGGCTGTATGTCGGTCATCTTGTCTGAACTAACATTGTTTCTTGTATTGCAGGGCTGAAAAGATGAACTCGTAAAGTGCTAAGAAAATTGTAGCAGACTACATTCTAAAATAGATTTTTTTAGAAAAAATAAGACTTCACAGTTCATATGAATTGTCTGTTAGGCCAATGATTCACATGAAATGTAGAGCCTTATTTGCTCTGATAAGTAAAATTAAATATTTCAAGGTGTCGTCTGCTGTAGTTGTGATTAGAGTAAGGGTTAAATTTAAATTTGGCGCGTGTTTAATAATAGCGCGCACATTGAAGTTGCATTCGACATAGAAGTTGATTTCAATTGTCCTCTGGAAAATAAGGCTTGTCATTTCATGTGGATCGACTTCTTATGAGTCACATGAAACGACGACTGATTTCTGACGCCGTCTGCAAATATTTAATTCTGTGTAATTCTTTGCACACGATGAAGATTTCCGGTTTGCCTTTTGAATATCAAGCTCCTGAAAAAGCTTCTACTTCCGGAAGCAATTTCTTTCCATCACGAAAACATACCTATATAATTTTGACCCCCTTAAACCCCACTTTTATATAGTAAAACTGGGGTTTACAGGGGCAAACATTTGTTTTCTTATTTCTGCTCAAAACATAGATTGTGGTACTCGTTAGAACGGCCTCGGTGAGGCGGTTCTAACGATTTTGTGCAGAAACATGAAAAATATCTGAGTTTTTTATTTGAAAATTTTCAGTTTTTGGAGATGAAATTTCCTATATATTTGAATAGGCGTGTTTTCGTAATGCTTTTCAGTGAAGTAGCCGTTTCAAGAAGACGACGAAACAATGGAGGTGCCTCTTCTTCCTCTTAACCCTTGTCATGCTGAATAAATTCAATGCCACGCCCACTTGCACTTTTCAGCCAATCAGATTACTTGATTCAGGTTGTTGATATAAATTCACATACTTAATTACAAACAGTGCAGATCCAGATCAGTTGGCAACTGACCTTGATATACACTGTTTGCAAAGGCAGGACATATCCGGTTCAGTAGGACTAGGGTTAAAAACGAAACGAATTCTTCCGTCAATGAATTGATCACGTCGGAGTTTTCATTTGCTTAATTAGACTGTCTCCAGTCCCTAGTGACTAAATTTAGTATATTTTATAATATAATGTTATTAAATGGGTGGTTTC
Source organism: Anodontia alba (assembly GCA_964016985.1). Taxonomy (NCBI): domain Eukaryota; kingdom Metazoa; phylum Mollusca; class Bivalvia; order Lucinida; family Lucinidae; genus Anodontia; species Anodontia alba. The sequence continues at coordinate 36,726,288 of OZ024834.1, forward strand.
ATATTGGCCCTGTTACAGGACCGAGGGTAGTCGTATTGGCCAATACAAATGGCCGAGGACCTGTAACAGGGCCAATTTGAAAACATCCATTTCATGACATTTTTATCAATCAACATTTTGTTTTCAACTTTTAAAGTGTTGAAAGTCAATAAAACTTCTTTTTGAGTAGTTTTGTTCTTGTTGCTTGCTTCACCATGCAGTTATTTATCGACTTTTTTTTTTTTTAAATACTGTTTTGTTTGAATGAATGGATAATCGGTACTGCTGTCTGCAAATGTAGCTCCAACATTTGTAGGTATCTTGACGTACTCTTAGCACCAAACAGAAGAAGTATCATCGTGTTTAATGTCTCATCGACTGGTTAATACCGTAAAATATTGGTCCGGTTAATACCGTAAAATATTGGCACCTCCTGAACCCCTCGGCTTTTATACCCTAAATCCTTGTAACTTTCAGTATTAGCCTTAGATGATTAATAATTCTCTGATATAGACTCCAAAATAAAATCGTGCTCAGATTGTGAAGCACTGGTCACTAGTGACTAGTGATTCATAACCGAAGCCTGTTAATATTGGGACTGTTTTCTTTTAGTATTTATGCCAAAAAGAATTATAAACATTAAAACATTTAGTCACTAGGGACTGGAGCCAGTCTACTGCTTCGGATGCTGTTTGAGCCGCAACACATGCAACACGAGGTGGGCCGCGCCGTGCGAAAACGTGTCCAGGCATATGTGGACAGCGAAGGCCCAGATCAGACTGTGCATCCGCGCAGTCTGATCAGGGCCTTCGCTGTCCGCTAACAGTCATTAGATACTAAAGAATGTTTGAATTGAAAGCAAAGGCCCGGATGAGACTTTGCGCATGCAAAGGATGATCTGAAACGGCACATTCTGCGCATGCCCGAAGGCATTTTTGCGCTTGACTCGGCCCAGGTAATGCAGATTGTGTCATATGAATCGAATCGAATATTTAGACCAGCCTGTGCATCTCCGTAGACTGACCAGCACCTTCGCTGGGCGCTCTTTGAAGACAAGAATCTAATATTTCATCAAGCACACAGACTTTGACAGGACTGCACGGATGCCCAGGCTGATACTTCTTCACAGGGCGCGAATGGAAAATATTAACCCAAAAAGCGCTTGTCACAACTGCAGCAGACAGACAGTATTATCATTATTTTTATTTTATTTTAGTTTAGTTTAATTTTTTTTTTATTTATTTATTTTTTTTTTCAGAGAAAAAAGCGCTTGGCACTTTATGAGAATCATCTGCTAGGCAGACAGTTCACATGAAATGCCAAGCCCTATTTCTCTGAAAAATATAAAAACGAATCAAAATGTCGCCTGCTGCAGTTGTGATTAGCATTTAACCTTTACCACTGACTAGGCGGATTCAGCAGACGACAAATCGAAGATATTTTTCTTATCTTTCCAAAAAAAAAAAATAAAATAAAAAAAAATAGGTTTTGTCGTTTCATGCAATTTGGAGACAAATTGCATGAAATTTCAAAGCATATTTTCATGAGAAAATAAGAAAAATATTTTAAAATGTCGTCTGCAGAATTTTTTACCCAGCATGCTAAGTGTTAAGGCTTAATACATATTTTACGTTCTAGCTTATTTATTTCTGTCGATTCAAAGGTTGGTATTTATTGCTAACGTTATCAGAAAATTGTTGCCATATTCAGAGCAACAGATAATCTTTGGCGCATTTGGGTATTTTAAATATAATTACAGTCGACTCTCGTTTTCTCGACCTCGCTTATCTAGAATAACAGCTTATCTCGAAGTGAAAATCTGGTCCCTGTTTTAACATGAATATTTAACAACAGGTAATAAAATATTGTGGGAAAGAGGAGAAATTACTCAATTTCTCCTCTTTTCCACAATATTTTCAATATATCTCAAATTTCAGGAGTCAAATTACATATGATTTGTGAAATGTGGTTGTTTCATTTTATTTTTTCTTCAATTCTGTAAATCTGATATGTCGAGGTACGGATTTCTCGAAGTATTTCAGAGAGTCCCTTGGATTTCGAGATTACAAGAGTCGACTGTTATTAAATAAAATCTGATTTTCGTGTTTAGATTAGTGTAAAGAAACCATTCAAATTAGAAAACGGAAAGAAAGGGTACTAAAATGCCTGAAATTGGCATTAAAACATGGTGTCTCATCACATGTTTATCCAATCTAATATTGGGACAGTTCTTGTGTCATATGTAGTATAAAGGCACCTTTTATGCGCAGTAGCCCTAATATGAATCATAGTGATCATGTGCTCTGCCAAATACAGTCTATGAGTTCCCCAATTTTTGAAAATAATTGTGTATTTGCTCAAAGTAGTTGGATATTTTACTCAGACACCCACTTATCTCTTCCATTGATTTCTGTCTATTCAAAGGTTGGTTAGTTTAATTGCTGACGTTATCAGAAAATGTTAGCCTTATGAATAAATCATTACTGCTGCCTGTCACCCCTGAGGAAACGTGTGCATCTTTTAAGTTCGTTCCCAAGGCGAATCACAATAACACTAATCTGCTGTCGACATCTTTCAGAAAGTTTTCCTTTTTTTTTTTTGCCTAGAGAGGTAAATTTGCAAAACGCAAAATTGTGTTATGATTCGATGCAAAACCTTTTGTCGTAACTCCCTATGCACTCAACGTTTTTTCTATACAGTTGTTTAAAAAAGGGAGGGGGGGGGGGGGTGGTCGGGTGGTGCAAAGATGGCGTGTATCCTACGTCATCGGGGCGTCCAACTGATATTGGCTTACTGTTAGGCAAGGCATGCTATCCTTGTAGCAGGTAAGGGTCGAAGGGGAATGTTTTTATTTCTTCTGTTTCTTCTCTTTCATTCCTGTTCCTCTTTCTTCCCTGTCCCTCTCTTTCATCTCTTCTACTATCTCTTCTATCTCTTCTCTCCCTTTCCCTGGGTTCGACACAAAATGACCCACAAGGGTTGACGTGTCGTTAAACCCCAACACAATCAGTGTTTAAAAAAAGTTCATTCTCCCCGTAGTAAAGACGGCTGCAAATTATGCAAAACTCGACAGGATAAGTAGTTTGGATACTGGTTTTCAAGTTCCACTGGTTCAAAATCTTGAAATGTCACAAAATTGTTAAGGAACATCAATAATTTTAGAATCTGTGAAGAAAAACAAAACATATTCTCTCTTCGAAAAAAAAAAAAATCCAAAATTCCAGTTTACTATATAAAATATAGGTGCATAGGTCTGACCAATTATTGGTCGTAAAATTAATTTTACGCTAAATATTTAAACACAAAGCACAGAAAGAGAGAAGACATACGGTTTCTGATAGTATTAATCACCAATCAGTTCTTTTCTCCATTTAGAATACCTCGTAAAACGTACTTCCGAAGGATGTCGAAAGCATAATGAATAGAGGGACAAACAGGCCTAAACAAACAGCGTAGACCCAGATCAGACGCCGCAAAGCGCGGCGTCTGATCAGGGTCTACACTGTTTGTCACTCATCCTGCACTTTTTAAATATACAGACAGGTAGTAAAAGGTTAAGACTTGTGTAGTAAAGAGTTCGGATGTCCCCATATTTAGATTAAGTACTACGATAGTTTGGGGGCTTTAAAGTCACACACGCCTGGTAAGCTCGCAAGGAGTAACCAAATTGTATGCAAACAATATATTTATAAACTCGATTTATTAACTTATATGGAAATGTTTGTTGTCAGTTAACTGGCAATAGCGATTTAGACATTGAAATCGCTGTTGCCAGTCAACTACTTTACGTTAAAAATCGCCATTACCAGTCACCTGGCAATAACGATTTGAATTAGCCCACGATAAAAGGGTACTTATCATTAAGGCTGCCAGTAAAGGCTCATGCGAGTCCATGCATAAGCTCCAGGATTTCCATGGCGATGGAAAAGTCAGGTGGTCAGGGAATTTAGATAAAAGGTCAGGGACGTTTCAGATTTTAGAGAAGTCTGGGAAAAGTCAGGGAATTTTGTAATTTTAGACTAAAATTTATAATGGCCGTAGCAGTTATAAGGCTATTGTCTAAAGCAAAACGGTGAAATAACTTTAAAATAAGCCAGTGACCTAACACTTGGCATCTGTATTAAGACGTGTTTTCCAACACAGCAGGATTCAGCCTGGGGTGGGGACGCCATTTGCGGGAGGAATACGCTCCCTAAACTGGCTGACTTCTCCCTATTTTGAGTTGATGGAGAAGTTCGAATGTTTGGAAATTCAACAGCTGGCTAAAAGTTTGCCCTGGAATTCTGCAAATGTTGCTAACTTCAATTTGTCTGAAAACTCTAGGGAGTTTTATCAGTATCAAAATATTTCAGAGAGACATTGTAACTAATGTGCCTCAAAACATAAGAATTGAAATTTCGAGTCAGTGGCAGATCAACTGGCTAATCAGAGCTGAAAAGATAATCGATTATCAGTCCTGCCATTGTGATTGATAATCGATTAGTAATCACTGAAGATTTGGTCACAATTTTACCGGTCTGAGCATGACTCTTACCATGTGTTGTACTTTATTGAATGTATTCGGTCAGACAGGCCTGGGCAAACAGTGTAGACCCAGATGAGACGCCACAAACACGGCGTCCCATATGGGTCTACACTGTTTGCCACTCATCCAGCTATTTTAGACACAACAGTGGATAGTAAATTGTACATGTTCAAATTTTAGATAAAGTATGGTAAGGAGTTGAGGTGTCTGAATACTAATGGTAAATACGGTAAAGTAACAGACATAGAATTCAAAGGATCGATTATTAGCAAATCTGTAACGATAATCATTTTTGTGGAATTCATCGATCAATTAATCGATTATTTTATTAATTGTGCCAGCCTTAGTCTTAACAGCAGCTCTGGATCTACAATTTTGCCAGTGTCCCATTTATGGGACGCTAGGCTTAAATGGATTAAGGGTAAGGCTGGTGCGATAAATCGGATAATCGATTAATTGAGCGATAAATTCCACAAAAATGACTATCATTACAGATTTGTTAATTATCGATATTTAATTTCTGTGTTTGTTACTTTACCGTATTTACCCTTAGTATTCATACATCTCAAGTCCTTACCATACTTTATCTAAAATTTGAACAAGTAAAACTTGTCCAACCAAAATTTACTTGCCCGAAAATTGACAGTTTTTTATTTCTCGAAGAAAACATATGGGTACTCATCAGAAGCGCCTCAGTGAGGTGCTTCTGATGAGTACCCACGACACGTCATATGTTTTTCCTCAAGAAATAAGAAAACGATATATATATATATATATATATATATATATATATATATATATATATATATATATATATATATATATATATATATATATATATATATATATATATATATATATATATATACTCTTCTCAGCTAGATCTATCAAGAACTTATATATATGGATACTCTTCTTAGCTAGATCTATCAAGAACTTGTCCCAGGACAAGTTAATTGAAATTTCTTACTTGTCCTCAGGGAAACAAGAAAGTTAGACAAGTCAGGCATGGTATTTTAACAGGAATATTTTAACGCAGAGTTATTAGTTGACATATACATATAGATATTGTAACAAGTAAGCCATCTTTGAACATCCGTCACACATACTCCTGGACCCGCGTTTGCAAAGTGCACACTGTTCCTGGAGGTGTTGGGTGGCGCGGTGGGGAGAGGTGGCACGCAGAGACATGTGACGCTCTGGTACCAGTTCCCTGATGAGTTTGTACGAGGGCGTGTCAATAAATAACCAGCCTATCCCATTTCCGATGGACCGAGACTGTCACGATTTTCATGCTTTGTTTCAATTTTTGTTTTATACATGGGTACAAAATTGCACACGTATCGAGTCATTCTTAAATAAGATATTGAATGTCAAACATGGCTAGTGATGCAAAGGCATGCTTTTCATCTAAAGTTGAGTACCGTGCTGTAATTCGGTACTTGTATTCAAAAGGTAAAACAGGCAAGGAAATACATGGCGACTTAGCCGATGTTTATGGGTCTTCTGCACCATCTTATGCTCAGGTTAAATTCTGGGTAGGGGAATTCAAACGCGGTAGAACGTCTTTAGAAGATGAAGCCAGGTCTGGACGCCACTGGATGCCACCAACGAAGAAATGTGTAAGAAAGTTCGGGATCTGGTATACTCTGATAGACGAATTCAGGTGGAAGAAATAGCGCAGGCATTAGGCATTAGGCATCACATGGTAGCGTTTCAACAATCTTACATGATCGTTTAGGTATGCGCAAGCTAACAGCCCGTTGGGTCCCCAAATCCCTTAGCGATGAGCAAACGGCAACCAGAGCATCAGTATGCAGCGCCTTATTGAAGCGTTTTAGGTCAAAAGATGATTTTCTTTTGCGTCTGGTGACTGTAGATGAGACTTGGGTTCATTATTATGAGCCAGAGAATAAAGCTCAGAGTCGTCAGTGGTTAGGGCCTGGGTCCCCGGGGCCAAAGAAGTTCAAGACGCAACCATCTACTGGCAAGGTGATGGCCACAGTATTTTTGGACGCAAAAGGCGTTATTATGTTGGACTTTTTACCCAAGAGAAGTACAATAACTGGAGTGTACTATGCAAATTTGTTAGACCAGCTGCGAACCGCCATCCGTGAAAACCGCCGAGGTAAACTCTCTAAAAGCGTTTTGCTGCAACATGACAACGCGAGAGTCACTTGCAAAGTTGCAATGGATGCTGTAGAGCGAAACGGGTATGAATTACTACCCCATCCTGCCTATTCGCCTGACCTAGCTCCTAGCGACTTCTTCTTATTCCCAAACTTGAAAAAGGATATCCGTGGACTTCATTTCCGGTCTGATGAAGAAGTCGTGACGGCAGTTGAGGAGTGGGTCAGTGGAAAGGACCCTGACTTTTTCAGTTCTGGGCTGATGGCACGAACACCGTTGGTCTGTGCATCACACTAGAGGGCAATTACATCGAAAAAGAAGAGGAGGATCTCAACCGGAAATAAGTTAGGCTGGTTACTTATAGACTCACCCTCGTATTTGATGGTTCAAGGGATCTCGCTTATAATTTTATCCTCTTGTATGGGTAGGGCTTCTCTTTGTTTTATATCTTTGCTTGAATGCTACATAAGTGTTTACATTTATTATCTAAATAGTAAAATGAGATTTAACTTTATTTTATTTTAAAGTTAAATGTTTGTAAATTTGAAATTTTAATAAGAATGTACGTGGATAGTGTACCTGTGATAGACTCATACATGTATACAGTCGAACCTCGTTATCTCGAACTCGCTTATTTCGAATTACCGCTTATCTGGAAGTGAAAATCTGGTCCTGTTTTAACATGAAATTATGAGAACAGGTAATGAAATAATGTGGAAAAGAGGAGAAATTGCTCCAAAGGAGCAATTTCTCCTCTTTTCCACATTATTTTATATATATATTTCTAACTTCAGGAGTCAAATTACATATTCATTTGTTAAATGTGGTTGTTCAATTTATTGTTTTCCTCACTATCTCAACTCTGATATGTCGAAGTACGGATATCTCGAAGTGTTTCAGTGAGTCCCTTGGAATTCGAGATAACGAGAGTCGACTGTAATTCTACATAGAATGGCTTGGTGGAATTTTGTATATTGATATGTATTTATTTATGTGATATTGTACACCAGGATAAGACTCTAATAAACTATTAAATTTTTTCTAAAGTCTAGGTTTTGTGCAGTAGCATTAATTTCTGAAATCTGTTCCAGTTCATAGTTTTAAAAGCAGAAAATGTATTGATTAAACAAAATGACCGATAACGTTGGCAAGAACTGCCTTCACTGTATCAACTCTGTATACACGATTTTGATGGTACAAAATCTAACTTAACCCTTGTCCTGCTGAACCCGGATATACCTTGCCTTTGCAAACAGTGTAGATCCACATCAGTTGGCTTCTGAATCTACACTGTTTGCCATTAAGTATGTGAATTTATAGCAATGATCCGGATTAAATAATCTAATTGGCTGAAAATTAGAAGTGGGCGTGGCATCTTAATTTATTCGGCAGGACAAGCGTTATAGTGGAAATGTTAGAAAAAAAGTGTCTAAAATGAAAGATCTTCACAAACCATGCATTTTGATGCAAAGGAGATGGGGGGAGGGTTTCCAAATCTGCCCACGCATGGATTTCCTTCAAACTTTGCATGCTATTGGTAGAAGGCCCAGCAACTATAAAAAATAAAAACAAAAAAAAAAAAAAACATTGTTTTCTAGATAAAAACAAGAGGCCCACGGGCCTCGGCTCGCTCACCTGAGTGAAATAGCCACTGCAGATATGCATTTGTTATGCAACATTTTCCCAATCATATCATTGCAACTAATGAAAGGATCATCATTTGAGCAGTTCTTGGTTTTGAAGAAGAAGAATGTGTTGTTGTTTTATTATTATTATTATTATTATAATTATTAACATTATTTTACCATATATGGGCAGGACAGTCAATAGAGCGTGACCATTTGAACAAACTCTCAATCCCGTTTCAATAGTAGGATCGACATGAAACTTGATGGAAACTGGCCAACTGATTTCTGAAGAGAAAGTGTTTAACAATACAGTCAAACCTGTGATAAGCAAGCACCTATGGGAAAGCCAAAAACTGGTTATGACAGGTGCTTGCTTAATACAGGTATTCCACTTCTTTACCTTTAATGGGATGTGAAATAGTGGCCTTTTAAGGCAGGTGATTGCTTAATATAGGTGGCCTTTAAGACAGGTTTGACTGTATCATGATTCTTTAAATGTATACAGCAAAGGGGCAAGGGAAGATAAACCTCGCAGAATAAAATGTTGATTGTAACTTAAAGCGTTTGCTACTTCAATCATGTAAGTTTTAGACACTTCAACTTTTTTTTGTCTTCGTGTGTGTGTTCATTGCTCTGAAGGGTCACTGACCGGCGTGCAAATCGCGCCGGTCTCTTAATATAGCTTTGGATTTTTACATCTGGAAGACTATTCGATTAGCTCATAAAGGACTTTTTACATTTGCCGGGACGTCGGTTTGTGACGATCCCGGCAAACATAAAAAAAAATCTTAAAACAAATTGTGTTATAAGTAGACTAATGTCAAACTGTGTTATGAACAGATTAATGTCTATTTTATTTTCATTACAATCAAGAAATCTCATAAAGCTTAATAAAAGCAAATATTAACTCTTTCGGTATCAAATTTCAGACGACATTTGTCGTCTGCTTTTCTTTTTTAACAAATTATCGCTTGAAAAGAAGTTTATACGTAAAGTTGAAAGACTGAATGTCAAACAACGTAGATCCAGATGAGACGGCTCTGGATCTGTGCTGTTTGCAAAAGCCTATTATTATTGCATGTGGCAGCGAAAGTTAAAGAATCACATTGTTGGTTCGATTTTACCCGTTACACTGAAAATTTATTAAACTTTAGTATACCCTTGTCCCATATCTCTATGTAAACATGAACAAAATTTGCGCCGGTACTTAGAAGTTTACGTCTAAATATTTTGTTTTGTTCTTTTTATAATATAGCTATTTTCGATCTAGATGTCATCCTGTTGCTACAGTGTGTTTCAACTAAAATCGCCCAACAGTTTGGGTGGAGAAATCAAAAATTAGTTTTTATGATGGCGGCTATGGTAGCCATTTTGGATTTCCAACCGGCATGACATAGACAATTAGCTATTTTTCATCTACACGTCAACCTGTTGCTACATTGTAAGTTTCAACTTAATTCGCCTTGTGGTTTGTGAGAAGATGTCCAGAACAGATTTTCAAGATGGCGGATTTCCGATCGACACGATTTTAGCTCATTTCGATCCAGAAGTTGTCGTGTTGCTACAAAGCAAGTTGGGGCTCAGTTCGACCAATTGTCTGGGAAGAGATGTCGAAAATTAATTTTCAAGATGGCGACTGTAGCGGCCATCTTGGATTTTCGATCGGCTCATCAATTTTAGTTATTTTGTGGTTCTTGGCTTCCGATGCTCCTCATCAAGGTTCAACTCAATTGGATCATAGTCTTTAGAGGAGATTTCAAAATATGAATTCTCAACAATTTTCCCCACGTAAATGTATAGGGCCCATACAAATGGATGGGAAAGCTAATTTGACCTTGTCGTAAAAAGGTCAAACGTCAACGTAGGTTCATCATTTTAGCAATTTTGGTAGATCTCCCGTTCCCGATGATTTGTGCAAAGGCATTCTCGGTTCTGGAGCAGATGTTTTAAGTTTTTTACCATATATGGGCATGGCAACCATCTTGGTTAATGGACCGCGACTGTTTTAACAATCTTTCGTTCCCGTGCCCCAAGGAGGTCAATTTACGAATATCATTTAAGCAACTTTGGTAGACCTCCCGTCCCCGATGATTTGTGCAAAGATTAGGCCCCAAGGCATCCTTGGTTCTGGAAAAGAAGATTTTAAAGGTTTTTACCATATATGAGCATGGCGGCCATCTTGGTAAATGGACCGTGACTGTTTAATCTTTCGTCCCTCTGCCCCAAGAAGGTCAATTTACGACCATCATTTTAGCAACTTTGGTAGACCTCCCGTCCCCGATGATTTGTGAAAAGATTCAGTCCCAAAGCATCCTCGGTTCTGGAGAAGAAGATTTTTGAAGGTTTTTACCATATATGAGCATGGCGACCATCTTAGTTAACGGACCATGACCATTTTAGCAATCTTTCGTTTCCCCAATATAAGGAGGCTCCATATGAAATTTGAGCAAAATTGGCTCAGCGGCTTCAGAGGAGAAGTCGTCTGAAAATGTTTACGGACGAACGTACACACGGAGGGACGACGGACAAAAAGTAATCACTAAAGCTCATCCTGATTATCTGGCCTAAAGAGAGCTCCCTGATGTACACCAGGCTTATAAATGCACCTGTCTCAAAATTTAACAAATCAACATGATCTCCAATAGTACACATTTTCGTAGTGATGGAACTCCATAAGGAATATTTTACTACCATAAAAAGATTTGTAGAGATTTCTATAATAATAATATCGAATATTGAAAATTAAAAACTGATTAAATTTTAGCTGAAAACAAGAAAAAAAGAAATTCATCTACAAATTTATGAATGTTCCACTTCTGGTCAACTTATGGTATTTGCCTAAAAATAAGCCACATATGTCCTTTCCTGATATGTGAACTTCCTGAAATGGGGCTCTTACAAGGTATAGGAAATTTACATTGGTTTCTGCCCACGCTTGGAATTGGATGAAATTCTGCATAATGGTTGCCTAGGGTATAACACTGATGATTATGAGGCATTGGCTTTTAAATGTAGTTCCATTGTAAATTCATGGTGTTTTATACGTTGCCACTACCAAATCAGGGGGTGCCCTAATATTAACCTTCGTACAGTAAGCAGGATTTCATTTTTCAGATGCTGGAATATTTTATTAATTAAGGCCATCATTAATACATGTTTTGATACTATGGATGGCTTCATGTACTTAGCAATAGTGTTGGAACAATAACGTAAGTTGAACGGTAGCCCCATATTTCAGCTGCAGATTATGTATTCATCCAGATATTATCTGCAATTTTACCATGTTCCGATTCTTGTCAAGACACCATTTCAGCATAAAAAATTTCCATATGTATTAGGAATAAACAGATGAAATTTCATAAAAATTGAAGACCGGTAACATGTTGTTTGAACAGCCTGAATACATATAGTCCTGAGTCGGCAAAATATACAATTACCCAATACTCATGTATAAGAAGTATCGTGTAGTCAACTTATCAATAGCTTTCAGTTTGGATTACCATGATATAGTATGATTTGTATAAGAAATTGATATCATAATTATACATATTCATTTATAACCAGTTGACTGAATTGCACCTTGTTAAACACCATGTCCAAAAAACACTCTTCGTTTACATGATCTGGACCATGCAGACACTAAGTCCAAGTTCTCTGTATCTGTATATATAGGATTCCACTTCAAATAATTTACTGTGGAAGTATTTATCAGATAATAAAAAGCAGATAACAATCTTGTAACTGATGATAATGATTATAAAACCTGGGTCTAGCTTTAAAGTTACTCGTTCAGGCAGATAGGCATGGCGGGCACAACTTGGTTACCAAGAATTTAAGTATAAGAACTAAAACGAATACTAAAAGCCTCCTTTCAAAATGTATTACAACACAAAAAAACAGAGACAAGGTGAAAATAGAATTAATTAAATACCATAGAACTGCCAGCAATCAAATGAATGAAAACTGTTCAAAAACTCTTCAATACATCCTTTAGATTCACATTAAGACACACAAGTTAGCTGTTTTAAACTCCTGTGTTAATTAACATATGGCGGAGTTTCAAACTAGTATGGAAGTCCTTAGGCAAATGACTAAAATATGAATGTCATACAACCTTTGGAAAAATCTTAAAGCTTTAACATGAAGAATTACAGAACACCAATTTGTTGTTTAAGTCAAACTATGTGCACTAGAACAGAACTTATGCAGAACAGAAACAATTTCATATATGCTTACTGTAAGGAAGAAAGGATAGATCTGCTTTTCTGATAGCAAAAGTTAAGACCACATAAACAGTATTCTGAGCTGCTGTCATCAAAGATAATTGTTGAAACAAAGAGAAAAACTCCAGTATCAGTGTCAATTCGATCGCAGGAAATACCGATTGAAGTGATACATTTGAACATGTTACAGGACAAGAAATTCAGTGTTCATAATTTCAAAATACAATATAGGCTTGCGAGAAAGGTATAGATATATCAGAAGTTGTCTATAGGTATTATTTTCTTTTCAAGCGTTCTTAGTTTGGTTAGAGTTCACCAGTTGAGAAGCAAATCTCCAAAAATCCTAAAATCTGTTGATGGGGATGCAAATCCTTCTTCAAAACAAACAAACAAGCAACAGCTATTTGCAATAGTACGTTTGCACATCTTCTTAATATGACAATGGAGATTATGGATCTCCCTGTTTTATGCCTATTTTTGTAATGGTGAGAATGGATACCCCTGTTTTACACCTATTTTAGTTTTATGCTTTTTGGGAAGTAATTATACAAAATGCTCAATGATTTGCTGACATGAATTAAAGCGTAAGATTTTGTTAAGGCTAATTTGTTAATTAGAATTTCTTTAGATTTAATTTGTTATGCTGTCTACATTTGTAATAGTTGGTTAGTCAGAGTCCATATAAATAGAAGGCAAGTAATAGAAAGTCATGACAATTTAATGGGCAGAAGATATATTCATTCCGAGTTGTCTAAACTCTCTTTGATTTGTTAAGTGTTAGAAGTGTTTGACAACACTGCCTTTCTCTACTGTTTTTTATCAATGTAACAAAATAGTCAATTTTGTAAAAATCGACCTATATCGATTCAAGGCCTAAAATGACAATGTTACCGGTTTTGATTTTTTATAAAATTTGGCACAACTATAGAGGATGTATGTAGCAAATTTTCCTGATAGTATGAAATCTTGACAAAGACTATAACATATTAATTTTGAAAGTTTAATTTTGATATTTTTTTTCATTTTTTGGTAAAAAAAATCAGATTTTTTATTATCAATTTATCAGAAAATGTTAACTTTAATTAAATATTAATGTTTTGTGGTACCAATAGAATTACTATGGTGTTCACCATTCAGCACAGCGCAAAAATCCTAAAACTAAATTAAACTTAAGATGTAAGACATACTTATTTGAAGACAGGTATCAGCTCTAGGGGAGGGGCGGGGGGGGGGGGGGGGGGCGGTGAGTCAAGGTTGCATCCTGAGTCCAACTTTTTTATTATATAATGTGATAAGCACATTTTCATAGATTGCATATGCCTAGTTATTATTATATAAAGTTTCAGAAAAACCCATGCGTGGGCAGAAATGAAAGATGCCCTTTAAAAACCGGTAACATGTCTATAAAATGCATGATATTATCGACTATCAAAGACGTCCCAAATATTTTGAATCCATCAGATTAGTAATTGAAATGATATTCACTTTATTTTAAACATTCCAGAGAATCAATTTCTGACAAAGCCCAATTAAAAGCATCGGTTGTGAAAAGTGGCTGGTGCATTACATAAACCATAAGAACTCAATTCCTACCACATGTTGTAATTACCAGAAACTGTGATTTTACACAAGCAATTTATTATGGACCAAAACAAAAATCCAAAATGGAATGAAACAAAACATCAACTGAATATAAATCAATTATTATACACGAATTTTCATATTTTGGTGTAATATGGGCTGTCATATTAATGTTAAAAAACAATATGTTCCCGGTTTTCAATTCGAAAGAAATTTTGTGAAAATAATTCAGAAAGGCATGGCCAATTTCTACATTGAAATAATGGGTTGACAAGAACTGGAACCTTGTTTACTTAAAGTAAATAATTACGCAGGTGAAATATAGGGGCAGCTGGAAATTACTTTAAACGTAAAAGCTTCAGTATCATACAAATGAGTAAATGTGTGCTGTAAGCATTTTTTATACCCCGCCACACAATAGTGGCGGGGTATTATAGTTTCACGTTGGACGTCCGTGTGTCCATCCGTCTGTCCATCCGTCCTTCGTACGTCCGTCCGTCCGTCCATTTTTCGTTTCCGGATGATAACTTGAGTGAACATCAATGGATTTTCACCAAACCTGGTACGTGCATTGATATTGTGGAGATCTGGTTTGGGATTGCTTATGGGAGAATTTCGTCAAATTTTGACAGTTATCTGCCCGAGACACGCCCATATTTTCGTTTCCGGACGATAACTTGAGTAAATAACAAGGGATTTTAACCAAACTTGCTATATGCATTGACATTGAGGAGATCTGGTTTGGGATCGCTAATGGGCAAATTTCGTCAAATGTTTACGGAGTTATCTGCCCGAGACACGCCCATATTTTCGTTTCCGGACGATAACTTGAGTAAATAACAAGGCATTTTAACCAAACTTACTATATATAATGACTTTAAGGAGCTCTGGTTTGGAATTGCTAATGGGCAAATTTCGTCAAATTTTTACGGAGTTGTCTGCCCGAGACACGCCCATATTTTCGTTTCCGGACTATAACTTGAGTAAATAACAAGGGATTTTAACCAAACTTGCTATATGTATTGACATTAAGGAGATCTGTTTTCGAATTGCTAATGGGTAAATTTCGTCAAATTTTTACGGAGTTATCTGCCCGAGACACGCCCATATTTTCGTTTCCGGACGATAACTTTAGTAAATAACAAGGGATTTTAACCAAACTTTGCATTGACATTAAGGAGGTCTGTTTTCGAATTGCTAATGGGCAAATATCGTATATTTTTTTACGGAGTTATCTGCCCGAGACACGCCCATATTTTCGTTTCCGGATGATAACTTGAGTAAATAACAAGGCATTTTAACCAAACTTGCTATATGCATTGATATTATCCAGATCTGGTTTAGGAGTGTTATCAGTCCCTCCGTCATTTTCTTTCCAGACATTTTCGCAATAATAACTTTAATACATAAACAAATAATTGCTATGGCGCGGTATTATGCTTGCGGTGCTTTTATTTGCAGTGACTTGCTGTTTTTATTAGCAAATCTGACATCTGAATTACGAGATACCCATATATTCAGATGTTTATGAGGTACACATCCCCCTTTATCTATTTTCATTGCTTATATAGACGGTTTTGTATAAAATTACGTACAAAAGTCATATCCTAGACAATACTTATGCATAATATTACGAGATGCCCTGCGTTGGAAGAGTCCTGTGTAAGTTCTCCATAGGCTGGAACGCCCCCTTTGAAAGTTAATGACATAAAAATAGGTTTGAGATATTTTGTTAAGGGCGCCGCCATTTTGAATATTTAATGAAGTACTAAACGTTTCAAAATATTGAATAAAATCTTCTTTCGGATAGAAAAAAAGGTGAAAATGATTTCAAGCAAAATGAAACTATATCTAAAGAAGAAACTAAACACAGTATAACCTCAGTGGCTCGAACACGGACGGCTCGTTTACCGTGGATGATTCGAACTCTTCTTTCAGTCCCTTCAAAACTCTTCCAATAGGTCAAGAAAACAAATATTTAGGGATTTTTTTTTCTTATTTTATGATGGAATTGTATGTTGTGTGTACTCATTAGAATCGCCTCATCGAGGCGATTCTAATGAGTACACTCAACATATATACAATCATTGTGTAGAAATCGAAAAGATTTCCCTAAATTATCGCTATTTGCTTCCTGAACTTGTGCCATGATTAACCGTCAGTGGCTCGAACTACCCATGTTTCGAACGAATTTCCATGATCCCAAAGATGTTTGAGCCAATGAGGTTCGACTGTACACAAATACAGAGGTAAAATATTGTTGCGAATAGCATTTATTTATGCTTTGCATATTTACTTGAGGTTCAATGACGTCATAAAGCATCTGATTAAATATTCAAAATGTCGGCACAGATAAAAAATTAACCATAAATATTCGGAAACCACAAATCCTTACCATACTTGTCTCTATATTTGAACAGCTCCATTTTACTAGCTGTTGACGTCCTAGATGAATGGCAAATTGTGTAGACCCTGATCAGACGCTGCGTTTTGCGGAGCGTCTACACTGTTTGCTCAGGCGTGTCAATTTCAAGGGAAATAAGCCCGACGGAAATATTTGCCTGTATTTTCATTAAGAACTTAATCTTAAAGGAAAGAATAAGCTCTCTCTGGGAGTAAACTATTTCCTTTAAAAGTAGTCCACAATTATGAAAAGTTTCAAATGCCATAAAGCAAACATTTTTTTTTTTGTGTGTGTGTGTGTGTGTGTGTGTGTGTATGTGTGTGTGTGTGTGTGTGTTTTTGTTGTTTTTTTTCCAATTTGCAAAATGATGACGAGATCATCATGAAAAACATGCCTATATAATGTTGACCCCTTAACCCCACTTTTATACAGTAAATCTGGGGTTTACAGGGGTATTCATTTTTTTTTTTTATTTCTGCTCAAAAACATAGATTGTAGGTACTCGTTAGAACCGCCCCGGTGAGGAGGTTCTAACGAGTACACACAATCTATGTTTTGAGCAGAAATATGAAAAATATCAGAATTTTTTATCTGAAAAATTTTCATTTTTTGGTGGAAAATTTTTCAGTATATTTGAATAGGTGTGTTTTCGTAATGTATTTTGGGTGTATAGATTCACAATTATCATTCTTGTTGCTGCTGTTGTTGTTTATTGGTTTAAACTTGTTTTATTTGTATAACATATAGTATGACCCAAAATTATTTAGAAAAAATACAACAAATATTTTATAAACAATTTAAATACAAATTTGAATTTTATTAGCAAATACAACTTACCTAGAGGAAGTGGTGTGGTATATTCAATGCAATCCGGCCTCGGTTTTCAACACCTCCCTCGGGACCTGGCGAATGTTCATGCATGAAAAACCATGTTTGATCTCTATATTCAGTACTATTTATTTTCAGGTAACAAATAATGAAGTGCTCTTCCAGAGGAGGACTGCTGATAATTGTTGTGGTCTTCAGTACCTCGCAGTTTCTTTATCTCTACTTTTACGGAGGTATGTTCCTTTATCTTTAGTACTTTCTGGACAATTTCAGCAGACGACAACAGTTTCATATTATACCAGTCAGGGTTCATACACGTCAGGGAGGTATCAAGTAGTTTTTTATTTATTCATTTATTTATTTTTGTTGCTGGTTGTGTCAAGGTCAGGGAATTGTCAGGGAATTCTGTGATGTGTCAGGGAAAATTTAGAAAAAAATCTCAGGGAATTGTAGGGGAATTTACATTTCAGCAGTATACAGTTAGGATGTTTGGTCCCTATGTATTGTCTTGCTAAATTCATAAAATTTCTGGCTTCGATATTGTTAAAAAAAATTTAGATTTACGAGTACTTCAGGGAAATATCAGGGAATTTTGGTCAGTCGTAAATGTATGAACCCTGTTAGCTTACTTTCTAAAGAAAATAGGGTTAAACATGTCATGCAAATTGTCTCCTAAGGAGACAATTTACATTACATGTCAAGCTTCATTTCTTGAGAAAAATATAATAAAAAATATTTCGAAATGTCGTCTGCTGATTTTACCCAGAACGTATAGCGTTAGATATATGAATAACGACACTCAAAGGGGATATCGACGCACATGCACAGAGCGAAGGTGTCCTGATTACTGTCCTTTCATCATTTCTGAAATATTTATCCTAAATCATATGGCTAAAACGTGGTCTGACCTATGCAATTTCTATAGTACGTTTTTTTTTTTTTTGCTCTGCTGGTTTTTAGTTATTGTTGTTTCACAACAATACTGTGAAAATTTCAGAAAATTTGACCAAGTTGAACTTGTTGAAAATCTGCCTCAAATGTGTCTACCCTGTCTGTTTTTGCACAATTTATTGCCATTTTTACTATGGGAAAAAATGAAAATGTTCGATTTTTTTAACTATTCAATAGATGAAACTTTTTGTGCATAGCTATTTACGACAATGTTTTTGCTTTAAATCATGACAAAAGTTTGCAAATTTATTTCTGTGTAAAACAAAACGACTGTAACTCAGAGTGAATAACTGTTTGTATGTACTACGAAAAAATTATATAAGCATATATGCATTCTATTAATTCTATAAGAATTCTAGTAAGCTCTAGTAAGCTCCACCGGGAATGATGTTCCGTATGCAATGGTTATTTACAAGGAAATGCATTTATTGGTAGATCTAAATTTTACTTTACATATTATTGAAATTTAAGCATTTTTTCCTCCTTATCAAAGGGCGACTACAGAAGAGTCTGGTATGTGTAGATGAATGCCCTCTCACAAGAGACTACCTAAGCCTAGTTCTCACAGTCACGATATTGGCCCCGGTTCCTCCCGGTGAAAAATAGCCAGTCTACCGGGATCCGGGATGTTTTTATATCCACGATGTTTCCCCGGTTTAACCGGTTTAGAAGCCGGATCATGTAGTATGACCATCCAGGTTAGTTCCTGGTTTGAAGCGGTGTACGTACGGTGCAAAACCCGGCGCGAAACGATTGGTCGTCGGTGGCATGCCGATGATTGCCGGCATCGTCCCGTCTCACCACGGTTTTGCGCCGGTGAAACCCCAGTGACACGCCGACGTTACCCGGTTATAACTAGAGGTATAAAACCGGGCTGAATCGAATCAGTTCTATTCAATACCCCGAATAAGCACATTCTGAAAAAAACATCAACCCAAAGACTAAGAAACAGAGTAAGATGGTGTCCGTGGGGAACCACCTGATGATGATTCTCTAGAAGGGTAAGAACCTCCGATCCCACCTCAAAAGGGGCCATCACCTGCGTTTTCAACGGGTATTTTTCCTATTTTTTCAGTCATAAAAATAGTCTTGGCATTACATGTGAATCGTCAATCTAGCAGACGATTCACATGTAATGTTAAGCCTTATTCCTGTGAAAAATATTTTGAAAAATCAGATTGTCGTCTGCTTCAGGAATTTATGTACCAGTTGAAGGGTTAACCTCTCTGTCACCGTAACTAAACCGCCTGTTAATGTGGTCGAGCCGGAATCTACCGACCTAAGCCGGCGTTGCACCGGGATAAACCGGCTTATAAACCGCCTACTACCGTCACAGTCCCTAACAGTACCGGTATCAAACGGGTTTATGCCGCCTTTCGCCGGAGATATGCTGGGGTGTCAAGAAAAGTAATCATGCTTTTAACAACCCATATCACGGTAGACACAGGGTTAAGCTCCAGATCTGCCCCGGCATGTACCGGCATTGCCCCGGAACTGTCCGGATTGAGCCAGTTTGGATATCCTTAAACATCTTAAAACAACCGGGGCTGTAAGCCGGATTATTAGGGTTCATCCCAATTTATCCCGGACATTCACGGTACCGCCAGGGTTTTACTCCGGTTGGACAGGGTTATTCCCGGATCACTAAACCGGGACCTAACGGGGTCCCAAACTTGACCGTGATAACTAGGCTAATAGAGGAAAGACCATGTTCCTAGACGGAGTTTTTTTTTTTTTTTTTTTTGTTTTTGTTTTTTTTAATTTAAGGGTATGTCCTCGGAGAATGGAGGTAAATATTTTCAAAGCAGACTGGGCTTTCTTAGAAGTACAGGTGTCTATCGTTATCTCAAATACTGATAACTCAAGCGAAGTAACGGACAATAATGGTTTGGATTGCTATATGTTCCTTTATTTTCAACTTCAACTCTTTCTCAAACTACTGTTATCCCAAGCCAAAACTTCTATTCCCTTAGAAGTTGAGATAACAGGGGTCGACTGTAGATTCACCATAAGGGACTGGATACCCACCATTTTTCTCAAGGGAGACACTTTTTAAGACTGCACATCATACCGCTTCTGAAAAAGAATCTAAATTAAAAAAAAAAAAAAAGAAAAAAAAGAATTTGCACCCAAGGAGACTCCCTGTTTGCTTTACTGCACACCAGGCCCCTTCTGGAAAGGAGTCTACTCTAAAAGGAAAGGATTTGCTCCCCTTGGGAGCAACTCCTTTCCTTTAAGAGTAGACCCCTTTTCAGAAGTGGGCAAAATCAGTTTTGACAGTTGCCTCCTCTTAAATTGAATTCATTCACCTTAAGTGTTTTCAGGGTTTTCCCTCAGGGCTTTAAAATGAGGGTCCCAGGGATTCCTTTATGTAGAGTTAAGGGGTCCTTTAATAGAATTTAGGGGTTTGTTGTTTTAGAGATTAACCCTTAAAGTGCTAATCGCATCTACAGTAGACAATAATTTGAAGTACATTTTTATTTTTCAGAGAAAATGAGGCTTGACATTTCATGTAAATTGTCTGCCTAGCCAAAGTCTTATTTTCCCTGAAAATAAAACCAATTTAAAGAATGTCATCTGCTGTTGTTTGCTTAGTGCTTTAAAGGTTGCCCAAATACTGATCATTCTTGCCATTTAGACCACAAAGAAGATTAAAATACAAAGCCCTAGATAAATAAAATCAATTTTGGATTGATCATTTGCATCACTCATGACCCTTTCCCCTAACTTTTAAGAGTCCAGAACAAGTTGTTGTTTTTTTTTTGTTGTTGTTGTTTGTTTTATTTTATTATAGACCATGGCTCAAGACTTGACAAACTTACCAGACGAGCTGCCCAGTATCAGGGATCTGTGATGACAAGTGGTAGCACAGAAGAGATGGATCGACTCAATAAAACGATTCCAGTGACCACGTCTAACAACTCAGATTCTGTTTTCCCGCCATTACTCTATAATATGGAATTATATTTCGAAAAACCTTATAATCCACTGCTGTTCGGAAAACGAAGAAGTAAAGAAGGTCAGAGAAAAAAATATTTTTACCCGGTGACTCTCTGGGCAAATTCAGCAGACGACAAACTAATGATAACTTTCAAAGCTTGTTTTCTGGTGGAAATAAGAAAATACAGTCGAACCTCGTTATCTCGAACTCGCTTATTTCGAATTACCGCTTATCTCGAAGTGAAAATCTGGTCCCTGTTTTAACATGAAACTATGGCAACAGGTAATAAAATAATGTGGAAAAGAGGAGAAATTGCTCCTAAGGAGCAATTTCTCCTCTTTTCCACATTATTTTATATATATATATTTCTAACTTCAGGAGTCAAATTACATATTCATTTGTTAAATGTGGTTGTTCAATTTATTGTTTTCCTCACTCTCTCAACTCTGATATGTCGAAGTACGGATATCTCGAAGTGTTTCGGTTAGTCCCTTGGAATTCGAGATAACGAGAGTCGACTGTATTTCAAATTGTCATTTGCTGAAATTTTTACACACCATGCTTAGCGTTCAACAAATAAACAGAAACAAACAGCACAATAAAGAGGAATCATAGAAAGAACTCCTATATCATACCCCCACCCCTTTTGTCGGGAGGGTCCATCAGCTGGCCTACATACCTGACCACACTGTAGCAAAAGAAATAATACTAGTATTTTTTTAGAAAATTGAATTATACTCATCTGTGGTCGGGCTTACCGTGGTTTGAGGCCCTTCCGGTGGGGGAGGGAGTGCCTGTTCCCTTGTTCCCCTGAAAACAAATCGGCATTTTCCCTTGTTCCCCAAAATCAAAATCTTGAATTTCTATGTTCCCTGTTCCCCAAAATTGCCTTTGTTCCCCTGTTCCCGTCAGTTTTAGACTTCTGTTCTCTTGTCCCCTGACATAAATGGCCTTATTCCCCAAAACCCCTGGGAGGGCCTTTCACTTGTGGCCCTTTTCTGCTGTGACTATATCTATCCACATTGTAGAAAAAGTACTGTCAGTATTTTTAACCCTTAAAATGCAAAGAAAACTTGCATCTGAAAATGTCGCCTGCTTATGTTGTCTGCGGTACATTCTTGCAAACTTTTCAAACCTATTTTTCAAACAGGCAAACAGTGTTGACCCTGATCAGACTGCTCCTAGAGGAGCAGTCTGATCTGGGTCCATACTGTTTGCAAAAATGCTTTTTAAAATCACAAGCAGATGACAAAGCAGACAATTGTTGTGATTGGCAGTTTAAGGGTTAACAAATGGATTATATGTGGTCGGGCTTACCGTGGTTTCACCAGTGGTAATTTTCTGCTCTGAACTACAAGCCCTTATCTTTGTTTCATTATAGAGTTGAAATTATAGAGTTGAAAAGTTTTCTTTTTCTGTGTTGAGAAACTGATGGGTTAACCAAACATCTATGTGAGCAATGTAGCTAGAACTGAATCAGGATTATGGGTGACGATTAGCGCCTTTAAGATCAAGTTTGACCCCCTTCCCCCGCCACAGCAATTTAAATTCAATTTGCTGTCGTTACAAGACATAACTCCGATGTACATCCGATTGCATTTTTGCCACCCGTTTAAGGCCGTCCACTTTGCTTATTGTTGTGTTTACTTGTGCAACGTTTTTTCATTGTATCGAAGCTAGCATTATGGTTACCGTTTTCAATCACTGCCGACATTGCTTTCTGTTTTTCGGTTTGTGCTTTCGATAATCTTGTAATTTACATTGTGTTTGAAGCAGTTTCAGAAGAAAGGATGAGGCTGTGCAATCGTAAAACCATGTTTAGGGAGACTGACTTGATAAACTTGGTAGATTTTCTTCTATTTCTGACAAGGGAATGTACTTTTGTAACTTCCTGGGCCAAGTTGTTCAAAGCATCGTTAGCTTAACGAGCTCGTAAGTGGTCAAAATGTTAACTGTTCTAGTAAGTACAATATCTAATTCACAGGTACTTTTGCTGAAAAAAAAATGTTAAATGCAAACGCTACTCACATTTTTACAGGAAAAATATTAGCATATATGCCATATTTAATGATCAAAGTTTTAACGATACGTTAACTAACGACATCGTTAGTTTTGAACAACTAGGCCCTGTTTGCTTTCCTGCACATTCAAGACCTTCTGAGAAGCAGTCTGCTCTAAAAGGAGGAAAGAATTCTTCCGTTTTAGAGTAGACCGCTTTTCAGAAGGTACGCAAAACACTTTTGACAAAGTCGCCTCCCTTGGAAGGTATTCATTCCCACTAAAAGAAGGTAAGAGAAAATCCAGGGAGTGCCACAGTCACAAACCGCAGCCCTTCCCAGACACCAAGAGGAAGAGGAAACAGACAAAACCAAACAAGCGCAAATCGAACAAACGTCTGAAAAACACTATGATTAGCTCTCTATTCCCCAAGCGAGATAATCGCAATGCTAAAAGGACTGAAAAACACAAAAACAAAATAACACAAGGTAAGACATAAAACAAATCGCCTAGCAGAATAAACCACAAAGCAACAAAGAGTAAGACTAACACCGGGACCACCGCCTTAGAACGGTCAGTAGAATAAATCACCGGTGGGGGCGTGGGGGGAAGGGTTTAAGCACTTTTAAGCTAGCCAACTTCACCCTGGGTCCCGATGCTACTCTTAATACAGAAATACATAAAAATTCGGTTCGCTCCCAACTCAGTCAATGCATCAAAGCGAAAACATAAAAATCATAAGCCATCCAACACTTTTACTGTTGACGGTTTTATGGCGGTATTTCTGTTGCAGTTCCTCTTCCTGTGCTCATTATGTTTACGACGATGTGTTGTTTTGTAATTAAGCCCTTCTTAGAAGCCATGGGAGGGCTGTGCTATTAACCCTTTTCATGCTGAATAAATTAAGATGTCACGCCTACTTCTAATTTCCAGCCAGTCAGATTATTTGACCTGGGTTTTTGATAGAAATTCACATATTTAAGGACAAACAGTGCAGATCCAGATCAGTTGGCAGAAGCCAACTGATCTGGATCTACACTGTTTGGTAAGACAAGTCATGTCGTGTGCAGCAAGAGAATGGTTAAGTTATTGCGGCCTTTCTTGGCCATCTTCTTAGTTATATATTTGGTTTAGATACTGTTTTATTAATTCATTTTAGAGACATACTCAGAATAAATGTGTGCGCCAAGCGAAGATTCAGATCAGACTGTGCATTCTTCACTGGACACATTTTGGATAGCCAAGGATGCAAAATTTCTTTATACGGACTGATCAGACTGTGCTGATGCGCAGGCTGATTTGAGTCTTCGTTTGGCGTAGACGCCAGGCGGTGTGTTTTCTCACGTTGCGGCTCTTGTATTATAATGCTAAAACTTTGGTTATACAGCGTGTTCATTTCATTCTTCATTTCAGGATTTTTGACCATTGGCATACCCTCTGTGAGAAGACCAAATACAGATAAAATTTACATCTTTGAAACACTCGACTCATTAATAAAGAATACCAAGGCGGCGGAAAAGACTGAAGTTACTATTGTGGTATATATGTGTGATGTAAATAAAACATATAATAACATGGTTTCTCAGGCAATTCAGAGCAAATACAAAGAATTCTGTGATACTGGATTTATTCACATTATTCAGGGGAGTCAAGACATTTATCCCGATTTGAGTAAAGTTAAAAAGACATATAATGATTCAGTTGAAAGAATCAAGTGGCGAGCAAAACAGAATATTGACTTTGCTTACCTTACCCTCTATAGTCGCTCCATTTCAAAATATTATATCCAGCTTGAGGACGATGTTATAACAGCATTTGGTTATATTAGTGACATTAAAGCGTTCATTGCGAGTATAAAGAAACCCTGGTTTCTATTAGAATTCTCAAAATTAGGGTTTATTGGAAAATTATTTCAGTCCGTGGACTTAAATAGGGTAGCTTTCTATCTCCTTTCCTTTTTTGATCGGATGCCAGGGGATCTGTTGTTAGGACATATACGAAAATTGATGAATCAAGACAAACCAATTCATTCTAAGACAAGCTTATTTCAGCACATTGGAAAATTCTCCTCACTAAAAAACAAGCTCATGCCTTCCATTGATAAATATTTTAAAGATGCCGGAAGTGTTCATTTATCTATTAACGATATCCCACTTGGTGACAATCCACCAGTGAAAATTGTAACGGACTTACATCAATACGCAGATTATTCAGTATCTTACGTCTATGATAATTCAGAGAATTTCTTCTGGGCAAGAGACGTAAAAAAGAAACAACATTTAAGTCTCTTATTTCAAAAACCTCAGCAAATCTCGCGAATTATCATTACAACGGGACAGCAAGATACTAAAGCTGATTCGCTAGGTAAAAGTTCTCTGTTGGCTGCAGTTAAAAAAGATACGTATACTTCGCCAAATGATCTGCGTAGTTGTGGGGATTTTAAAAAGCTTACGGACTTTGTGGACGGCGAAGTGGATACTAAAGCAATTGGTCTTGATAATAACATACCAGTGGATATTGTCTGTCTTCAGATAAAAATTGAAGCAGATCAGAAAACCTGGGTGATCTTTCGAAATATTACAGTCATTTTGTGATAGAACTGCCAACAACAGTTGTTTGTTTATTGGAGTTTTACAGACCAGTCAAAACTGGCAAGATCATGTCGAGCTGGTTAGTTCTTCCTCACACTTTTCCTGGACGGGCTTAGTTCTCTTAGCGGTTAACTAGTACTTGTGCACAAACATTGTACTTTCGCCAGTAACCGACAACTGCCCTTCTTGAATCTGTGGAAAGGGGAGAATAGGAGAATGACCCATAAGGATTTCATGACCAATCTCCACGAAAGTTATTATCTGCAGTCAGACGCGCTGCTGACTGCGCTACGGAGCCCGTCTCCAACAACAGTTTTAATAAGGGGTTTCGGTTCACTACCATTTAGTATAAGGAGGTAACTTGTAACCTGTTTGCTTTCCTGCACACCCACTCCCCTCAGAAATCAGATTTCGCAGTTACTTCTCTGAAAGTGTATCCATTTTCCGTAATTAAACTTTCTGTTAAAGCCAAAGCCGGATATTGAAATTGTAAATACCTATGTGCTACCATAGTTTACATCATTTTGATCCTGAGAAAACGGAGTATTTTTTAAAAAAATAACAATTTGTTCCACATATAGCATTTGTTACTTAATGAGGAAGCAAAATGTTTTTCTTGGGTGCCTTAAACAGGAAACTGATACTTTCAAGAGAAGCAGAATGGGCTGTTGCGCAGAAGGAAAGCAAACAGAGGGCCACAAAAGCGGGCACAAATGTTTCTCTTGTGAAAATGGTAGAAAATCTGTCAAGTGTAACATTGGCCAGTTAAACAGACTTCAAAACCTAGAAAAAAAATCTGAAGAGGGGCAAAGAAGGATTAATAATATAGTAATATTGCTTGTGTTGAGGCTTTACGGCAATGGGTCATGTCGATCGCGGTCAGTTTACCTAACACACGTTTACTGGGCAGGCTTAGTCCTCTAAGGGGTTAACCAGTATTGTGCACATTCTTTCGCCAGAAACTGACAACTGCCCTTCTTGAATCAGCGGAAGGGAGAGAATGACCGTAGAAAATATTTCATGATCATCAATCTCCACGAAAGAATATTGCCGACCTCGGCGGGGGTTGAACCCGCGACCTCCTGGTCTCCAGTCGGCGCATCCAACTGAGCCACCGAAGCCGGTAATATAGTAATATGTGTTCATTTTATGTTTACATCGTACCAGAAAAAGTATTCGGACACCTTAACCTTACCATACTTGTCCAGTGAAATTTGAACAATTCCATGTTATTACATGTTTTCACAAGTCTAAATCATTCCTGAATGAGTGGCAGTCTGACACTGATCAGATGTTGTATGCTGTGGCGTCTTATCTGTATTTACACTGTTTGCTCATGCCTGTCTGTCCGACTGCTTAAGCAGGGCCAACAACCAATGCCATCAAATTCAGTATGGTGATATGCACATATTTGCGATTGTAACATTTGTTCGGATTTAAGGCAAAATCACAAAAAGTGCATAATGCAGCGAAAAAATACAATGTGCACCAAATATGTTCATTTTAGTACTGTATTTTACCGAAAATGCGAACTTCATACATGTTCTAGTTAGCCTATTGTAGATACTTACACCAGTCATGCTAGCAGGGTTATTGAATATCAACACGGATGGCCGAAGTGTCTGAACATTTTCTGCGTTTCAGTACCCCGATTTTTTAAAAGACGACAGTCTATATGGTGCACTAAGCGAATAGTCTTAATTTCATAAAATCCTTTTTAGTTTTAACAAGATTCTGTGAAACTAGTTACTGACGAAAATACGTGTCTTCATCAGCGCTGTGACGTAGGTTGTCAGGGGTGTTAGGGAAAATACCGTTACTTTTTATTGACTCAGTTTAGAAACAAACTGAACGGTAAAGAGTTAGCGATATTGTTCTTTTATTTGCCTGTTTTCGGTTATGTTTTTGCTATTCCTTCTTTGCCCTTAATACAAAAACGAAAGACAGAAAAAACACGCAATTTTGCAGACTTGTCGGAAAGGAAACGCTATATCACGACCGTTATCGCCAGACGTGCAACACCGTGTTGTGAAAAGAAAATCGTAAGACGGGGTGGTTGCGGAGAGTCAGTTTACATGGTTTAGGTAGCGTTGAAAGTGAGTGTTAGTTGAAATACGGCTCGCATTTTGTCACGATCGCTGATATCCAAAAACGGGCGATGTAATTCAACCACTTATTTAGTCTCCCATATAATCGGACCGGAATTGTAATCCTTTAAGCGAATACGGAACAAAAATCATTTGTCTGTCGGTGCAAGGATGGTTGGATTTTGCCTTTTTGGTGACAGACAGGTACGTAAAACTCCAGGGCCCAATTGTTCAAAGCGTCGTTAGCTTAACGAGCTCGTTAAGGGTCATTTCGTTAACTGGACTACAATTCCGGTCTGATTATATGGGAGACTAAATGAGAGATTGAATTACATCGCCCGAGTTTGGATATCGGCCATCGTGCCAAAATGTCAGCCTTATTTCAACTGACACCCACCTTCAACTCTACCTAAACTGTCTCTCCACAACCACCTTCGGAAGATCCCTTCACAATTTTCTTTTACAACACGGTGTAGCGCGTGTGGAGATAAGCAGCCGTGTATATATAGAGCAATATTCGGCTCTTGTTTTCACGTGGTCCTAAGACAGTAAGATGTTCATGTGATGTTGACATTTTCATCAAGTTATTTGTTATGACTTTTTTTTTTATTATTATTTTGGTTGTTTTATTTTTCAGAAGTCAGTTTTGTGTTGCTTGCTGTTGTGTGTCCGACTCCTAGAGTTTTAACCCTTAATGCTCCAAGCAAAACTGCAGCAGACGATCGACATTCTAAACTGTTTTTTTTTTTTTTTTTTTTTGTTTTTTTTTTTGTTTTGTTTTGTTTTTTTTTTTTTGTTTTTTTTGGTTGTTTTTTTTTGTTTTTTTTTCAGAGAAAACATGGTTTTACATTTCATGTGACTTGTTTGCCAAACAGACAATTCGCATGAAATGTCAAGCCATATTTTCTCTGAAAAATGAATCATGAGAGATTTATTCTTTTTCCAAGAATACCATAAATATTTTCATCGAGTGTAATGAAAACATCAGAATTGTCACGAGTGTGTGTAATGTTTTCATTACACGAGATGAAATTTTTTTTTATGATATTCACTGAAAAGAGTAAATTTTCTTTTCATTTAATTGTTTACTTGCCAATGCGCGCTTCTGACGTCATAACTTACGCCGCCAAACTAAATATGAACGTTCAGCGCTTTTAAAACGTAAAGCGCTTGAGAGACAAAAACAAAAAGTTTCGGCATATCAATCTTGTTACCTAAATGTTCTTTACATTCTAACTAAGAAAATGCATACCAACACTTGAAAGTTTTGCTCAGAAACAGAGAAGTTAGAGGAATTCAAAAAACCGAAGTGGGATCGGCATATGTTAGGTAAACAATGAAGACAATCGAAGTAATCCGAAACATGGAGTGAAAATAGCATGACTGTGCATTTTGACACAAAGGAAAATACTGTATTCTTTCACTGTGTGAAAGTATCAATTTTATTTATTTTGGATATACAGTGATTTCACTGCTTGCAATAAGATAAAAAATCAGATTGTCGTCTGCTGCAGTTGTGATTTGCGCTTTAATGGTTAAATGGGCTGATTTAGAAGGTTGCAGAGGTATAAGACATATCCTGAAGATCAGGGCCCAGTTGTTCAAAGCGTCGTTAGCTTAACGAGCTCGTTAATGGTCAAAATGTTAACTGTTCTAGTAAGTACAATATCTAATTCACAAGTATTTTTGCTGAAAAAAAAATGTGAGTAGCTTTTACAAATGCAAACGCTACTCACATTTTTTTTCAGCAAAAATATTAGCATATATGCCGTATTTAATAATCAAAGCTTTAACGATACGTGAACTAACGACATCGTTAATTTTGAACAACTGAGCCCTACATATTATTTGGGCCAGCGCACGACAAACCCTACAATAAGACTTGTGCGACCAGCGAAGACTGAGATTAGCCTGCGCATCTGATCAGAATCTTCGCTGATCGCATGTGCCGTCTACAGCCCCCGGGCTATCTAGCGAGGGTTGAACGAGAAAGGTTAATGTACAGGCTGATCTGATTCTTTGCAGGTCGCAGAGGCCTTATTGTAGGTTTTGTCGAGCGCTGGCTCATTTGAGTTTTGCCTAAAATAACTGTATACTGTGATACACCAAGGTGCCATATCATGACTATTCCAATTGTGTGTTTTTATAAGTGTGCGTAAGTACAGTCGACTCTCGTTATCTCGACTCTGCTTATCTCGAATAACGGCTTATCTCGAAGTGAAAATCTCGTCCCTGTTTTTAGATGGAAATCTAACAAATGTTAACGAAGTACTGTGGAAAAGATGAGCAATTTCTCATCTTTTCCACAATATTTTCAATATACATGTATCTCTAATTTCAGGAGTCATTTTCCATATTCATTTGTGAAAGTGGCTGTTCGATTTATTTTTTCCTCAATTCTGCAAATCTGATATGTCGAGGTATGAATATCTCGAACTGTTTCAGATAGTCCCTTGGACTTCGAGATAACGAGATTCCACTGTATATGTATTTATAAGCTTTGTGTTATTGTTAATTTTCGATTCATCTGATACAACTAGCCTAAAAGGCTGACTAAGTAGCACAATATATATAAACTAACTTCTTTTTTTCCTTTCAGAAAATAGGGGTTTGCTTTGCATGCAAATTGCCTCCTTCCTATTTTCTGGGAAAACAAGACGTAAATATCAAATTATCTGTTGATTTGGTCAGAAAGGGCTACTGGTTCATAAAGAAATGAAGGTATTTTTTAACGTTCGTTGAAGTATGAACAACATCTGGTCACGAGCAAAGTAAATGAACCCCGAACTTCAATGAACATTTAATAAATGGCCTTTAGTACTAATATTTATATTATTCTCCATCCATTATTTGATGAAAAAATCTGGTTCGATAGATAAAGTTGAAACAAGAAAACAATTGCACGCAGTTTTCTTATTAACAACGGAATAGCGTTGTTGATGTACATGTAATTACGTCGCCATCGGCCAATCATATTAGAGAGAACCGTGGTTTATTTTGACCTGACTTAATGATCATGTGACGGCGCGTGATTCAATGCATTCATTGAAGTATGAGCAACATTACATCCCAATAGTCAACTATAGTTTGTTTTTTTTTTGTTTTTTTTTGTTTTTGTTTTTTTTTTGTTTTTTTTTTTCTGTAAATGTACTGAGAATGTTAATATTAAGGCTAAACGCTTAGCATGCTGTAAAATATTTTTCTGATTTGATTTTTCACCGTAAACAGGCTTTATAACATTTCATGCAAGTTGTCTCCAGAGAGAGAGAGAGAAAAAAGGCGTCATCAACTTGTCGTCTGCAGTATTTGCTCAGAGAGTGGTGAACCTTAAAAAACAAATAATGTTCAAGATCAAGATGTTCAGTAAAATACAGGCTGGTGACCTGGCATCAGGTGCAGAGGAAATATCTTAAGTATGAAATACGCTTAACCTCGTTTGAAGCCATCATGGGTTCCTGCGTAACTAATCCTGATTTTGTGGCGTTGCATCTTTATTATGTCAGATGATATGCAATCAAAGCACTAAGAGTGTTGATAGGGGCGGTTGCCTGAAATTCTATAGGACTCTGGAACTGATTGGGGTTTACGTTTGAAATTAAACAAAGCCACACATAAACCACATACTAATTTATCTTTAAAATGTAATCCGTGAGCAGAAAGCCAGGCATGTGCCACTGAACTTTTTGTTTTAACATTTTGCAGATTTAGTGACTTAATTGGTACAGATAGTCCCTTTTCGATGCTTAGTTAGATCACTGCTCAGGTTACCCTTTGTACAGATTTAGCACGTTTTACTGGTGTACTCATATTCGTCCGTCGATATCCCAGCGGACACGCAACGTTGAGACAACGTCGAATCAATGTCGATGCAACGTCATGACGTTGCATCGACCTTGATACAACGTTGTATAAATATCGTGTGTCCGCTGGGTATTGCACTCGGTATGCCTGAAATTTTTCTTCAAAAGTATGAAGTTTGAAGTTTTATTTTGTTTTATTTATTTATGCGCATCAGGGTGTACAAGGCTAATATGTTCGATTTAGCGTTATCAGCTTTAGCAGGGACCTGCTTTTTAGTTAGTTATTATGTTGGTAATAACTGGAAAACGGATTGTCGAAATGTGGTATGTTAGCTAATGTGGTATGTTTGATCTATGCATATGCTTAGCGCGCAAGCTCAATCTATTCCAGGTATGCGCAGTTTGCCCACACGCCATTCGTACCTTGTAGGTATCAAAAACACGAACAGCTGCGAACGCTTTGACATTTCCGCGCGCAATTTGACCTGGGCATGCGCAGGTTATTTTTGATATTCTCAAAGATGTTTTGTCAAGACGTACAGCTTAAAGTGACTGGATACACTTCAAGGAGAGAACACTCTAAGTCCACAGGTTTTGCTTTCCTTCTCAAAGAGAGATAACTCTTACAACGAACGCGTTGGCAGCACTGGTGGGACGATTGTTTGAGTGTAGACTGGGAAAATGGTCCTGAAAGGGGACAAGACTCTTTCATTTAACCCTTAACTTCCTGTAATTTAAACAAACAGTGCAGACCCTGATCAGAGGTGTGCAGTTTGCCAATGTCCTAGTCTAGGTTTACAGATAACCCTCTTTGCACGGCACTCTGGCATCAATAACCGTTACCTGGATTTCGCACAAACGTGCGGTTTGATTTCATTGGTCAGTTATAATCACATGGACAACAACCTCTGTATGTCTATTTAGGCTTCATTATAAACAATCGATCCAAAAACGAAAACAATGATCCTCTAGAATACAAATTTCTTCTCTGATGGTGGAACTACCCTTAACTCTTCTCTTGCTAAACACGACATACCCTGTCTTAGCAAACAGTGTAGATCCAGATCAGTTGGCTTCTGATCTGGATCTGCACTGTTTGTCATTAAATATGTGAATTTCTATCAAAAACCCGGATCAAGTAACCGGATTGGCTGTAAATTTGAAGTGGGCGTGACATCTTTATTCAGCATGACAAGGGTTAAAGGAATGAATAGTTCAATTCTGAGAAGGGATGCAGACACTTTCGGGTCAGAGTGATTTCCCTTGGAGGTGTAGGCAGTCACCTTAAAAAGTAGCGTTTAACTCTTTTGACTGTGAATAGTATTTTCGGCATCGCGAGAAAATTCACAAGAAGTGTCACGCTCTGCTTTCGAGGGAAAATAAAAAGCAGTATTTAGATTGTCGTCTGCTGGTATTTTGTTTATATTTTGGCTATTTTGGCTGGTCTTAATTTTCATACGTGAAACTTGTTTGAGTGTTAATGGCTCACACCAGTATATACATTGAACCCTTGTTACAACGATAGCATTAGTTTCCTTAAAATGTTTAAAAGAACCCTTAATGAGCAGATTGACCTGTAAGAAATGCCTCGTTTTTAGTAATTTCCTCATAGAAGTGATGCGATTCTAATAAATATCCAAAACATGTGTTTCTTGAAGTGTTAAATACAATGTTCCTGAATGATTTCTGATCAGCTGTCACCTCTTCAGTGAAGGTTTCGTGCCAGTCAAATAATCATTATAACGAATTTTGTCGTTGTGTCGAGTGTCGGTATGAAGAGGGTTGACTGCACACCACATTCTGTTATACATGATTGGAGAGAAAATAAAGTATCTGTTTTGTTTCTGTTGTGGTATGAGTTTTCGTTTGATCAAACGAGTAAGTGTCTTTAGGGCTATATGCAAAGTGAGGGCCCAGATAAGCAGAATCAGAATCAGGACCGCTTATATAATCCTTGCAAATAGTCGATAATTTCATTAATCTTTAAGCACGCTGTCAGGGGCTGCACGCGTGGTCGAGCTTTCAAGGGATATATACGTTGATCCAGGTTTGCCAAAGCACGTGGAAATACAATACTGTGGCCAATGTAATAAAGAATGAAAACAATGCTGTGATACTGCTTATAGCGTAGTCGAACAACAAAAGCTAAGGCGAGCCTGCGCATAAGCGCAGTTTCGCCAGAGCCTTGTTCACAGACACGTAGTAGAAATCTTGAGGAAGATTCGGGCAAAACACTCATGTCAGTAGTCCAAATAGGGGACTGCGCACGCGCATTTGAATAACCACAAACCAGAAAACCTTTTTCGTGCGCCGGCTCATTTATGGTCTGCAGTACGCCCAGTTAAGATGGGTTGGTCATGTCACCAGAATGCCTGATGACCAGAACGCCAAGGAAGTTTTCTATGGAGTTTGAAAATTGAAAAGGTTCCCCCAAAAAACTTGACAGGCATTCTGAAAGCTTCTCTGATTGTCTTTTACCACTCTCTGGGCTAATTCATCAGACGACAAATTGGTGATATTTTTAAATTTTCCCAGAAAACAGGATTAGACATTTCATGCAGATTGTCTCCAATGGAGACAATTTGCCTGATATGTCAAATTCTGTTTTCTGGGAAAATAGGAATATATTTCAAAATATCGTCTGCTTATAAGTTTATACAGAGTGCTAAGCGTTATTCTAACACTCCTCGCCTATATAGCCAATGGTTAAACTCAGTGATATATTATGCAATAAATCACTGGGCGGAAACGCGCGACGCTATCTAGCGCCTTTCCGACGTCATTTCGACACGCTGCTGACGTCAGCCTTAATTTCTACGACGCTAGACTGTGTAACGTAGTCTTTCTCACTTCAGCAACGTAAGAAATACATGTAAACGTCAGCGTTACAGTCAAAACTTTTGGCGGGATTTCTTTATTCGATGGCGGAAAGTTTGAAAAATCTAAAGGATACAATTACCTTTTCGTCGTTTTCTATGTGTTAGAATCGAAATAGATCAGCTCTTGTGCGTGATTTGTTGAGTAATAAATCACAGTTTGTCGGTCAGTTGTAAGAAGATAAATCACTCGCGCTCCGCGCTCGTGATTTGATCTACTTTACAACTGACCTCCAAACAGTGATTTATTACTCAACAAATCACTGCTAGAGCTGATCTATTTCTTAAACAGCCAACACGTTAACCAAAAAGAAACGAGAGAAGTGCAAGGCGAGAGCTTTAGTAATTAGTATCACCAGTTAAGCCATCATCTTCCTGTCTGGCCTGCTCGACCTGTGGCAGACTCTTCAGAGCAAACATTGGACTCATCAGCCATCTGCAAAAGTCAACCATGACTGGACCGACGTTTGTCAGCCATGACACCAATGCACAAACGCAGCACGCGATGGTTGGTCAACCATAACTGTCAAGTTGATCAGCCATGACCGACAAACCAACATTATCGTTAGACACTGTAGATTATGTGCATGGAGACAATGGCTCTAACGAGATTGCAGATGCGCAGGAAGATATGATGATCTGCGCATTTCGCACGTGCTTAAAGACACCTCCTCGCTTGATCCTGCTTAGTTATATCAGAGACGTAACGTGAGGAAACGTACCTTCTGAAATGTGTGCCCAACGACGACTCGGATCAGCCTGCGCCTCCGCGCAGTCTGATCAGAGTCTTCGTTGTCCGCATGAAGAAACTTTGAAGCCTTGGCTGATCTGAATCTTCGCTGGGCGCACTTGACCGAAGGTACGTTTTTTGACATTGCGGTTCAAAATTTCGGTTCAAAATTTATATATTGTATATATTGTATTCATTGTGCTTCTTACCGTCCAACCTGAATATGCCTTATTTGCTGCTGTAGTAATAATTGATATAAATAACGCAATGGACAGATTTCTGTTCTTACTGCTGTAAATCAGTTGGAATCCGATTGATTACGGAAGGTGTTTAAATCAACTCAGTGTATTATGCGACAGTTTACATTATATATATATTTTTATTTTTTGTTTGTTTGTTTGTTTGTTGTTGTTGTTGTTGTTGTTTTTTGTTGTTGTTGTTTTTGTTTTTTTTCAGAGAAAATAAGACTTGACATGTCATGTGAATCCTCTGCCTAGGCATGTGATACACATGAAATGTCAAGCCTTCTTTTCTCTGAAAATAAGATATATCTTAAAATGTCGTCTATTGAAATTTTAATTGCGCTTTAAGGGAAAACTGTGGTGACGTTGGGAAGCACTGTCATCCTGTTTTTGTAATCACAATAACTCACAGTCATTCCTATCTTCGCATATACATATCATGCATATAGACGAGTGTTTTTTCATATTTTCATGTACACATTGGAAACCGAATCTACAATACCCACGCTTTCTCTAGACGAA
This sequence comes from Anodontia alba, assembly GCA_964016985.1. Taxonomy (NCBI): domain Eukaryota; kingdom Metazoa; phylum Mollusca; class Bivalvia; order Lucinida; family Lucinidae; genus Anodontia; species Anodontia alba. The sequence continues at coordinate 36,762,324 of OZ024834.1, forward strand.
TAGCAAATGGCTCGATCAGACTGCGTGCGCGCAGCTGATCTTAGCATTCGCTATCCGCAAATTTGCATATTTGCATATTTTATGCTCAAAGATCTTTTTATGCACAAATGGAGCGGCACAAATGTTATCGAACATATTGCAACATTCCTAAATTTGCTGCAGCATTAATTTACCCATAGTGCTTAGATAATGTATCGGCAGTGGACGCTTCCATTTTGAGCGTGGCTCGGAAGGGTCCGTCATCCAGATCTGTTAAATTCTTTCAACCCTGCAGACAAACCAGATATATTTACCTATGCAACGAGAGCAGATGAGACGGTTCATAATGGACCGAAAGCTATGGTGAGCTGTAGAGATCATTTTCTGTCCGCCATCCGACCGCCTGTCCACATTTTCAATGGTAAATACATTTATAAATCTTCTCAAAAACCCAGAATGCTTTAGTGCTGAATATTTGCCTATAGCATCGGCCGGGGGATATCAGATCTAACATATTTGGTAAATCGCGGTCCTAAACTGACCTTTAACCTTTCAACAATAAGGTCAGATTTGATTCCTTGAATATTTGTATGAAGAAAATGTTGAAAAGAATTTTCAGAAAAAAAAAAAAGTATTAAAGACTCGTTGTATACAACTGAAAAAGCAAAACCCTTTAGTCGTAATCAAATTTTATCTCCTAGGAGACTGTCTGCCCTCGGGTTATATACATGTAGGGTTAAATGTCTTTTCCTCTGAACCGCTGGACCAATATTCACCAAATTTCATGTGAATAGTAAGAGTTTGTTCAAATGGTCACGCTCTGTTGAACAATATGGCTATCTTGCCAATAAATGATAAAAACTATTTAAAAGCTTCTTTTTCATATTCAAGAAAGCTGTTAGTCTGAATAATTGTGTATAACATCAGGGATGGTAGTTCTACCAGGTTAATCAAATGGTGATCCTAGGTTGACCTATGACCTTTTTATGGCTTCCCTTGGGATTTAACGACACGTCAACCCTTGTGGATCATTCTGTATCGTCTCCCAGAGAAAGGGAGAAAAGAGATGGAAGAGATAGTAGAGATGACAGAGAGGGACAGGGAAGAAAGAGGAACAGGGATGAAAGTGAAGAAACAGAAGAAATAAAAACATTCCCCCTCTACCCTTACCTGCTACAAGGATAGCAGGCTATGCCCAACTGTTAGCCAATATCAGTTGGACGCCCCGGTGACGTAAAATACACGACACGGGGGGGGGGGGGGGGGGGGGGGGAAGGGGTATCTAATAAGCATTGCTTATTGACACTTTTTTTCATCAGTTACAATACAATTAGGTAAAGCAAAAGTATATGATTGACGTCATCAGAAACTTAAGAATCGGTGTTAATATGTGGATACATTGTATTTGAATTCCTTGAGAATTCTCAACATTATTTGGCAGATCAGTCCGCTCCACGGGAATCCCCACAAGTCCTGCTATAAACCCGTTTCTTTTGGTGTCTAGTACATTTGATTTAAATCATACCATATATAACTTTTAAGTATTCGGACACCGGCTTAACCCATTGTAGTCGGGAGACCCTTAAAAAGGGTAATTGGCAAACAGTGCAGACACAGCAGAACGCGGCGTCTGATCAGGGTCTTCACTGTTTGCAAATACTTCAGCCATTTTTTTCTAGGAATATCTAAATCTCATAGCCTCACACACCTGGTAATCTCCAAAGAGGTAGCCGGTAGTTATGCACTCAAAATCTTTACGCGACTTACGAGACATCCAAATGTAAACAAACGGGTAAGTTCTCTTGATTTATTGATTTTTAGTCAATGTCATAGACACAGTTTGAAAAATCGGACATTGCTATTCCCAACAACTTCCATCTCTGCGTCGGAAAAGATAGGTGTGGACTAGAAAAAAACAAGCTGCTAATTTTTTATTTAATTTCACCCGGAGAAGGGTAGTCCGATAGTCCAGTTTTGACTTTTTTCCGATTCAAAATAAAGCTATTTTCAGCTATCTGGGCTATGAAATACTTATTTAACATATCAAATAAGATGTACTGCAACCTACGTCTACGTTGAAATTCATAAGATTCTATTTTTTTTTTTTTTTTTCAAGCATTTGTTGTGGGGACTGAAATATTTGTGCCGAATATGACTTACGAGGCCAAATACCCGTTACGGTGACATTAACCCTTACGGGGACAAGAAAGCCTATACATCACAAAGCGATTTTGTGGCAGTAAAATTAAACTTCTATATGAATTTGCTCAATGGAGAGCTTCAAATATATGCATACGTGATATATCAAAACACTGTTGATACATGCTGTCTCATTTGCAAAACCTTACATGGTGTTTGATTGTTTATATGTAAATGGAATATTTTGAAACTTCTTTGGTCTAAAATCTGCATGTTTTTAAATGCGGGGCATTCTGATAATGGCTAATTTCCCCATAAGGGAGAATCAGACCTTTTAATCAGACGCCTAACTGTTGGCTTTCTTGTCCCCGTAAGGGTTAATGCCCCCGTAAGGGGTAGTCGGCCTCGTAAGTCATATATATTCGGCACAAATATTTCAGTCCCCGGAACAAATGCTTGGGAAATTTAGCATCTTATGAATTTCAACGTAGACGTAGGTAGCAGTACATCTTATTTGATATGTTAAATAAGTATTCCATTGCCCAAATAGCGAAAAATACCTTAATTTCGCACTGAAAAAAAAATAAAAACAGGAATATCAGACAACTCTTCTCCGGGTGAAATTAAATAAAAAAAAATTAGCCGCTTGTTTTTTTTTTTTTTGTTTTGTTTTTTTGTTGTTGTTTTTTTCAAGCCCACGCCTATCTTTTCCGACGCAGAAATGAAAGTTGTTGGGAATAGCATTGTCCGAGTTTTCAAAATATGTTTATGAAATTGACTTAAAATCAATAAATTAGGAGAACTAACCCGTTTATTGACATTTGGAAGTTCGCGTAAAGATTTTGAATGCATAATCACTGGCTATCCCTAACGAGATTACCAGGTGTGCACACCTACCTAAAATTGAAATTGGATTCTTCCAGATATACAGTGTAGGGAAGTTCAGTCAGTCTAAAATGGGGTAAGCCCTTTACTATTTGATGTAGCAAAAACTGCTTGACAAGCGGCATACAGTGTAGATCTTCGGCAGACGTACGTTCTGTGACGTGTGATTTGGGTCTGCAGTGTTAGTTAGATCTGTCTGTGCCTACAGTAAGACCCCGTTTTGTCTTAGCATGCAAACATTGTACTGTTTTTAGTTAATCAGATTTTAACATATCCATGATTTATACTTGACAAATAAAAAGTATTTGGCTTAAAATCTTGTCTGTCTGTGTTTATAAAACCAAATATTTACTCTGCAAACAATTCCTCACAAACTCCTATGTTTCTGAAACATTAAATATTTGAATATGATTTGGGAGAATGATTGTAGCGGCGTTGAAACCATTTCTAAATAATAAGCTTAACCCTTAAAGTGCCATGTAAAATTGTAACAGGCGACAGTCTATGTTTTGTTGTTGTTGTTGTTTTTAAGAAAATAAGGCTTGGCATTTCGAGTGAATCGTCTGCTATATTCACATGAAATATATCAGGCCTTATTTTCTCTGAAAAAAAAAAATCAAATGTCGTCTGCAGCAATTGTGATTGGCGCTTTGATGATTAAAATGATAAAAATACTGAGCATCAAAAATAATATGATTAGAATAAATCGAAGACTGGTGAAACAATCTGATCCACATTTGTAGAAAAAGATCACCTAAAAGAATCCATATCTCTAAATCAGCAGCTGAGAGAACATAAGACTGAAAAGTTACCAGATATGAGGTGTTTAACGCTTAGCATTCTGGGTAAAACTTTCAGCAGAAGACATATTGATTTTTTTTCTTATTTTTTCCCAGAAAACATGATTTGACATTTCATGCAAATTGTCTGGAGACAATTTGCATGAAATGTCAAATGCTGTTTCCTGGGAAAATAAGAAAAAATATCACCATTTGTTTCATCTGCAGAATTAGCCAAGAGAGTGGTTAAGGTAATTTGCTGGATTCACAAATCCAAATCCATAACTTTTGTGCGATCATGTACCCTTTTATTAGGTGGAAGAACCTTCAGATAATTTAGTGTTGGGAACCGTTATTTTCGACGATACCGACAGTACTTTGTTCATTAAAAAATGCACAAAAAGGACCTTGTATGCCCTTTACAAACAGAGAAGGTCCACATCACCTAAACGTTCTGATCAGGGTTATGCAAGGCTTCCTTCACAGCCGACAGAGGCATTAAACAGTGTAGGATATATAAAAAATAGCGAAAGCCTGGTTTTGGTTAAATTGTGGGATATGCAGGCTGAGCTAATCCTTCGATGTTCCAACATAGCAAAAGGGGAATTGAAACACGTACTAGAGAAGCAACACTTCTGGTCCCTTTTTTCTGCAAAGGGATCTACTCTAAAAAGAAAGAATTTGGGAGCAAATTCTTTCCTTTTAGAGTAGATTCCTTTTCAGAGGGGAACTAATGTGCAAACAAAAAAAGACAGAAAGTAATAAAAGTTGTCTCCCTTGTAAAAATGGCTGCAAAAACTGCCACGTGTATCTAGTGGCTTTCCATTGTGTGGATGAGCAGGCTGGCCTCCTAGTGTGGGATGTAGGGGGAAGGGTGTGTGTGTTACTTTTTTTTTGTATTGCTGATATACCATATATATATATATATATATATATATATATATATATATATATATATATATATATATATATATATATATATATATATATATATATATATATATATATTTGGGGGGGTGGGGGGGGGGGGGGGGCGGGCGGGGGGGGGGGAGTAAAAACTAGATGCTGGGACCTATGTAGCAGACACAATTCAGAGTATCCCGCACCCTCCGCCCCCCTCCCCCCCCCCCCCACACACACACCCTCGCCCGGGTAGGTTGGGGGAATGGGGGGGGGGGGGGGGGTGGCGGCCTATGTCCTCACTGTGCACACATGTAGTTAGTACACTGTGCACACATGCAGTTAGTACACTGTGATGCACATCATTTCAATAAATCGATCTACTATCTGGATACACTTGGTGGATTTTCCGCCACTGTTAACAAGGGAGACAACTTTTGTGACTTCCTGCACACGAACTCCCTTCTGTAAAGGTTTTGTGTTGAGGTTTTACGGCCCAGTCAACCCAATGGGGTCATGTCGAGCGCGGTCAGTTTACCTAACCACACGTTTACTGGGCAGGCTTAGTACTCTAAGCGGTTAACCAGTATTGTGCACGTTCTTTCGCCAGAAACTGACAACGGCCCTTCTTGAATCAGCGGAAGGGAGAGAATGACCGTAGAAAATATTTCATGATCAATCTCCACGAAAGAATGTTGCCGACCTCGGCGGGGGTTGAACCCGCGACCTCCTGGTCTCCAGTCGGACGGCGCATCCAACTAAGCCCACCGAGGCCGGCTATTCTGTAAAGGTAGTAAAACAATTTGGGAAGAGTTACGTCTCTTGAATGTGTATCAATTCCCGTTAAATCGAACTGTCCTAAGAATCAAATTAAAAATACAGTCGCCTCTCGTTATCTCGAAGTCCAAGGGACTCTCTGCATTAAGAAAACACGCCTATTCAAATATATAGAAATTTTGATATTTTCATATATCTGCTCAAAACATAGATTGTGGGTACTCGTTAGAACCGCCTCGTCGAGGCGGTTCTAACGAGTACCCACAATCTATGTTTTTGAGCAGAGATAAGAAAAATAATGTATATCCCTGTAAACCCCAGTTTTACTATATAAAAGTGGGGTTTAAGGGGGGTCAAAATTATATAGGCATGTTTTCGTTATGGAAATACTGCGAGATAGCCTTACCTCGACATATCACCTCGACATATCAGATTGCAGAATTCAGGGAAAAATAAATCGAACAACCACATTTTACAAATGAATATGTAGTTTGACTCCTGAAGGTAGAGATATATTGAAAATATTGTGGAAAAGAGAGGAAATTTCTCCTTAGGAGGAGAAATTTCTCCTCTTTTCCACAATATTTTGTTACCTGTTGTTAGATTTCAATTGATAACAGGGACCGGATTTTCACTTCACAGTTATTCGAGATAAGCGAAGTCGAGAAAACGAGAGTCGACTGTAGTAACAAAAATGTCCAAGAAGAGTAACAATCACAGAACAATGACACCAGGAGGAAACAAATACGCAACAAACCAATGAAAAGCAAAGCGATAACCTTACAGGTAGGAAACTTCATATTTGGAGCCAGTAGCTCTGATAGTCAAATCGTATGTGAGTCTTCCGGAGCTATTGCGGTTCCGAATATAGTGGCCCAAAACACATTACGAAAACACGCCTATTCAAATATATCGAAAATTTTACAACCAAAAATAGGAAAATTTTCAGATAAAAAAATTCTGATATTTTTCATATTTCTGCTCATAACATAGATTGTGGGTACTCGTTAGAACCGCCTCGCGAAAACATAGATTGTGGGTACTCGTTAGAACCGCCTCGCCGAGGCGGTTCTAACGAGTACCCACAATCTATGTTTTCGAGCAGAAATAAAAAAAATGTTTACCCCTGTAAACCCCAGGTGGGGTTTAAGGGGGTCAAAATTATATAGGTATGTTTTCGTAATGAACGATCGGAAAAGGCTCATCAAGCGTCGTATAAATTTATTTTTGTGACAAAAAAGGAGAATATCATGCAATGCTCTAGTCTTTTAACTTGTTTTCTACTCTCTAAGAAAAAGTCGTCAAATGTGTACGATCTTGTCTGAATCATTTGTGGTGTGGAGTGAGCATGCATTAGTCAATTTAAATAACGCCAAGGAAACATCGACACTTATTACGATAGATTTTGTCATTCAATCGACATATGCATCATTGGTTTGGTGTTCTTAAAGTGTGAACAGATTGTCTGTTCTATCACGATTCCCGAAAAAAAAAAAGAATTGAAAACAACAAAAAAAAGTTGAGAATAAATAAACAAAGGCTTCGACTGTGTCGTGCGGCTCTGACGATATCGGTCGGCTCCGATGTCTGAGAGTTTTTTCTTTAAAATTCATTCAGTTACATCTCAGTATATCTATAGGTCTTACATTTAGTAATTATTTGCATGACAAAGTAAAAAGAACGCTTCAGGGCATGTGATATTAAGCTCAAAGCGTTTACTTTTTTTGGAAACCAGAGTTTTAAACGACAAACCCTCCGACATCAGAGCTGACCGACATAGTCAGATCCGCTCGACATAATCGGGGCCTTTTTTTATTGTCCATATTCGTTATCTGACGCCGGCCTCGGTGGCTCAGTTGGATGCGCCGTCCGACTGGAGACCAGGAGGTCGCGGGTTCAACCCCCTCCGAGGTCGGCAACATTCTTTCGTGGAGATTGATCATGAAATATTTTCTACGGTCATTCTCTCCCTTCCGCTGATTCAAGAAGGGCCGTTGTCAGTTTCTGGCGAAAGAACGTGCACAATACTGGTTAACCGCTTAGAGGACTAAGCCTGCCCAGTAAACGTGTGGTTAGGTAAACTGATCGCGCTCGACATGACCCCATTGGGTTGACTGGGCCGTAAAACCTCAACACAAACAAACAAACAATTCTTATTCTTTGCGAATGGGTAAAAATCAGATAATCAATTCACACTTTTAGACTACCGAAATCCCCAACCTTTTTTTTTTTTTTTTTTTTTTCTGAAAATTTCCGTCATAATATACAAATGTAAACGACGAATGATAAACCTGCCTTTTTTGATCGCAGTTTTGGGACGCTATATTCGGAGCCGAACGCGCTCCGGAAGACTCACATAACAGTTGATTATTAGAGCCACTGGCTCCGATTATAAAGCATCCCAGCTAGCATTTTTTATAAATCTATAGCGGGCCGTTAACGGCCCGTCGGGGTAGCTGACGGGCCGATAACGGCCCGCTGTAGATTTATAAAGAATGCTAGCTGGGTTATGATCACCTTGTTGGGGAAAAGGGCACTGGTTGCTTTTTCGTTGAGAAGTTGATAAAAAAGACGTTCGTACTGTCCAGTGGCTGTAGCCAGAACGGAAATATTTTTACGCACACCCAGGAAAAATCTTGAAAAAATGGTCTAGAATCGCTTCCAAAATAAATTATACTCTTAAAGGAAAGAATTTGCTGCCAGAGGTAGCAAATTCTTTTCTTTAAGAGCAGCCCCTATGGTAAAGAAGCAAAATACTTTATGTTAATGAAAATTTATTTTTCTTACGCATGTTACGCACATGCGTAATGTGACGCCTAGTCTGTCCGTCGTGGTTTGTTTATTGTTCCTCTTGGTGTCACTGGTAGGCTATGGATTTGGCTCTTCTTGGACAGCTTCTTTGCCATAATGACAAAAGATACTCGTACCTTAGTTTCAGATAAGTCCAAGTATTTTTTTATTTCCACACACACGCACGCATGCACGCACGTACACTTCGAGGTGCCTCAGATGAGAACCCACAGCATATGTTTTTTACGGAGAAACAATAAAGAAATTTACCTGATACCTATAATCTAGACATATGCATTCTTGTTTTTCCTAAGGACCTTGGACTCGAGATTTTTAAGCTACTTTCCTTTCGACATCTTTTAGAAAGTCATTGTTTTCCTGGCGCTTTACACAAAAACGGTAAATTTGCGAACTTTTGTCATGATTAAATATCAAACCATTTGTCGTAACTATATATGCACGATAAGTTTTATTCTAGCAATTGTTTTTAAAACAATCGAATATTTTCATTTTTCCCACAGCAAAAATTGCTGAAAATGGTGCTGAAATCTGTAGAGTAGGTTTATAGACTGGCTCCAGTCGTTTCTGCATTTGTTTTTGTCATTCTTTATCACTTCCTGTCGCTGTATTTGTCTCTTTAATCCCATTTCACTGTTTTACTCTTTTCCACTATAGGACATACCTTATCAAATCATTATAAGCTGTACTAGATTCTATACCTTTTAAAAAAAAAGAGATAATGATAGAAAAGATAGAGTCTGGAGACAGACTAGGTAGGTACATTGAGGACAGGTTTTTGACAAGATCCACTCATTCATTTTTTTTCTGAAAATATCACAGTTTTGTCATGAAACATCAACAGTTAAAAAGAAAAGTGAAAATATTTTCTTGGATAAAAAATTAAAAAAAAAAATAAATAAATAAATAAAAAAAATCACTTTACTTTAGAAATTGCATGGTCGGATCAAGTTTTGGCCGTAAATTTAATTTTGGAGAACAAAACAAAAAAACAGAAAAGACAAATGGTTTCTGATTATACATGGACAATCAGGAAAAAAATGTTTCCAAGTGATGTTGAAAAGGCAGTTGGTTTTTGCTTTAGGTCATTTAGACGATTGTTGGTTTGTGGCGTGTGTGCTGTCCGTCGTATTTTTGGGTCGATTGTTTACAATCGAGCCATAATATACAAGCGCCAAATTTTCCTTAAGATAGTCGTCCACGTGATTATCATTGAAGAATGTAATCAAACCGCGCGTTAGACGAAATCCAGGTAACGGTTATTCTAATGCACTTGCGTATGTAACGCGACGTCTGATCGGATAACGTCAAATATATTGAATATCCTGCGATATACTGTCGGAAATCCGACGTCTGTTGAACCGTAAATTTCTCATTTCGTAAATTTCACACCCATAAAAAGAATTGGTACCAATACGTCACATTTGCCAAATGTGAAATTTACGTATGGTCAATTTCGATAAATTTTGGAGTCTAAAATTTGTGCTCAAATTTCTCATGTTGATAATTTCTGGCGTGTGAAGAATTGGTTAGTATTCGTCACACCTGTGAAGAACTGGTGCGACTTTTTCTCAGGTGTGAAGAATTGGTACCAATTCCTCACACATGTGAAGAATTAGTACCAATTCCTCACACATGTGAAGAATTCGTTGATAATTTCTGACGTGCAAAGAATTGGTAAGTATTCGTCACACCTGTGACCTGTGTTTTTTTGGGGCGTGAAGAATTGGTACCAATTACTCTTACATGTGTGAAGAATTGATACCAATTCCTCTTACATGTGAAGAATCGTCACCAATTCCTATTACATGTGAAGAATTGGTACCAATACCTCACACATGAAAAGAATTGGTACACATGTGAGGAATCGGTACCAAATCCTCACACATGTGAAGAATTTCAATTAGTTGTCTGCATCTACCAACTTTCAGGTCACTGGCTGCAATAGTTTCTGAAAAATTAACTATTTCACTTTTTCCTATAGAAAAGGCTAAGTTACAAAATTTGACCTTGTCTGGAAATAGGGTAAACCTAGGGTCATCATTTGAACAAATTATGATGGGCTGGAGTCCTAGATGCTACATACCAAGTTTCTTGAAAATCAGTCCACTGGTTCTAGAGAAGATTTTTTAATGATTTTATATGGGCGTGGTAGCCATCTTGGTCATGTGACTCAGATGCCGCGAACAAACTATCGTTCCCCTTACCCATAGAGGCTCAACACAAATTTTGGCTTTGATTGGCCAATCGGTTTCAGAGGAGAAGATGTTTGAAGAATGTGAACGGACGACGACGGATGCCGGAGCATGGGTATACTATAAACTCACTTGGTGAGCCTGCGGCTAAGGCGAGCTAAAAACCTAATGACCAATCTAAACGATACGCGTGTTTGGAAGCCCGTCCAGTATGCGCGGGTTTGAATCCCGAGTCAAATCCACACATACCGAGCGTCTTTTCAAACATTTAGTTCAAAACGACATCGCTAAAAAGTATAATTGCAAGGAGTTACTGCTTTTTTCGCCTGACCATGGATTTTGAGTGTAAACTTTTCCATTGATATCTTTTTACTTGTCAAGATAAGAACCAATCAATTTACACCCTGTGTCTAAAAAAATGTAGTAATCTTTGTGATTCTGTCTGGTCAAGGCAAAAAAAATGCAATAGGGCTCTGTAACTTAACAAAGACTTGTGTTATTACATTGTATTTGCATATTTCCCTTTTTAAAGATATATATATAAAGTGTTTGTGAAGGGTTTATTGGTTTATACATAAATATCGCATTAATATCCCCTGAAATTATTACGCTTAGTGATAGTTTACTCAGGCCAAAAAGTACATTTTCTGTGCACAGATAGACAAATGATAGTATTGTTTTTTCTATCACACTGAAACAATTTGCTATTTCAGGTATTACTGTTTGTCCATGGTGATGTGAAATTAACAGTATGGCTCTTGCGTTCTGTATGTCGTCCAATGTTGATTAACTATTGTATGACATTACATGAGATACTTTGTATGTTTTTAGTTACAGATCGGCCACAAACATATCTACTGTTTACCATTTCAAAGGACCATAAGTCCACAAGTTCACATTCTTGTGTTACTTTTCTTGCTCTCTGTGTTCCTTCTCAAGTTGGTTGATATTTTCACAGGGGCTTGAAATTTTGTTATATATATATATATATATATATATATATATATATATATATATATATATATATATATATATATATATATATATATATATATATATATATAATTCTGTGTGTTGTTAAAGTTTTCATTTTTTAAATGACATTTTGTCAAAATAACTGCATGAAATTCAAGAGAAGGTCCCTCAGCATCTCAAAAACTATTTAATATTCAATAAATCAAGCGTCTAGAAATATTTTTATGAAGTTCCATGAATGTTCCTTCATAATTTTTTAGTGTTTTTCTTCATATTTTTGATGTGACAGAGCGGATACGATTTTGTGACACTGAGAAGACCCAGGTCAAAATGACATGGTTTCCAGGGACATGATTCATATATACAGCAAAGGGAGACCCCTCAAAAGGTTTATCAAACTTTGAAAAAAAAAAATAAATAAAAAAAAAAAAGCCGGTCGTCGTAGCGAGGCCGTCTACAATTACTTGTTGCCGGGAGTCCCTAGATCGACCCGTCCGGCACATTCTTTCGTGAAGATTTGGTCATGAAAATATTGCTACGACCAATCATCCTCTTCCGCTGATTCCAGTAGAGCAGTTGTCAGCTGATGGAGAAATAATTTTCACTAAGTACTGGTTAAGTACCTCCGGTAGGCTTGTCCAGGAACAGTGTGGTTAGGTCAACTGACCGTCAATAACCTTAGCTGTTGATCGTAGACGTCAAACACTAAATCAAACAAACAAACAAAGCAAAAAAAAAAATAAAATAAAATAAAATAAATAAATAAATAAGAAATGCGCAGAATAGCTCCGTAACCACTCAGAAGAATCAGCGCATTTGATTTTCGTTGCACTGATTGAAGAATATACCAAGTTTCTAAATCAGAAGTTAAAAATAATTATATACGAGGGTGAGTCAATAAGTAACCAGCCTAACTTATTTCCGGCTGAGATCCACCTCTTCTTTTTCGATGTAATTTCCCTCTAGTGTGATGCACTTAGACCAACGGTGTTCAAGTGCCATCAGTCCAGAACTGAAAAAGTCAGGGTCCTTTCCATTGACCCACTCCTCAACTGCCGTCACGACTTCTTCATCAGACCAGAAATGAAGTCCACGGATATCCTTTTTCAAGTTTGGGAATAGGAAGAAGTCGCTAGGGGCTAGGTTAGGTGAATAGGCAGGATGTGGTATTAATTCATACCTGTTTCGCTCTACGGCATCCATTGCAACTTTGCAAGTGTATCCTGTTGCAGCAAAACACCTTTAGAAAGATTACCTCGGCGTTTTTCACGGATGGCGGTTCTCAGCTGGTCTAACAAGTTTGCATAGTACACTCCAGTTATTGTACTTCTCTTGGGTAAAAAGTCCAACATAATAACGCCTTTTGCGTCCCAAAATACTGTGGCCATCACCTTGCCAGCAGATGGTTGCGTCTTGAACTTCTTTGGCCTCGGGGACCCAGGCCCTACCCACTGACGACTCTGAGCTTTATTCTCTGGCTCATAATAAACCCAAGTCTCATCTACAGTCACCAGACGCGAAAGAAAATCATATTTTGACCTAAAACGCTTCAACAAGGCGCTGCATACTGATACTCTGGTTGCCATTTGCTCATCGCTAAGAGATTTGGGGACCCAACGGGCTTTAGCTTGCGCATACCTAAACGATCATGTAAGATTGTTGAAACGCTACCATGTGAAATGCCTAATGCCTGCGCTATTTCTTCCACCTGAATTCGCCTATCAGAGTATACCAGATCCCGAACTTTCTTACACATTTCTTCGTCGGTGGCATCCAGTGGGCGTCCAGACCTGGCTTCATCTTCTAAAGACGTTCTACCGCGTTTGAATTCCCCTACCCAGAATTTAACCTGAGCATAAGATGGTGCAGAAGACCCATAAACATCTGCTAACTCGCCGTGTATTTCCTTGCCTGTTTTACCTTTTTAAATATACTCCTCAAAATAATTTAAGGGCCACATAGTGCAAATTTCCAAATATACAAACTTTGGCCGGGTGTATGGGCAAAACCACAGAAGATATCAAAATATCGTTGAATGTTTCTTTAAAAGGAAGCCCTAAAGGAGTGTTTCCAACAAAAAAAATTGAAATAACAATTTTTATTCTAAAATTTGCAAAAAACGCTACTTTTTACCCAAAAGTTAAAAAATTACATTTTCGCGTCAAAAGTGATGTCTAGGCTCCCAAATGTGAAAAACTCATAGAGAAAGCCTTATTTGTTATCAAGAAACGCACATTTTGCTATAGGTACCCTCTACAGATTATTCGTTGTCTATGGGGAACTTTCGAGGCATTTTTATCCTCTCAAAGGATTGGTCTCCTTTTCTGGCCACATCTGTGTGTCTTTTACTCGAATGAAGGTTGAGTTTGCATGACTTTGTGTGTGATAGAGTATTGTTTTCATTAAAGAAAGAATTTTTCCGGTATTTTGAAAAAACTTCATTTTGGGGTAAAAATCGTTTTTTTTTTTTGGTTTTTTTTTTTTTGGAAATTCCCGTTTTTCTTAGAATCTTTTGATCTGGCGTTGTTGTTGCCATTGACACTTTTGTAGCTGAACATGTTGCGAACATGTTGAGCTGATTGAAATAGGGCTGAGACTTCCAGTTTTGTCCATGAAATAATTGTAAAACTTGAGGGTCGCATTTTAGTGATAAACAAAGGGAAAATAAAACTGGTAGTCCTTAATTTTGTGGAGTATACAAGTACCGAATTACAGCACGGTACTCAGCTTTAGATGAAAAGCCTTTGCATCACCAGCCATGTTTGACATTCAATATTTTATTAAAGAATGACTCGATACTCGTGCAATTTTGTACCCATGTATAAAACATATATTGAAACAAAGCATGAAAATCGTGACCGTCTCGGTCCATCGGAAATGGGATAGGCTGGTTATTTATTGACACGCCCTCGTAGAAGGCCCAGGGAGTGTCACAATAAAACAACGCAGCCTATCCCAAGCACCAAGAGGAAGAGGAAACCCCTCCAAACAGAAACCACATAATTACAAATAAACATCAGCAGAAAAATTAGCTCTTGCTAAGACTAGCTTTTATAGTTACACAGGCTGGCGGGTCTAGTCGGAAACACCGTGGAAAGGTTTTCTCGCGACGGCTCATCTTAAGCATTCTAACTCTTGTCCCAGAAGTTTCAACAGTAAAACATTGGAATTTCCTTCCACGTTTATAAAATTATGGTATGCGTGTGAAGAATTGGAATCGAATGCAAAATGCAGCAGCTTTGGGGGGTATTTTATCGATGTGAGGAATATGCATGATTGCTACATGAAATTTGACTACGTGCGTATTTCCCTCACACGTGAGAAATATTGGTATGAAATCCGTGACGTTTTGGTACCAATTCTTCACGCGCTGTGAGGAATTGGTACCAATTCTTCACGGCGTGAAATTTACGAAGTGTGAAATTTACGGTTCAACAGACGTCATCACGTAACGTCGCTTCTCATTGGCTGGCATTTGGTTCTACGCAGCTCACAGCACTTGTCGCTTTGTGCAAATAGTACATTTTTTTCAACAGAAAAAATGAATAAATGCATTAGAATGGGGATAATTGCATTCAAATGTGTCATTTGGGGAGGTAAATCGGCGGTCTTACGGTTGCAAATTATGTTTTACGGCTCCGCTGACGCGTTGCCGTAAAACGAAATTTCCGACTGTAAAACCGCCGATTTACCTCCCCAAATGACAAATTTGAATGCAGTTATCCCCTAATTTATAGCCGCGCTATTCTTGTCGCTGTGACGTTAGAGTGCTGTTGGTAGAGGGTATCCTGTGCCACCTGGGAAATTGGCAAACAGTGCAGACCCAGATCAGACGCCGCAGAACGCTCAGGATCTGCACTTTTTGCTTAAAACCAAGGAACTTTAGGGTTAAATGAAACAATAGGACCGTTTTCTCAGCCTATACACTCCGAGACAATCGACCAACCGCACTGGACTGTCAGTGCTTTGATTTACTCTTCTGTGATTGTGGCTCTACCTGGACAAGTTTATTATAATGACAAACGTTGTCAAAGCTCCAGATAAGGCACCTTTTTCAGCCTAAAATATTGCTGTTTTCTTATTTCTCCACAAAACACATATGTTGTGGGTACTCATGGTGCGCTTCTAATGAGTGCCCGCATATTTTTGCGTTACGAAAACACTAGTGCCTATTCAAATATAATGAAAATTTTACCACCAAAAAATGAAAATTTTCAGCTAAAAAATTCTGATATTTTTTCATAGGCCTATTTCTGCTCAAAACATAGATTGTGAGCACTCGTTAGAACCGCCCCGTCAAGGTGGTTCTGATGAGTACCCGCAATCTATGTTTTGAGCAGAAATAAGAAAACTGATGCATACCTATTGGTAATTATTATCATTATTTTTCTATTTATTTATTTTTATTTTTACTGATGGAATGGAGATATGCATGCGACTTTTGTATAAACTTATGATTATATTTTCAAACTTTTTCTTCTCTGTGAATTTAGTGATTTTAACTGCAGAACAGAACAGAACATGATAATAATTCTAGACGTTGCGTACCTTGTGAAATCATCTACAGCTTTCAACTGACCATTTTCAAACTTTGCAAATGATATTTTGTTCGTGGAATGAAGATGTGCACGTCCCATGTGGTTTTGGATAGCCTCTACGCGTTTGATTATTTTTCTCACTTTGATGACCTTATCATTATTTTTGACTGAAATGCTATCAGGTATGAATATCAGATATGAATGTGAAAAATATCGTCGCACATTTTTTTTTTTTTTTTTTTTTTTTTAAGTACTTCTTGTTATTTGTATTTCTCATAATCTGAAGTATCTGATATTATCAAAGCTAGTTCTTGTTGTCATTGTTGCCATACCACTAATTAGACTGTTTCACAGTTCGACAAATTTACTATCGTAAAAATTGAGGTCATGTGGAGCAGTCTAACCACTAATTTGACAATTAATTTATCAAAATCAATTGCTAAGGGATATTGAAATCACTGTTATATTGAAACTTTTGAAATTAAAAATAAAAATATAAATAAAAATTAATAGAAAGAAAAAAAAAAAGATAATTTATGAAAATTCCTTCCCATCATTCACCGGAAGTGTTCAATTTCACAAGCTGAGTTTCACACATTTTCTGGTAATTTTTATTTTAATTTCATTTTCTTTTCTGTCGTTTTGATTGTATGTGTTTTTTTTAATGTCGTTTAAATCTACAAACTTAACTTTATGCACGTTTTGAGAGATTTATTCAACGTTTCTGAGGCTGAAAAAACATTTTATCTCAGGGCCTTTTGTCTTGCTGAATTTTGACAGGTGAGGTTTGACATGTTCGAACTACACGGATCTTTGGTAACTAAACCAACATTTTCTCCCCTTGGAACAGCAAAGTTTTTAGGTGAACATATGTATTTCCAGTCGTGGTCGTTAGGCTTGCACCAAAAATGCAGTAATGTGGGATAAACAGTACATTTAATATTGCTGGGATGGGCTTGAAGCTTGTTCTGACTCATGAGACACAGGCACCCTCTTTCATTGTGTGATTTGTCGGTATTCTAGTATCACACTAGGCATTTTCAAAGGCTAGCCATTGTATAGGCATTGTCAAAGGCTAGCCATTGTCCGTCATGGAAATTACAGTTTAGACTGGTTCAGCATAATTGTTTCAAAGTGATTGTCGCTGTTCTCCTTTTACATCATTATTTTTGTATCATGCAGCTAGGACGGAATCGAGACAGTTTCCCAACAAAGGGAACGGTTTTTGGAGAATTCCCAGACAGATTTGAAGACAGTTCCCCGGCACTTTTTAAAGACAGTTCCCCGACACTTTTGTTGAGTCAAATGACCTCTGGCCGATAATTATAATTTATGACTAGTAATTATGGGTTCACCGACGTTTTTGAAGACAGTTCACCGACAGATGTTTTACATTGCATTTATACACTTGATACAAAAAAAAAAAAAAAATATTTGTATTGTATATTTGTACAAAAGCATAAGAAATCAGGCGAGTCTATGAGAATATCAGAAAAGTTTATTATTTTTGCACCGGAGTTAGGAAATGTTTCAGATGTTCATAAATTGTATCGTTTTATCTCAGTGATGATATATAATAATAATTGTCCACGTCGTGAGAAAATCTGCTAATTGCATGTGCAAACAACAAAGACGCAAATCAGTCTGCGTATCCGCACAGTCTGACCAGCGCCTTTTTTTGTTCGCTGCTTGGGTAGTATAATTATGTAAGGCTGAATTATATTTATGAATAATGTACGTGACTTCATTTTCAAACCCCTTTTTATTGCGAAATAAAGATTTCAGCTATTTTATGGTCCTGATATCACATCTACTAAGTTGAAAAATCTGGGAGAGAAAAGGTCCCCGTCAATCACAGGCACAAATAATCCAATCACAATCCGTCACTTATCTATAATTATCCTTAATTACCCATAATTACCAATTATAATTATCAGTTACAGGTCATTTGACTTTGAACAAAAGTGTCGGGGAAATGTCTTAAAAAGTGTCGGGGGAACTGTCTTCAGATCTGTTGGGGAACTGTCTCCAAAAGCCGTGTCGGGGAACTGTCTTGTCCGGGAACTGTCTTGTTCCCGCTAGGACATTCATTGCCCATATTGTAATCCAGATCAGGAGGATATCCAGATCATTTTTTTTTTTTTTTTTTTTTTTTTTTTTTCTCTCTCAACAAAATCATATTGTAATTTGTTGATACTTGGAATAGCCACAACATGCTTTCATGGACGAATAAGAAAAATATCAATACTTTTTTATTTCTGGAGGTGTGAGTATATTGTTATCCTGCTATTAAATTTAATTTTATTTAATTTAATCGGTTTCCTTTTTCAGATTCTGACAGTTTCAAAGAAATACAGATCTTTTTTTGTTTTTTATTTCCTGTCTGTTCTGTGTCCATTGTTGATTGTACCCAACAAGCAACATTCTGGACGGAAAGAGTAACCTGGGTGGTGCTTCTCCACACGCAGGGGGACGGTAAGATTTTATTGTTTAGACCTTCTATTTTATTGATGTTCAGTCTACACAAAATCTGTATGACTGCTGGGTATTATTCAGACAGAAATGTCTTTGGTACAACAGATATTCTAAGAATTTCAAGTGCATTTAAATCCTTTGTCTGACCAGTGTCAGACAGACTTCGAAAAGTTTTTTCTTCCTCATGCATACAAGTTTTTGGATCTCATCACTGTCCTCAGATCATGACTGTACAAGCTCTTCATTGCTTAGAGCCAAGGTTGGCAAAATGCCAGCAAATGTGAGTATTTTCCATGCCGGCGGTATTTACCAGTAAATACTGGAAATTACCGGCAAATACCAGGGGTCTCGGGGATGCAGAATCCTGCGTCCCGGGACGCATAAATCAGGATCCTGACTCCTAAAAATTCCCGAAGCCGAGTCCGCCGGACGCACATTTTTTTCTCGTGGGACGACTACTAATTATGGTCAGATTATTTGACTGAAGTCTAAAGTCTGCCACATGTTATTCGTACCGTCGGTAGCACCTTAAAAGAACAGTAGTAATCCCCCGCATGCTTTTCACACCTGCGACAGTACCGTTATTTGCTAAGCAAGCGGTAGTTAAACAGGTGTTGGCAGTTCACACTTCAGCGTTCAAGCAATTAAAGCATGAGACTGACCCTTCCCTCATTGTGTATTACCTGCACCGACCGACTGATTCATCGAAAATGCACACAGTGTCATGCTTTCACCCCTGGAGGCTGGCGTTTTTTTTGTTTGTTTTTTTTGTTTTGTTTTTTTTTTCTCTTTTTTTTATTAATTGATCTTTTTTTTTTTTTCAATTTAATTCTTTTTCGGGCGCTGAATTTTCGTCACTAACATCAAAAATGCCCACTTATTGTTTTCTGTGTAAAGACGACAAGCGGTCAAAAAAAAGTACCTTATCCCTTTGCGAGATATCAGTCTGCGCATCAAAACGGGTATTCCTACTTGTCACTAAAAAAATAGTTTCGAAGTCCCATCGAATCTATCTTGTAAACCCTGTGAAGAGTCTGATGGGACTGCTTCGGGACTATTCTAGTATAAGTTCATACGTTTCATTTCCAATCTTTTTGGGTTTAGCCACACTGATGAAGTTTAAATAACAGAAAGGCCTCTGTGGCACTAAATTAGGTATAGTTAAGCTCATATTACATTTTCCATTGCTCCCGCATGAAGAAAGCGCGTACCCGTAACGGTAGTGCGTGCTAGTAACGGTAACGTCATTTGACAGCGTGGCGGGAACCCGCTTTGGGAGAAAAACTAACTGTTACCATGTTGCATTGTAGAGCATTTTCTTGTCAGAAATGCATGATATGAAACAGACACGTATTAAAAATAGAACTAAATTATCAAGACCTTTTCGGCAAATCAGAGCAATAGATCGAAAGAAGTCCCGGACATTTTTCGTTGCGTGTATTGATCGCAACACATTGCAAATGTAGACATTGAAATGACGTTTTGTGGGAAGTTCAACAGAGGTTTCCATGATCAGAAGGTGCGGATATATTGCATATATAAGTTTGCGGTAGCATATCAGGGAGCTTTAATTGGTTTTGATTAAAATATGTTTCACATAATATCCATAACACTCAAGGTCACTTAGTAGAGACAGCAACGAACCAAACTTTTTGGGGTTGGGATGAGGTATTGAATTTAACCGAAAAGCAGTGAAAGAGGGGTGTCATTGGGAGCATTAGTTCATATTTCTTGAGACATGTCCTCGAATCTTTTGCTACATAAACTATAAAATAATAATTATATCTGCTTTCTTTGCAGCACATGATGGAAGAGTTCAAGTATTGTTACTTCTGAAATATAATGCTAAAAACATTGACTGCATTACTTTATTAAATATTAAAAGTGTGACATCTTTACCATGCAAGTAAAATAGGTTAGGATTGTCATGTCTCCCTGATCTGCAAAGATGTCTCATTTTCCCATGAGAGAGATCTGATGTCATCCTAATTTCTGGGCCAGATCCATTGAACTAACAACATCAGGATGTGTGCTAATGACCAACAGTTGGTTACACGCATTGCTCAGAATAATACATAAAGCTGAGACCAAAATCAGTTGGAAAAAAAAAAATATACAAAAAAATATGTGAAAATAAGGAAACTGATTCTCCATCAGGTATTAATAGATTGAAGTTACTGGGGACTTGCTTACTATTAAAGGAGAGTCATGAAAAAAAAAAAAAAAAAAAAATGGGACTCCTATTTTTGGGGAGTGGGACTCCTACTTTTCGGCTGGGACTCCTACTTTTTATAAAAAGGGAGTCCCGGACTCCTACTTTTAATATCTTAGTGAGAACCCTGAAATACTGGTCGATTGAATTGACCACCCTGGAATATACAATAACCTAAACTCAAACACTTTCTCGACACTTTTTGTTTTAACAATTCTTGCTAATTACATGTAGGTGTCAAAGGACGGGTGCACAGGTGAATTTTTACCTGTATTTTTATGCTGTTGAGTCCAAATAATAAAGATGAATTTTAAAAATTAAAGATACTATATGTATTTTTGAAATAATTTAAAAATTTTAGCCATTAATTCACTTTGTGACTGTTTCAACATGCTTAAATTTTGGAATATTTTATTCTTTATGGTGATAACCTTACATGAAAATTAGCTGAAACATCTTTAAGTCATTTAGTTTGATTATATTATATATTTTTTGAAGTCAACTTGGTTAAGATTTCTGCAGTATTTTAAGGTGAAAAAAGTTCAATTGACCAGTATTTGCCACTTGAGGAGTATTTTCCAGGCCAGTAAATACCATGGGTAATTCCGCTGATTCAAGAAGGGCAGTTGTCAGTTTCTGGCGAAAAAATGTGCACAATACTGGTTAACCGCTTAGAGGACTAAGCCTGCCCAGTAACGTGTGGTTAGGTAAACTGACCACGCTCGACATGACCCCATTGGGTTGACTGGGCCGTAAAATCTCAACACAAACAAATACCACCGGTAAATATCGGGGTGGAATTTACCATCCAACCTTGCTTAGAGCCTTCCAATATCAAGCCTTCATCATCTTGATATGACTTAATGTTTAAAGACGCCTAATGCCTAAAATAAAAAAGTGAGTGTTTCACGTTACCCGACCACACCAAATTTTTCACCACCAACTCTGAAGCTTTTTAAGGATTTCTAGGTGCTTTCCATATAAGACCATATTGTTTTTCTGTTAATTCCATATAAAAACTTTTTAATAAAATAAAAATATTTTTCAGTTTACATGTACCAATTCACTGCAACCTGAAACTGATTTGGCCTAGATTAACAAATCCTCCTCTAGCTGAATAGAATTATCTTGACTTTGCTCAACAGAATTGTTTTGCAAAGACAGGATAGGGAACTCAAAAATGTATTTCATAAGAATATCTTGCATAACCTGTATGTATATATATATATATATACATACAGGTTATGCATATATATATATATATTCTCAACTCTTAAAGCACCAAGCGTAAGTGTAGCATAGAAAATTATTTTTCAGAGAAAATAAAGCTTGGAATTTCATGTGCATTGTCTGCAGACAATTCACATGAAATGCCAAGCTTTATTTTCTCTGAAGAAAAAAGAAAGAAAAAAAAACACCTTGTAAGGCATTTGTCCTTGAAGCTTTAGGGTTAAGCCCTTTTTGATCTAGTGTACTGCTCCTGCTCACAACAGAACCAATGTGAGGGAAATTGATTCATATTAAAATGTAAAGTTCACTGAAAAACTTCACTCACTAAATTTGATTTCAATGCTGAAATCCAAAATTTCTTTTACCCCCTCAGCTTCAATTTCAATGCTGATTTTCAAAAACTGAATGCTGAAATACCCTTTACTCCCTCTTATCTAGAGCTCTGATACAACATGTTTTCGTGGAGAAAAAAAAGATTACTAACCTGATAACCTTTTATCTAGAGCTTTGAATTGTGGCATGCTTGTAATGTGGAATATCAATTTTTGACATTCCTTGCCTGAGGTAATGGTCAGTAAATACTAAACAATCATCAAATTATAGCTATTACCAGTTCTTTATTTGTATACATTATAGGGATGAGAGAAACCTCTCGAGCCCAGTTGGTACACAGCGATGGATTCCTCCAAGTAGCGTGAAACGAGATGCTCATGCCCATGATGAAAAAACTGATTCTATATTCCGAAGAGTTCGAGGGTAAGAATTTTATATTGGTAATTTTAATCTAAAACTGGTTATTTATTTATGACTGAATTTTAATCTATTTATCTTTTAATGGCCCACTAAATGCCATGCCTAAATTAAATTATTTGGCTTTAGGAAGCAGGGATCTTGGTGCAGATTTGATCAAATTCTGTCATGAAATAAGATATTATAGTTTAACCCATTGTAGTCTGGAGACCCCTAAAAGGGTTTTTTGCAAACAGTGCAGACCCAGATCAGATGCCGTGGAATGCGGCATCTGATCAGGGTCTCCACTGTTTGCAAATAGTTCAGCCATTTTTCTCTCAATATCTATATCACATAGCCTGACATTACCTAAAATTGAAATTAGAATCTTCCAATATAAAGTGTGGGAGAGTTTATTCAGTCTACAATGGGTTAAAAATCATATTATGAGTGCTATCATTTTGAATATTTAATTATGTATTCAATTTTTGTAAGACGAAAGCTGTCTGAAGTCAGCTGACAGCAGTATGTTCTCAGAAAAATAGTTCCAACCAACAAAACGGGAGTCCAGACCCCGAGGTTATAAAACGTTTTTCATGTTCAACTCAACTGAGCATGAACTTTCAATTGGTCATAAAAATAAAAATACCAACAATTAAAACTTTTTTCTGAGTTGAGCATGAAAGAAGTTTTAAAAAATTGTCAGTATTTTAAGATTTATAAGCAAAATAAATTTCATGCTTCAGCTGAGTTGAGCATGAAAAAAGTTTTATAACCTTGGGGCCAGGACTCCATATTGGGAGTAAATTGGAACTGTTTTTATGGAGAAATAAAACTATTTATTGCTCTCAGGGATCAATTTTAGCACTTGCATACTTGCTAAATGCGAGTAAATTTCATCAAAAAGCAAGTTGCATCAGCCATCACTTGCTAATTCTAGCAAGTTAAAAAAAATTTCTCTGTTTGCTTAAGCTGAGGCATAGTTTTTATTTTTTATTTTATTTTATTTTTTTTTTTTTATTATTTATCTATTTTCAAAAAGAAATATTTCTGTCCAAGAATTTTGAATTTATCACAGTAAAATTTTATGAGTAATTTTTTGCACTAATTTTTTGCTGTTTTCCTAAATATGGGAAAGTTAGGAGAATTATAAATACCTTTTTACATCAAATTTAAGACTTCTTTTAAAATGTTTTTAAAATAGCAAGTTGGCCGTTTGGTTTAGCAAGTAAAAATTCAAGCCACTTGCTAATTTTAGCAAGTCATCAAAACAGTTAATTTTGATCCCTGGCTCTGCCTACCAGTCTGCAAGGATCCGTTTCCTTCACTGTTTGGATACTTTGTAGCTCATATAGCTTTAGATAAGAGGAGGTATCAGGTAAATATGTTTCTTATTTCTTCAGGAAAACATATGTTTTTAGAGAGGCGCTTCTGATGAGTATGGCACCATGTTTTCATGGAGAAATAAGAAAAATATCAAATTTTTGGTTGAAAAAAAAAAGTAACTTATCTAGGTGAGGGAATAATTGGGGATGGTGTCATTTGGGTTTGCTGCTTGTAAGTTGTATTGCCTCATGACTACCATCATAGCTCCATATACAAGGGGGTACCCATAAGTCTAGATAAGAGTGGGTATCAGGTAAATATTTTTCTTAGTTTTGGACAAAACATATGTTGTGGGTACTCATTAGAAGCACCTCGGTGAGGTGCTTCTAATGAGTACCCACAACATATGTTTTCATAAAAAAAAATTGAAAAATATAGACACTTTTTAGTTGAAAAAAAAAACAAAAAAAAAAAACAAAAAAAAACAACACCTTATCAAGAGCTATGGGTACCCATATAATATTTTTCTTATTTCTTCACGGAAACATGTTGTTGTTACTCATTAGAAGTCCTTCAATGAGGTGCTTCTAATGAGTACCCACAACATATGTTTTCATCAAAAAAATTGAAAAATATAGACACTTTTTAGTTGAAAAAAAAAACAACAACAAAAAAAAACACCTTATCAAGAGCTATGGGTACCCATATAATATTTTTTCTTATTTCTTCACGAAAACATGTTGTTGTTACTCATTAGAAGTCCTTCAATGAGGTGCTTCTAATGAGTACCAACAGTATAGTTTTCATGGAGATAATAAGAAAAATAGCAGTACTTTCAGTTGAAAAAGAGCACCTTAACTGGAGGTATGACCATGACCATTTCAAAGTTATCAAAGCTGCTCATCTTATATGGTTTCCTCTCTTTCAGAATTCTCAATAAGCTGTCACCTGAGAAATTCGATAAGTTAAGTTTAGAACTTCTCAATGTAGGAATCGAGTCACAAGTGATTTTAAAAGGGATCATTTTATTGGTGAGTAATATTTCTGTATCAGGATTTATTCTTACTGTCTTTTGTATTAAAATTACACATAGACTCTTAGGAGTTTCACTTACACAGTTACACTCAGCACTTCAAGGCAAAGTAGACGGGTGGTTTTGCCTGTTCTCCATATAAAATCTATGCAAATTAATTGAAAGTAGCAGGGAAAATTGCTACCCCCTTATCCATTCCACTTAATGAAACTTTGGCTTATCTAGCTTTCAGTTATGGTAAATGCATGCATCGCTGAGGTTATTGCTCCCCACTTTGGGTTACAAGATCACAGGCTAGAATTCCACTAGAGGCTAATTTCAGCTCGTGATTGTATGCAGTATTCTTGCACAGCCTTTCATTATCACACCAGTGCTCACAACCTATGTTTTCATGCAGAAATAAGAAAAAATATATTTAATATACCACAGCCTCTTATAACATGATTTTAGGATCCAAAGTGAAAACCGTGTTAGCTCAATATTCCTGTTTATTCAAACAAAAATGTCTTGATTATATAGAAAAATGACCATATGGTCATTTTTCTATATAATCTATACATTTCTGTTTGGATACAACATTTGGGGTCCACCTTTAAACCTTCTTATATCCAAACCATCTTAAAATGAATGAACTTATAGAGGTTCCTGTGTACTTTTTAGTTGAAATAAACGCTTTCTCTGGAGCTGTGTATACTTTCAGTGTGTGTTTATATTTTTCAGATCTTTGACAAAGCTCTAGATGAGCCCCGTTATAGTTCTATGTACGCAAAGTTATGCCACCAATTATGTCGTGAAGCACCAAACTTTGAGCCCGAATCATCTAATATCTCTGTAAGTATCAATTTCACAAAGAGGTTGTTTTAAAATAATGCTCCTTTGAGTAACAATGAAAGCAGTCCCTACAGAAACTTAGATGCTAGTCAACATGTATAGCAGTCTACCCGAAATCTGTAGGACTGCCGGATATGCTAGACAAAATATTTGTAAGATCCTGCACAAATTCTAAGAGTTTCAAGCAGATTTTAATCATTTGTATAGTTGGTATGATGTGAATGGTGGTAGAATGTTATGTGTCTGGGGTGTGATACTGCAGTGAGGAGGCTCTATAAAATGGCATCATTTTACATTCTCCCATCCAGACATGGTTGATATTGCTGAAAGATTGTCAACAGTAACTTAAGGCAACAGTGCTCAAGCTAGCTCAAAATGGAGGGGTGGGCTGCCCCTCTTGCCCTTTCTTGCCGCCCCTCTGCCCTTCTTAAGCTGCCTTCTGTCTTGTTTCAATTCCAGGGGGTGGTCGGGTGGTGCGAAGGTGCTGTGTATCTTACATCACTGGGGCGTCCAACTGATACTGGCTTACAGTTGGGCAAGGCCTGCTATCCTTGTAGTGGGTAAGGGTAGAGGGGGAATGTTTTTATTTCTTCTGTTTCTTCACTTTCTTTCCTGTTCCTCTTTCTTCCCTGTCCTTCTCTTTCATCTCCTCTACTCTCTCTTCTACCTCTTTTCTCCCTTTCTCTGGGAGACGACACAAAATGACCCTCAAGGGTTGACGTGTCGTTAAACCCCAACACAATCAAATTCAATTCCAGACATAAAACCCTATATTTTGGTGAAAATTTCATGAAAATCGGACCAAAATTAAAAATATTATCAATGTCTAAAGGTCAGTGTTATGTGTTCTCTATTTTTGAGGTATTTATTGTGGAATGGGATTATATTTTGTGATATATCTTGATACTAAGCACATCACATGGCACACGGTGCCCTCATTCTTGTATGATCGCGCAAAAAGTGCCCTACCCGGCGCCCCTCTACCCTCAAATCCTAGCTGGAGCACTGGGCAGTAAGCCGCGACTCAAACAATCACTGAAAATGTAGTATTGGTACTCGTTAGAAGTGCCTCACTGATGCTCATGGAGGAGAAAACAACAAAAAATGCAAAATGTCTTATCTGGAACTACACTGTGAAGTTGTATAGGCTTAATTTTTAGGACCTTTGCAGTTGGTGTGTGGAATGTTTTTGGTTTTTTTCTTTTTAGATTATCAATACACCATAACCTTAATTTATAACATGATTGTTGGATCCAAAGTGAAAACCATATTGGCTAAACAATCATGTTGTATCCAAACAAAATGTCTAGATTATATAGAAAAATGACCATAAATGGTCATTTTTCTATATAATCTAGATATTTTTGTGTTGTATCCAAACAAAAATGTCTAGATTATAAATATACATCATTTTGGGATCCACCTTTAAACCATCTAATATCCAAACCATCTTGTAATCAATAGTCTTATGAAGGGGTTCCAGTGTATATATAAATTTGTTATTTCATTTCAGACTTTCCGCCGCCTTCTTTTAAACAAGTGTCAGGATGAATTTGAAAACAGGTCAAAGACCTTTGACTGTAAGTTATTTCTCAAGTTTAGTATAATAAATGTCCTGAAACATACAACAGCTTATCTGTTAAAATGGTATGGGCAAGCAGTGCAGACCAGATCTGACAGCCTTTTCTCGAGGTATTTTGTGGAATAAATGCATAAAAAACAGCAAAAAAAATTTTTAGGTATTAAATAAACTATGGCGTAGTGTGTTTGAAATTTTAGGACATTTATGTTATTATCCCAATGTTTTATTAAAAAAAAAAACAAAACAATGGGGATATTGTGAACGCATCTGTCCATCAGGCTATCTCCTGAAATAACCAAACTACATGACTGCCCGTCAGCCTCTGTGGCTCATTTGGACGTGCGTCCAACTGAAGACCAGGAGGTAGCGGGTTCGACCCCCGCTGAGGTCGGCAACATTCTTTTGTGGAGATTGATCATGAAATATTTTCTACAGTCATTCTCTCCCATCCGCTGATTCAAGAAGGGCAGTTGTCAGATTCTGGCAAAAGAATGTGCACAATACTGGTTAAGCGCTTAGAGGACTAAGCTTGCCCAGTAATTGTGTGCTCAGGTAAACTGACTGCGCTCGACATGACCCCATTGGGTTGACTGGGCCATAAAATCTCAACACAAACAAACAAACATGACTGCCCTCATAGTTTAAGGGTGTGCAAGAGCAACATTATTTTTCTGTCCATCCATCTGACACCCGTCCATCTGTCCATCACACTATCTCCTAAACCAATGGGTTGAATTTAACCAAACTTGCTACATGACTTCCCCTGATGGAAAGGGTGTGCAAGAGCAACATTATTTTTCTGTCAGGCGCCTGGCCATCCATCTGTCACGTTATCTCTCAAACCACTGGGTTGTCAGTTTCTGGTGAAAGAATGTGCACAATACTGGTTAACCGCTTAGAGGACTAAGCCTGCCCAGTAAACGTGTGCATAGGTAAACTGACCGCGCTTGACATGACCCCATTGGGTTGACTGGGCCGTAAAACCTCAACACAAACAAACCAATGGGCAGAATTTTAAGCAGACTTCCTACATGATTTCATTTATGGCAAGGATGTGCGAGAGCGAGTCCATTCGTGCATCCGTTATGCTGTTAACAACATTAACGAGAAATGTGGGGACCATCAGCTGTGCATTTTAGTTGTTATATGTGGTCTTCGCTTTCCTAAACAAACTGGCAAAATACATCAAGGTCAGTGAAAAATATAAAAGTTATTATCAGTAATTGAATGAGGTTTTGAAAGTTATGAAAACATTCTATAAAGTTTTCTGGTAGAAATCCTGGCTCGGTCAAGTAACTCATGGAGATTGATCTTGAAATCATTTCTACAGTCATTCTTCCCAGTCTGCTGAATCAAGAAGGACAATTGTCAGTTTCTGGCAAAAGTATGTGCACATGTACTGGTTAACATTTGGAGGGCTAAACCTGCCCCGGAAAGATACGTATAGGTTAACATACATGACCTTAACAGTGTCGACTAAGCCTTCTAATGACATAACATATGATTTTGTTGAGAACTGAGAAATAATTATCTCGAGGGTTGAGCGCAAGACTAGCGTAAGTCAGATGGTTGTTTTTCCCCAAACCTAATCTCCGCACCATGAAGGCATTATGAAGATTACAACATTTCTTTCTGTAAACAATGAAAATTTAGGTGCCATTGCTCGTATGAGCAATGGCACCTAAATTTGCATTGTTTACAAAGGGGTCCAAGTTGCCCCTAAACAAGGGTTTCAAAAATATGTTTAAGTTACCATAGTCTTGCGCTCAACCCTCGATCTGATGTTTTACCTATCTAGAGCTATAAATATTTACCTTATTCTTCAATAAAATATGTATACATTGTGGGTACTCACTAGAAGCACCTCAACAAGGTGCTTAAAATGAGTACCGGCAACATATGTTTTCATGGAGAAATAAGAAAAATATCAATACTTCATTGTTAAAAAAGAAATAAGTTGATCTATGCTTAAGCTGTCCACATATGCCCCAAAGACAGCATTTCATATGAGCGGGTGGGCCCCCGTACAGCGTAGCCTAGTGGATAGGAGAGTTGACTTGTAATCCATTATGTTTCTCACTGCTGTGGTTCAAGCCTCTCTCAGGTCACATGTGGGAAAGCCAAGTGCTGCTTACAGATGGTCAGGTGTTTTTTTTCCCCGGGTTCTCTGGTTTTCGCCTACCTTTGATGAATGATCGGCTCGATATGAGTGAAATATTCTTGAAAAGGCCGTAAAACCAAAATAAGAAAATAAAAAAAAAAAAAATTTATGGGTGGTCCATGTAAGCTTTCCAAATTTTTCTGAAGTGACTATTTCACTTTTGATTTCAGCCTTTGACACTGAAAATGGCCTCACAGAAGAGGAAAACGAACAGCGCCTCATTGCCAAGCACAAGATGCTGGGCAACATCAAGTTCATTGGTAAGTTTTCTGGGCCCATTTATTTGAAGCATTGTTAGATTAACAAACTAGCTAATGACAACTGTTTTAGCTAATGTATTTTCAAATGCATTGATATTTTTGCTGCAAAAATGTGAATAGCTTTTGCAGCGCAGATCCAGATGAGACAGCTTGTAACAAGCCATCTCATCTGGATCTACACGGTTTCCCATCCTCTTATTGATTTGTGACTGAAACCACCATTTCCAACAATAGATGTGTCCAAGATCAGAAATGGAAGAGTCCATGTTAGAAACTCAAGTGAAAGGGTATCTGGAGCTCTATGCTAAATAAAGACAAGGCCCATTTGTTCAAAACTTAATGAAGTTGTTAGCTCACATGTCATTAAAATTTCTAACCTGAAATATGGCAAATAAATTGATATTTTTTTGCTGTAAAAATGTGAGTAGCTTTCACAATGCAAATTATATAAAAAAAAAAAATGAAAATAAGAATATACTCTGCTGCAGTTATGATTGGTGCTTTAACCCTAGTCTTGCTGAACCCGGATATGTCCTGCCTTTGCAAACAGTGTAGATCCAGATCAGTTGGCTTCTGAAGAAGCCAACTGATCTGGATCTGCACTGTTTGCCATTAAGTATGCAAACTTATAGCAACAATCTCGATCAAGTAATCTG
Organism: Anodontia alba; assembly: GCA_964016985.1. NCBI lineage: Eukaryota > Metazoa > Mollusca > Bivalvia > Lucinida > Lucinidae > Anodontia > Anodontia alba. Next base: position 36,792,794 of record OZ024834.1, read on the forward strand.
ATTGGCTGAGGGTTAAGATTTAATAAATGATCAGCTGTCGGGGTTGTAACGTTCCGTTTCAGCTGTGCAGAATCCTATTTATTGGATTAATTAAACCCATTATCCAATGGCAAGTACTTCGTTGCACAGAGCCTTTCATTATCACCCTTCCATCGTCTCAGTAACCTAAATAATGTTGAAAGGGACGTAAAATAACAAAACATGATCATTCAGTCTGAAGTTTGAAATTTATTTCTGATTCAGGTGAACTTGGTAAGCTGGAAATGCTGCACGAAGGCATCCTGCACCGCTGCATCAAGCAGCTGCTTGATAAAAAGAAGAACATCCCCGTGTGCGAGATGGCAGAAGATTTGGAATGTCTATGTCAGATAATGACCACAGTTGGACAACGCCTTGACTCTCCCAAGGCCAAGGTTAGTACACCATATTCCCTTTATAACACTCTTGCTGGGATCCAAAGTAAAATCCTTGTTAGCTTACAAAGATTTTAAATGTATAGATTATATCGAGGGTTGAGCGCAAGGCTATAGTAACTCAAACATATTTTTAAAACCCTTTTTTAGGGGCAATTTGGACTCCTTTATAAACAATGCAAATTTAGGTGCCATTGCTCATACGAGCAATGGCACCTAAATTTTCATTGTTTACAGAAAGAAATGTTGTAATCTTCATAACGCCTTCATGGTGAGGAGATTAGGTTTGGGGAAAAACAACCATCTGACTTATGCCAGTCTTGCGCTCAACCCTCGATATAGAAACAATGACCATGAAAGATCATTTTTCTATAGAATCTGTACATTATTGTTTGGATACAATACTTTTGAGGGTCTTCATTTTAACCCTTTTATATTCGAAACAGTCTTATAATGAACCGTCTTATAAAGAGGCTTACAGTTGGACAAGGCCTACTACCCTTGCAGCAGTTGTGCTAGAGGGGGAATGTTATTATTTCTTCTGTTTCTTCACTTCCATTCTTCACTTCTATCCCTCTCTTTAATCTCCTCTGCCATCTCTTCTCTCTTCTTCTTTTCTCTGGGAGACGACACAAAATGACCCACAAGGGTTGACGTGTTATTAAACCCGAACACAATCTTCTTATCTAGAGCTATGTTGAAGATCAACTAATTTGTTCAGAGTCAGCTTAAAACGTTCTCATAGCAACAATAATTCTTGGATAATTTTCTCCAGTTCTCCATAAAACATATTTTGTTGATACTCAGTAGAAGTGCCTTGCCAAGACACTGAAAATGAGTACCCATAACAATTTCTATGGAGGAGTAAGAAAAAATATCCCAGAATTATCACCAAATAATCCTCTGGATAGATATTATTGTTCTTTGTAATTGAGCAACTCAGTTGTATGATGACTCCATTGTAATTTCTGTAACCATATCTTTTTCAGGCATGGATGGACAAATATTTTTCTAGGATTAAAAGTTTTGCCGGCAGTTCTGAGCTTCCTTCTAGGATTAGGTTTATGTTGCAAGATGTAATTGATCTGCGTGATAACAAGGTACAGTGAATGTTTTTTTTTTTGTCAGCGGGGTGATAATTAAGGGGGATTGATACAATCTCAAAGGAGATCAGTCTGTCAAATTGTTTTGCCTCCCTTCAGATAAGAAGGAACAAATTCTGTCATTTTAGTGTATACTCCTTTTTCAGAAGGGGATTGGTGTGCAGGAAAGCAAACAGGAAGTCACACAATTTCAGAGTTGATCCTTGGGCACGGGATTGCAGTATTCCCGGGCTTTTTAAGGCCTTGGTGCTAAGTATGCATTCCTATGCGTAGTATGGTACACTACACGTTCTGCTGAAATATGGCGCATTTCATTTCATTCAATGAGTATTTTGATTTGTAAAACTTCTGATTTCTGGTTTTGTCATTTGTTAAATTCTGATGAAATTTGGTCTTTTCTGGACCATTTATACTGCGAAAAAACCAGTTGATTGGATGATGATTTGTACCGAGAACATTTACGTCATACTTGCTGCACTCTCATGAGAACGGTACCGAGAATACCTTACTCCATCGGTTTGAATAATGGCAAACAAAAAGCGATATTTAAAAAAATATTAGTTTGCAGTTAAAGATAAATACATTAATAGCTGTTAGGAGTTGCACAAATATTGGGAGTTGTTGAAAAGGTAAAATTAGCATAAGTTCACGCTAAGTGACTCAGTGAGTGTAAATTAAATAATGAAATCTTTGGTGTAATCAGTTTTAGAGACTTCTTGTTATTTTCAAGTTTGGCCATTTTTCTTTATCTGGAAAAAAGCTTTCTTTCAGTACTTTAGAATCTTGAAATTTTAAGAAGTTCATTTTACTAACTGTTGTTATGTCTAAAAAGCAGCTGGGTGAGTGGCAAAAGTTATAGACCCTGATCAGATGCTGCATTCTGAAGCATCTGTTCTGGGTCTAAACTGTTTGCTGTGGCCTGTCTGTCCCAGTACTTAGGGTTATTACAATAGACATGTTAAATGTGTAAATGTTTCAGAATTCGGCATTAAAAGCAATCAAAAACTTATCAACATACAGTTGACTCGTTATCTTGACCCCTCTTATCTCGATCCTATCACTTATGTCGAACTGATTTCTAAGTCCCGATTATTTTCCCTATGTATTTATTGTATTTCAGCTTCGCGTATGTCGAACTACTTTTATGTCGACACTTCGGCTATCTCGTCCATCATTTTCAGTCCCTAAATATATTTTTCACAGTTTTTACTACCGCGTATCTCGAACTCGGACCATGACGAAAGATTAAAATGTAAGATGCGGCACCGCAGGTCTCTCAGTTAATGAAAATCATAATAGGCCATTGATAAATAAATCAATATTTTAATTTTCCCCTTTGTCCAGGTAATTACAAACAACACAAACAATGTCTAAAATCCGTAATTACGAAATCACGTGCGGGTTTGACACACGGCGCTCAACACCGTCTCGTGTCATTGATTTGTAAGATAAAAAGCGGCTCAGAATAGTGTTATGGAAGATTAATCAACGAAGTTTCTTTAATTTATTGTTTAGATATGCTCTTCACTATTGAGTACTGTCCATCTGAATGATATAGCGTCTTCAAGAAAAGTCAGTGCGCGACAGGTTCTGACTCAGATCAGCCTGTTTTGATCAGGCTAGCTAAGTCTGAATCTTCGCTTGTTACTCTTTGGTCAGGCGGTGCTCTTTGGTAAGCCCAGATATGGCTCATGTGTATAATGGAAAATTCGTGGGTGTGCAGGCTGATCCCAGTCTTTGACAGTCGCACAGTATTCTAATAGGAGTTGTCGTGCACGGCCTCAAATAGACGAATCACACGTGGGTACCGATGTAGACTGGTACGGATACCCGCGCAAATAGTGTAGGTCCAGATGAGACGGTTCATAACGACCTTTCTCTGCAGGATCTACAGTTTGCCGCGCTGAGCTGGCTCATTTATGCCAGGGGAGATAATTCAAACTAGCTTACAGCTGCTGCTTAACATTGTAAGCGTTTTATGCAAAAGCGGAAACCAGTCAACTCTTTATCGAGTCGTCTATGCGAAGGGAGCTAATCCAAACCACTTTATAACGTAAAGCTAACACAACCCGGAAACCAGTAATTTATTTATAGCTCATATGGAAATCCAAATTTGCAGGAGTAATAAAAGACAAGAGACGTTTGAAATTTATTATTATTAACATTTATTGATGATATTATTCCAAGAGAACTATTGCATCTCCTAAAACAAACAGTAACAATGCAAACTGAAGTACGCATAAATATTTAAATTGCCATATACATGTGCCTTCCATGCACGTTTTGGCGGACAGAGGCGAACAGTCGTCATACCTATGACGTCACAATTTGGTTGTCTCGAACTACTGATAACTCGAACATTTTTATCAGGTCCCGTGAAGTTCGAGATAACGAGAGTCGACTGTATTTCCAAGATGTTGGATTTCTTGATAATCCAAAATATTACACATACAAATGGCATGAAAATAATGTTTTAAGACAATAAATAACACATCTCTTATAACTAGGACTTGCCTTCCTTCTAAATCTTATACATTTTAGAGCAGACCCCTTATCAGGAGGGACTTGATGCACAAGAGGTCAGACATAAAATCACAAAAATTGTCTCCTAGGAAACAAAAAGTCAGAAAATCTATCATGTGTATCCAATCCCATTAACCCTTTCATCCCTGAGTTTTTGAAATGGACTGTTCCATCCTTTAATTTGATATGTCCATTGATGCTTATGGGAATTTCAGTCTTAAAAATAGAATGGCAAACAGTGTAGATCCTGATGAGACAGCTCGTTATAAGCCGTCTCATCTGGATCTACACTGTTTGCACAGGTATCTGTTTTGGTCTGCCAGGCTGAAAGAGTTTTGTTCTTATACATTTCAGTGGATGTCCCGCAGACATGGCTGGGATCACGGACCGAAAACTATCACACAGATCAGACAGGAAGCTGCAGATGTGAGTATACCTTCTAATTTGTACTTCAGAAATTACCTTGTTTAGCCTTAATATTTGGACACCTTAACTTTTTACCAACTTGCCTTTAACCCATTGCAGTCTGGACACCCCTAAAAGGATATTTGGCAAACAGTGCAGACCCAGATCAGACGCCGCAGAAAGCGGCATCTGATCAGGGTCTCCACTGTTTGCAAATAGTTCAACAGCGGGCCCCCGTAGCCTAGTGGATAAGAGAGTTGACTCTTAATCCATTAGGTTTCTCACCGCTGTGGTTCGAGCCTCGCTCGGGTCATATGTGGGAAAGCCAAGTTCTGCTTACGGATGGTCAGGTGGTTTTTCTCCGGGTTCTCCGGTTTTCGCCCACCTTCGATGAATGATCGGCTCGATACAAGTGAAATATTCTTGAAAAGGCCGTAAAACCCAAATCAAAAAAAAAAAAATAGTTCAACCATTTCTCTTCAGGAATATATAAATCACATAGCCTCACATACCTAAAATTGATATTAGAATCTTCCAGTATATAGTGTGGGGGAGTTCATTCAGTTTACAATGGGTTAAGTATGAACAAGTCCATTTTACTACCTGTAGATTTGTCTAAAAATGCTGAATGTGTGGCAAATAGTATAGACCAAGATCGGATGCCACATTCTATGGAGGGTTGCAAATCCCATAAACAAGTACAATAACTTGTATATTAGATCTATAATAGAAATATTTCTGTTTATAAGAGAACTGTTTTCTGTATTTTAAACTGGAAGAGGTTTTATTATATATTATACATCATAGAGATGATTTTTTCCCTGCATATTCTGTTTTTCCGATGGTTACAGTTGATATCAATAGGTTTGCGACATTACGTCACTTCACTCATTGCACAGTGTGATTGCATTCTAAAGGAAACATTTCCTCGAAGGAGTTAAGAGTTCCGTTTCCTCAGAAACTACTAAAAATAGCTTCAGATACGTCAGTATTGTGTTTTCAACTTAAAATCTGGGCCCAGTTGTTCAAAGCGTCGTTAGCTTAACGAGCTTGTTAAGGGTCATTTCATTAACTGTTTTAGTGGATTCAATACACAATATTCTGATATTTTTTGCTGAAAAAAATGTGAGCAGCTTTTGCACTGCAAAAGCTACTCAAATTTTTTCAGCAAAAAATTTCAGCATATTTGCGTATCACTCGATATAAATTTTAACGAATCGATAACTAACGACGTCGTTAGCTTTGAACAACTGGGCCCTGTTATGTCTTTTCAGGAGTCTGGAGTCTTTATACCACAACAGGGCAGAATGGGGGGACCACGCCCTCCAATGAATGGTGGTTTTGGGTTTAAACTCCCACCTACTGGAGGAGCATTTGGGGATTTCTTTGGAATGCCTCCAGCAGGAATGATGGGTAAGTCAGGATAAAAATAAGAAAATTCAAGAGACACAAAAGGAAATAGATATCCTATACACTTTTCAAGAGAAGCAACTCTTTCAGGATGTTTTTGCCTCCCTTCTGAAAAGGAGTCTGCTCATAAAGGAGAGAATTTGCTCCTGTTGGGCAGCAAATTCTTTTCTTTTAGAGCCTACCCCTTTTTTTCTTCTGAAATGAGCAAATATTTTTCTTTTCTGAAGGGAGAGCAAATTCTTTCCTCTAAGAGCAGACCCATTTTCCATCTGAAAGCAGGTCTTCTTCTAGTTTCAGAAGAGGCTTGTAATGCAGTAGGGCAGACAGGAAGTCTCGGAGGTTGTTTACCTTGTAGAAAATGGCAGTATTTACTAAGTGTATCCAGTCCTTGTAAGGTGACAGGATACATCTTGAAGAGAAACCCATCTGAACTTTAAAGTTACTGTCTCCTACTGTCACCCTTTTATAGGGAGACCACTCTAGCAGAACAGAATTTGCCATTGTGTATGGATCCCATCTCAAAGTGGACCACAGTTAAAGGAAAACATAAGCTGCTTTTGCTTGATACAGAATAAAAAGGAGGCAGAGCTTGGAATCACAGGACTACCCTGTTATTTTGTCAGATGCAAATGGTAGCAGCCAGCTGCTATTTTTTTTTTTTTTTAGTTTTTCCAGAAAGTAAGGCTTGACTGTCAGTCTCATCTGTTGTTACAGATTTATTTAAATTCCACTTCATAAAGGTTAGGAAGAAGAGGAAAATGGCTGGTACTTTCAGTATAATAAGACTGGATTGAAAAAAAAAAAAGATCAAAACAATCACAGTACCACATTATCCCAATATTTTTACATCTTAATGTCAAACCATACATCTCCTAAAATTTTAACATGTCAGTTTGGCTACTTGGTGTTGTAACTAAAATAATAGGTTGAAATGGGAGTAGTTGTCTCTGATTTGACTTTGCTGTCTGCAGCATCTAATCTAGGTCTGCACTGTTTTCTTTGTTCTGTCTGTTGGAACACTTAGGATGAATACTGTATTTGGAAGAAAGAAATTTTGACTACTTTTTCCACAGAACTTGTACTAGTAGGATTTAATACTTTGTTTTAAAGAAGTAAAAGTTTCTTGTTTTGTTTGTAGCGGGTAGCACTTTGGGTACAGGTCCTGGGGTGATCCAGGTGGACGGGTACGTACCTAACTACACGCCCAAACAGAGAAATAGCCCGCAGAATCAGGGCTATAATAGTTACCAGAAGAGACCAGACAGTGGTAGTCCAAGGACACAGAGACATAACTTCCAGGGACAGCAGCAAGGCGGGAGATTGTCACCACAGCAACAGCAACAACAACAGCAACAACAGTCATCGTTTCAGCAACAGAAAAATAAAAGTTAGTATTCATGTAATTGTTGTACATGAAATTTCAGATATTGTACACAGTAAATTCCAGTACTTTGTTGCACTCAGTAATTTCCAGATATTATCAAGATTCGGTTAAAAAAAAAAACAAAAAAAAAAAAAAACAGAGATTTTTTGTAGCTTTTGATATTGATGATCAGACAAAAGGAACCATTATTAAAGCTAAGAAATGAACAAATCGTTTGATTTTCGTTCTATTTAGATAAATCATAGGTACAGTAAATGTCCTAAAAAATTTTTATTCCATACTTTTTTGGTCTAATTTTTGCTTTTTGTACAGTTGTATCATAAAATACTTAGTGAGTGGAAATGCAAACAGTATAGACCCAGATCATACTGCTCCTTCAGGAGCAGTATGATCTTGGTCTACACTATTTGCATATGCAATTTTGTGAGACAGTTAGGTGTACAAAATTTTAGGACATTTACCATACTCCTGTTTGTAATAAGCATTGTTTTCTAAAACACTTAAAATTTTTTAATGTCCGTATTTGATTTTTCAGCAACACTGCCACCAAGACTTGCTCGACTGCAGCAGCAGCAGCAACAACAACAGCAACAACAAACCATGTCACCACAACAGGCAATAATGATGCAAGTTGATGGACAGATGCCGATACCAATGCCAAATACTAGTGTTCCACCTCCCACATTAAAGGTAAGATATTTTATGACATACACCATGAAAATAAGTCTTTGGGACATATACATATACTGTACATGTGCATGTATAATAGGCCTATATCAGCAAACATCACTGCAGGACTCTAAATAAGGTAACTTTTTCAATGGAACATATGCACTTATTGTACATGTGCACATATTTAAGGCCTATATCAGAAACATGTCACTTCATAACTCTAAAATAATGTTGTTGTTTTTTAAACAAAAAAGTTTTGATTTTTTTCTCTCTATATCTGGAAAAGTAGCGATATTATTCACCATATTTTTGCACTAAAATCTACCTTGTTAGTTCTTACTGTAAGTGTCTCGCTAAGCCTATTCCAGTGAGTACCTATGAGATATGTTTTTGGTGCAAAAATTATCCTAAATTATCACCATGGTTATCTTACCTGGACATGCTGTATCACTGTCTTATCTCAATCAGTGGAGCGCTGTGGTGCAGTGGTAAAGCATTGGACTCGAGATCGAGAGGTACCGGGTTCGATCCCCACTAACAGCAAGTGTTGTTTCCTTGAGCAAGAGACTTTATCCACATTGCTTAGTACTGGTTTCTACCCAGGAAAAAAGAGGGCCACATGGAAGATTAGTACTAGATTACTAAATGTGTTACCCTCTATAAATAAAGTCGATTATTATTATTATTATTATTATTATTATTATCAGCACTCTTAACTCAGTCAGCAGCAAGCAGAAACAGAAACTTCACAACAGCTTTGAGACATCTTTAACCCTTCTCATGCTGAACACAACCTGCCCTGTCTTAGCAAACAGTGTAGATCCAGATCAGTTGGCTTCTGAAGAAGCCAACTGATCTGGATCTGCACTGTTTGTCATTAAATATGTGAATTTCTATGAAATGCCCGGATCAAGTAATCTGATTGGCTGGAAATTAGTTAAATCTTAATTTATTCAGAATGACACGGGTTAAACTCCTTATTAAAAAAAAAAAAAAAAAAGTCTGTATATTATATGACTTACATTTTTATTTATATATTTAAACAGCAAGAGGAGATAAACCTACGGCCAAACAGAAACTTCACAACAGCTTTGAGACCGAGTGTACCCACAATGTTACCAAAATCGGCACAGGCAGCACCCTCAACAGGGCCACCGATGATGTCAGGGTCACAGTTTATGTCTGAACAGAGAGCAAATAATCTCAACCCATTGTTAGCTAAACAGGTAGGTTTCACTTAATGTTAGGTTGCTATAGTGGCATAAAGTGGCCACCAAGGCTTTTGCTAGGCCATAGGTGAACATTGAAATTTAGCTTAATAATATTATTGCAGGGAAGCAGATAAAGAATATCTGTTTTTCTGAAAGTATCTGAAACTTGCTGCCAGGGAATTAAAAATGCTTTTGGATCTGCTTCGAAACAGAACAAAGCCAAAAAATCAGCTGGAGCATGGAGACTGCTAAAGTAAAACACAATGGCTGGTTCTTTATTTATTTTTTTAATTTTTCCCAGTCGACTTTCAGTCTTTTTGTGTCAAAGTTAATGATAACAGATGTAATTATACAGTAATAAAAAAAACACAAAAAAAAAAACTGGGTTATATGCTGAACATCAATTTACCTTTATTCAACTAGGCTGCCGTGACAATCAAACAAGTCCCCCAGGAGAAGTTGAATCACATGAAAAAGAAGTCTGAACCAAATAAAGAGGAAGTACAGAAAACTGCTGTGAGTATCCAATTAATAATCTCTATAATGGTGTATATTTCATAACTCTAGATAAGCCTCTTTTTTCAACTTAACTCTTGTCCTGCTGATCCCGGATATACCTTGTCTTTGCAAACAGTGTAGATCCAGATCAGTTGGCTTCTAAAGAAGCCAACTGATCTGGATCTGCACTGTTTGCCATTAAGTACAAAAATTTATAGCAAAAGGTTTGATCTAGTAATCGGATTGGCTGAAAATTAGAAGTGGGCATTGCGTCTTAATTTATTCAGCAGGACAAGGGTTAAAGTATTTATACTTTTTTATTTTTCCACAAAAGTACATGTTGTAGGTACTCATTAGAAGCACCTCAAAAATGATAGGTAGTAAAACTTTCCTGAAAGCAAATGGATGCACTTTCTGGGGAGGGAAGTCTGTCAGTAATGTTTTGCCTCCCTTTTGAATAGGGTCTCCTCTAAAAGTTAATAATTTGCTTTCCTTTTAGAAGTGCAGGTGGTGGGATAGAAAGCAACAGAAGTTACAAAAGTTGCCTCTCTTGTAAAAATGGTAGAAAATTTACCAAGTGTGTCTAGTCCCCTTGATAAGATCAGAACTATTCTTCTTACAATACTAGGCCCGGTTGTTCAAAGCGTCGTTAGCTTAACGAGCTCCTTAAGGGCCATTTTGTTAACTATTTTAGCAGATTCAATATACAATTTTCTGAAATTTTTTGCTGAAAAAATGTGAGAAGCTTTTGCACTGCAAAAGCTACTCACATTTTTTCAGCAAAACATTTCAGCATATTTGCATATCACTCGATGTAAATTTTAATGAATCATTAACTAACGAAGTCGTTAGCTTTGAACAACTGGGCCCTGATCGTTTTTTTTTTTTTTTATTTTACAGAAGAGTTTATTGAAAGATTATCTGGTTAGTGGTGATCTGAATGAGGCTATCGCTACACTGAAGGATTTGAATGCTCCTCTTAAGTAAGTACTCATTTTATGTGACAGATTCGTCATTAACCCTCTCATCCCTACAGACCACACTGGATACCTTTGCAAACGGTGTAGATCCTGATGAGATGACCCTGCATGAGCTTTTTTGATGTACATTCCTATTTGCAATAATGGGCATGTCTGCATTCAGTAATGGAAATTCCATTTAGTAAAATCAAGGTGGAAAGGGTTAAATTGTAATATATTTACTGGTCTCTTCCCAGTATGCCTGTAAAACTGTTTATCTGTTAGATTTGTTATGCTAGTATGCTTTTTATGCCACAGCCATTCGAAGAGTGGTAGAAAAGACATATAGTGTACAGCTGTCTGTCTGTTTCAGTCAGTGTCCGGCATTAGCAATTTGCTTTTAAGCTTTTCAGGTGGGGGCATCCACACTCTTTGGACACATTTCTAGTTTAGTTAAAATTTGGTATCGCTTAAAATATTTACCAGCAGTGTTCAGACAGATGGGCCTGAGCAAACAATGTAGACCCAGATCAGATGCCACTGAACATTTTACACATTTCACAGGTGGTCAAATAAATTTGTGCAAATTTGAAATCAAATATTGTATTTAAAGGAGTTAAGGTGTTTGTCAGAATATTTAGGGGAAATATGGTAGTTTACAAACATGTTTGTGTGAGTGCGTGCATGCTTGTGTTCAGTTTAATAGCAGACTTAGCTTTCTACGAATATAGTTATAAAGGTGATTTACTTTGTGAAATACACTGCCTGGCTGCCTGAAAGTTAGTTTTGTTATTCAGGTGTCTGTTTTATGAATTAAAAGGATGGATTAGCTCTTCAGAGGGATTGTGTTGATAGAAAAAAATTTTTTTGAATGATAAGCTGTATAATAATAAATTGTAATGTACATATCATTTCAGATTTTTACCAGAAGTGGTATCAGATATGATGCTTAGTACTATAGACCAGACAGGTAAGTCTCTACCTTTAATATCAACATGTACTTATACCTGGTTCTGCTGAAAGCTGACTCCTACAGTTTTCTTTTACTCAGTCATTGCTTTCTTTTACTCAGTCATTGCAAATAAATTTTGAGCCTGTGTTATGTTTATGTTTGTGCAAGTGTGTTCATCTAGGGGGGGGTGGTCGGGTGGTGCGAAGGTGCTGTGTATCTTACATCACTGGGGCGTCCAACTGATATTGGCTTACAGTTGGGCAAGGCCTGCTATCCTTGTAGTGGGTAAGGGTAGAGGGGGAATGTTTTTATTTCTTCTGTTTCTTCACTTTCATTCCTGTTCCTCTTTCTTCCCTGTCCCTCTCTTTCATCTCCTCTACTCTCTCTTCTATCTCTTTTCTCCCTTTCTCTGGGAGACGACACAAAATGACCCTCAAGGGTTGACATGTCGTTAAACCCCAACACAATCAAAAAATGTTCATCTAGGGCTCCAGTTCACCTTCCAGTCCAGTTCCAGTTAACACGCATTATTAGCTTAATGAAATCATTATCACATTAAGTATTGAAATACAGAAATGTTAAATACCTTTATATTTCTTAAAATGAAAAAAAAAAAAAAAAAATGAGTGGCTTTTAGTTTTCTTCTTTGTCAGAGGGCATATTTACAGTGGAACCTCTGTTAAGCAGCCACCCAGGGGAATGGCCAATTTTGGCTGCTTAAGGGAGGTGGCTGCTTAGCAGAGGTACTCATTCACCAGCAATGTTGCGACAATGTAACCGAAATGGTGGGCTGTTACTGAAATTCACACTATGATTATGATACTTCTTTTAGCATAACGGTATCTATATTTATTTATTGTCTGTAACATGCCTAACTGCCCAAAATAACAATTATATATTGTTTATTCTGATCAATTTTTAGGATAAAATCAGTTTGCTCAAGAAGTATTCAGCAGCAATGCTAATTACTATACCATAATAACACTAAGTATTGGGATAGATATGTCATTTCAAACAGTGTAGATCCAGATCGGACTCCACAGAACGCAGCGTCTGATCTGGGTCTTCACTGTTTGTAATATTTCAGCGTTTCTTTGAATTATGTAGGACCCACACTAAACTCTTCCGTGACTATTCTGGAGCTTCTGAGCTTAATTTCTTTAATACGTTCATCTAGAGTCAGCACTTTATGGGTTTTTGAAGACATGTTTACGAGAGAGTCAACCGAAAAGGATTAGTGAAACTGAAAGTAGAGTTGTTTATTTACCGGAAAAACACACGTGTCAATAATCATTTTGAGCAATTCGCATTCAGCGATTTGACCGTCGCAATTACCTGTAGGCGTAAACATCAACGGTCAATCATCAATATAGGCGTAAACATCAACGGTCAATAGTCCTTTAATCAATTAGTCGGTCTTCAGAAATTGTTCGATAAACACAAGCCATGCGGTTCCGGTTGGTCACGCGCTGACCTTTGAACGTCAATGTCGCGTGGTGCTTGAAAAAAAAGAAATTAAAACTGTGCAACAAACGAATTATTTTTCTATTACATTTTTTTTTCTTTTTTAAAGGTACACATCAAAATAATTAACTTATTATCGTATTTCTTGTCGATAATTAAAAATGTATTTCTCTTTTTTTCTTTTTTTTTTTTTTTTTTGATGCGGTATGCGACTTCCTTGAATTTTTGTATTCCTACTTTCGATTTCTGTGCCGCCGGTTTTCCGACTCGCTGTCAATTTGACCGTTTAACGGAGGGATTTTGGCCCCAAAATCATAAATTATTATGGCCGCTGACCGGAGGAGGGAGGTGACCGTTTATCAGAGGTAAAATATATAGGAAAACACCTCGGGGGGAATGAAAATGGCCGTTAATGGGAGGTGACCGCTCATCGGAGGTGACCGTTAGTGGAGGTTCCACTGTATATTGACTCTTAAAAGGGAGTATGTTCTGCTGACAGCAAAAAAGGGAGTCTGATCTGCTGACAGCATTATATTACACAATAAATCCTTAAAATGATGATATTGCAGTATGTTCAGTCTTAGCTGTTTACATGCAGTATTTTATGGGTTCTTGTTTTGTGTTGACCAAAGTGTGTTTCATTTCAGACGAGCAACGAGAAAATGTTATGAAACTGATTGTAGCCATGAAAATGGAGAATCTCATTAAATCAAGCACTTTTATGGATGTAAGTACAGGAATTCATTTCAATTTCACAGTTGCACTTATGATAATTGCCAAAAAGTTTTAATGTTTGCTATATTTTCCATATATACATGGGTATATGCACCCTTCAATTGAAACTTTCAGAGGGTTAGCTGTGTCTGATCTGGAACTACACTGCTCAATCCTGTCTTTCCCAATACATTTGGTAAATATTAAAGGTACATAGTAATCACACTTTAAATGATAATTATACACCCCCTAACACAGTGTGTTTTTTATGTGTCGGGGGAGGGGGTGGGGTGGGGAGTGAGGTAGGGTGATGTATACTGTTTTCACACCCATATGTCCATCCATCTGTTATGTTTTGTTCCTTTGGGAGGGAGGAAGGGGGGGGGGGGGGGGTGCGGGGTGGCAATCTTGTAAGCACTGCTTATTGACACTTTTTGCTTGTTACTCATTTTCACAGTAACTACACAAGCTAGAATATTTGGATTGATTTACAGGCATACTTGACATATTTTTTTCTTTGTGGTATGGACAATGTATGTTTTTTATATATAGTGTATAATGAAATCCTCTTGACATGCAAGTTTTAATTATTTTGTGTGGGGAGTTGGGGGGGGGGGGGGGAGGGGGGGGGAGAGGCAAGGATATTGAGCTCTTTATACAAAGAAGAGGCTAGTTTATGTTAATACATGTCTCTTTTATATGATAGAAACTTCTGATGCTCTTTTTCTAAGTAAAAGTTTAAGCAAGCTCAGTAAGCAAGGCACCCTCATTTTCACGAGTTTAACAGACATATCAGCAATATTTCATTCATTTCAAGCCATCTTCCAGGGCAAGAGAATAGATGAATGTGATACTTTACCAAATTATTGGCTGGGGTGTTGAGTGGTGATTTGTACTTGCGGCAGATGCGGGTAGGGGACCTGTTAATATTTCTTCTTTTTCTGCACTGACATATACTTTTTCCTATTCCTCTCCTATACTAACTTATATCTCTTTCTCTTAGAGATGACACAAAATGACAAACAAGGGTTGATATTTCATTTAATAGAAAATTGAAAAAGAAATTATTGGCCATCTTCACATGACTTAGATGACTGGATATACTTTTGTGACTTCCTATTTGCTTTTCTGCACAACAAGTGTCTTCTGAATATGGGTCTACTCTAAAAGGAAAGAATTTGCTCCCAAGGAGAGCAAATTCTTTCCTTTTAGAGTAGACCCTTTTCGGTATTCCCAGGAAAAATGATAAAAAAAAAAAGTTTCTATCTAGATACTTGTCTAGAGACTGATAGACATAATTTCTTGTTATCTGCAGGGCTTCAGATCAGTTCTTGAACAGATGTCAGACCTTGAAGCAGATGTCCCGCTAGTCAAATCATACGTAGCAAGGTTTGCAGCCTACGCTGTTGCAGAGAATATTATAACCTTGCTCGATCTGTCTGAGCCAATGGAACAGGGGACGTTCTACCCACTGTTCCTGATCTGTCTACAACAAATGTTGAAGCTAAGAGACAACGAATGGCTTGTCAACGTGTTTAACGAGAGTAAAATGGATCTTCAGATGATGTTGCCAGGTAATCTCCCTTCGAAGAGTTTTATATCCTCTCTTTACACAGGTTTAAATTTTAAGAGTTATCAATATCATTTATGCATCAAACATATCAATACACATGCAAATTGACTGTGAAGCGATTCCATTGAGGACTTCATTGCCAAAGCAGCTTCAGTGAGTATCCATGTATATTTGGGTTGAAAGATGACAAAACTATCCTATTAATCAGCCAGTCTACCACTATGATTTCTTCAAGTGGCTCTATTGATAGAGCATCCACTTCTGGATCAGGAAGGTTGTGGGTTTCATCTCCAGCTGGGTCATATCTAAAGACTTCTTAAAATTGATACTAGCTACCAGTATTCTTCAGGAAGAAGAGCTAGGGCTAGTCCCACCAGTGTCTGTATCATGTGACGAGTGGTAGTATCCATGTTAGCGTGTTTGTGACATGATAATGCAGTGAGATAGAATTGTCAGTGATGTTAAACCTCAAACAAAAATTCACTTGTTGTTAGGTCCTCAATGGATTTATTCAACTTTTAGGATATATGTAGCGTAGTAAGAGCTGCAGATGCCAGATGTCTAGCTATTTATATTATATATTTAAAATGTCTGACAATTAATTCTGCATATAAAACAAATGAGTTTTTCATGTTGAGAAGGCTCTGATGAAATATGTAATGAACTGATCTGTTTTCTCATGAAGGGCAGTTGTCAGTCTGGCAAAAGAATGTGCACAAGCACTGGTTAAGCTCTTTATTTAATAGAGGACTAAGCTTGCCCAGGAAAAGGATGCTAAGGTAAACTTACCTGCTCAACATGACATTAATAGTGTTGACTGGGCCATTAAACTGCAATTCAACCCAACCCAACCAAAAGCTGATCTGTTTATACACTGACATAATTTGGGTTTTTAAATTGGAGATACTGTTGCATTAAATGAAGTTTTGTTTCTGCAGAAATTATGAACTTATTATTTTATGATACCTGTTTTTGTAGAGGTTGATCGCAGTAAGGAGCGGATGATGGAAATTCTAGAAGAAAGGGGACTTAGTTTTATGTTCCCTCTACTGCGAGTCCAGTCAGAACTCTGGCGCCAGATTCAGGTAGAACCAACAGCTACTGCAGTATTTAAATGGATCAAAGAAAAAGTCAGCGAGAACCTGCATCACACACCAGGATTCATTAATATACTGACAACTTGGTATGTAGAATTATGGTCTACTTTTAAAAAAGAAGCAGATTTCATCAATATGCTACAGAAAGAGTAATATTTTACCAATTTTCCATTTAAAAAAAAAATAGACACAGCTAATAGAAGGAAAATAATATGTTCTGATGCACAATCAAACCTCCATAGCTCTAGATAAGAGATGGTATCATTGTATTATTTTCCATATTTCTCCATGAAAACATGTGAGTATTCATTAGCTTCTACCCAGCTAGCATTCTACGTAAATCTATATCGGGCTGTCATCGGCCTGTCAGGGTAGCTGATGGGCCGATGACGGCCTGATATAGATTTACGTAGAATGCTGACTGGGTAAAGAGTACAGCAACGTATTTGTGGAAAAATAAGAAAATACCAGTACTAATAGGTTGAAAAAAAAAGTGCCTTTACTGAAGCTATGATCTAGTAGAAGCAGTTGAGATGATTGCTTCTGTGAGATTGTAGCTCAAGCAATTGAAATGAGCTGGCTACTATGGCTCAGTCAGATGCATGTCCGACTGGTGTTCAGGAGGTCTCATCCCATGCTGGGTTTGGCAACATTCTTCCGTGGAGATTGCTCATAAAATATTTTCTATGGACATTCTCTCCCTTCTGCTGATTCAAGAGGGCAGTTGTCAAATGTGTACAAATGCTGGTTAACCACTCTACATGACCCTAATGGGTTGACTGGGCCATAAAACCTTGACTCAGTCAGTCCAGGAAGTGTTAATATTTTACCAGTTTCTCAACACATAAGAAAGGAAAAAAAAAAAACAAAAAAAAAAACAGAAACATGAGCCAAAACACATGCTTTATAGAAGAAAAATATATGTTATGATGCTTATTTGAATAACCTCTACTATGACCTGATGTTAGATCTCAAAGTAGATGTAGGTCACTAAGACCTATATTTCTCAGTCCAGTGATTTTGCATTACATCTTGACGACAATTTGATGTATGAACATCATACTTTGAGATTATGGGTCAGTATGTTGTGTATACAACATTTGACCTCAAAATAAGTTTAGGTCTTTGTATTTAATGGCTCAATGATTTTGTATTATATCTCCAACATTATTGATGCATGAGTGTAATATTTTCAGATAATGAGATAGTGTGAATCAAACTTTGACCTCAAAATAGATATGTCAACATGACCTATATTTCATGGTCTAGTGATTTTGCTTAATGTCTTCAAGATTATTTCATGGATTAACATCATAGTTGGTATAATGGATCAGTGTGACACATCAGATTGACTTTATCAAGTATATGTATGTCAGTGACCTATATTTTATGGTCCAGCAATTTTGCTTCATATTGTACTTGGGATAATGGATCAGTTTCACATATAGATCGACCTTGTAAACTGTATATGGGTCAGCGACATATTTCATTGTCTTATGATTTTGCCTTATATCATTATCATAGACTTAAATTATTTATATAATTAAGAAATGGCTCAGCTGGGGGTAATCTTGTCTTGCTGGGCACATGCTCAAGTTTCCCTTCAAATATAGAAATGATGAGTCATGACTCCTGATATAGAAACGTTTTGGTGGCAGAGTGGTTTGTGCTCCCAACTTAAGATCATGATGATCTGGGTTTGAATTCCACTGGAGATGGAATTCATCTGTAATGCACTTCATTGCGTAGAGTTTTCATTATCATCTGTCTGTCGTCTTGATAGGACTTAAATAATGTTGAAAGGGGCATAAAACTCAAATAATCATGTTCATCACAGTTTCATTAAATTTTCCTAGTTGGGTTTTTACATTAATCTAAATTTTTATCACCTTTCACAAATAGATCTGCGTATGTTTTCAGCTTGCTGCGCTATGTGACGTCAGAGAGTACATTGAGTAATGAAACTATAACCAGCAACCCTGACAAAGCAGCCCAGGAGAAAGAAAAACAGTTACTAGATAAAATGAAGGTACATTGGTTTTAAAGAATTTCTGTATTATTGACTGTAAATCATAGCTCTTAATAAGAGGGGAATCTGGGCCCAGTTGTTCAAAACTTTGTTAGCTTAACGAGCTCGTTAAGGGTCATTTCGTTAACTGTTTTAGCGGATTCAATATACAATACTCTGATATTTTTTGCTGAAAAAATGTGAGTAGCTTTTGCACTGCAAAAGCTACTCACATTTTTTCAGCAAAAAATTTCAGCATACTTGCATGTCACTTGATGCAAATTTTAACGAATCGTTAACTAACGACATCGTTAGTTTTGAACACCTGGGCCCTGGTAAATATTTTTCTTATTTCTCCATGAAAGTGTGTTACTAGCTGGCCTCGGGGGCTCAGTCGGATTCAAGTGTGGCTGGTGATCAGGAGGTTTAGGATTCAATCCATGTCGGGTTTGACAACATTTCCTGGCGATTAATCATGAAATATTTCCTACATTCATTCCCTTCTGCTGATTCAAGACGTGCAGTTGTCAGTTTCTGGAGAGTGTACAAGTACTGGTTAACTGCTTAGAGGACGACCTTCTCAGGAAAAAGTGTAAACTGACCACGCTCGACCCTAATTGGTTGACTGGGCCATAAAACCTCAACACAAACAAAATGTGGTACTCATTAGAAGCACTTCTCTGTATATATTGCTCATCAAAAGAACTCAGCAAGATGCTTTTAATGAATACCCGCAATGTAATGTATGTTTTCATGGAGAAATAAGGAAAATATTAATAATAAATAATATCAATAGTCCTCCCCCCCCCCCCCCCCCCCAAAGTACTCACAGCTGTTGAAATGCGTAACCAGATATTAACTCCATGAAGACATGTGGGGTATTTGTTTGAAATGACTCAGTGCCATGCTTGCACAGTGTACCCCAACATACACATATGTTTTAAAGGTAAAATCAGAAAAATTATCTTCATTATTTGGTTGAAAATAAAAATCACCTTATTTAGTATGCACTATGCAGTATTTTTATATTCTCCTTAGTACATGTTATGCAGTTGTTTCTTAAAATATTTAGTGGAATGGTAAAGAGTGTAGAACCTGATCAGACTGCTCCTAGGTCTGAACTGTTTAACTGTTTGCATATGCTGCCATCTTGTCAGAAAATTAAGTGTTCAAAATTTTAAGACATAAAGCCAATGTAAGAATATGTAGAAGTCTTACCGAGAGCTATGGGTATACCCATGAACACCTCTCTTATCTGAAGCACTGGGCCCAGTTGTTCAAAGCTAAGTTAGTTAACGATTCGTTAAAATTTACATCAAGTGATACGCAAATATACTCAAAAGCTACTCACATTTTTTCAGCAAAAAATATCAGAATAATGTATATTGAATCTGCTAAAACAGTTAACGAAATGACCCTTAACGAGCTCGTTAAGCTAACGATGCTTTGAAGAACTGGGCCCTGATTGTTATAAGGCTCTTCTGATTGAGTAATGCTTTCAGAACATGTTTTTAGGGAGAAATAATTGTATCTACGCATACTGGTTGCAAAAAAAAAAAAAAAATCTGTCTGATTTGGGTATTCTTTTGAGCTCCTTTTTTTATCTTAAAGATTCATTGTCTGTCTATTATAGGGTGTGTTACAGTTGCTGGTCAATGACAGAACAGATCTACAGATGCACTGTCTGTATGCTGCTCAAGTGTTCTGTCACACCAACCAATTCCCAAAAGGTAAGTCTTCTGTCCTTATATTGTACAGTTGAACCTCATTATCTCGAACTCGCTTATTTCTAATTACTGCTTATCTCGAAGTGAAAATCTTGTCCCTGTTTTAACATGAAACTAAGACAACAGGTAACAAAATAGTGTGGAAAAGAGGAGAAATTGCTCCTAAGGAGCAATTTCTCCTCTTTTCCACATTATTTTATAGATATATTTCTAACTTCAGGAGTCAAATTACATATTCATGTGTTAAATGTGGTTGTTCAATTTATTGTTTTCCTCACTCTCTCAACCCTGATATGTCAAAGTACGGATATCTCGAAGTGTTTCAGTGAGTCCCTTGGAATTCGAGATAATGAGAGTCGACTGTATATCCTGTGAGGCATGAAACGAGGTCTCTTGAGTCATGTTTGGACAATGAAGGCCCAGATCAGTGTATACATACTCTGTACATTATGGATAGGGATTCCATAACACTCAATTAGGTGCTGTCTTCAACCAAAGAGTATTGTTATTTTTCTTAATTCTTTGAATCGTTTGTTTGGCCAAATGGTTTGCAGACTTTTTCAGGTCATGAGGTCCCGGGTAAAAATCCAGCTGGAGTCAGAATTCAACTCACAATTATACTTTTTATGTTGCAGTGAATGAAATGCATGTAACTACTAGTGTAAAAATGTCGAACCTCTTTAAAATGTATTGCTTATTTTTAAGAGGAACAGATACACTTTCAAGGAAGACAACTGGCAAAATTGTTTTCGGTTATATTTATCCTATTTTATATATTTCATGCATACCTGACTCATTACAGCCGTTTCAGTGCCAAACTAAATTAATGACATTTTGATGCAAGTGATCCTGACAGGTTGACTTGATGTTAAACCTGAACTCATTGTCATCATGGTTTTCAGTCTCTTCCTAAAGGGAGCAAACTCTTTCCTTTTAAAGTAAATGTCTTAAAATGTGCGAATTTTGGCCTGTAGCAGAAGGATAATGGCTTTATGTGTTTTTGTAGGCATGTTACTGCGCCTATTCATGGATTTCTATGATATGGAGGTAGTCGAAGAGGAGGTCTTCCTCAAGTGGAAGGAAGAAGTTAATGACGAATATCCTGGCAAAGGGAAAGCACTCTTCCAGGTAGGATCTTTTATTTCTGTCACAGTATTTAAGGTGATGTGTTATTGTACACAAACCATTCAGTTTATAATCTGTTAACAGACAACTTATTAATAAGTAGTATTTAGTGATAATTTTTGTTATTTCTCCATAAAAATTTGAATACCCTTGCTGAGATGACTCTAACAATTACCCACAATGTACATTTTTATGGCGAAGTGGAGAAAATCGTCCCAGAATTATCAAATACACCTCCTTGACATGTCGTCTGTGTTAAGCTTGCTGTAGTTGATACATTAGCAGGTGACAGTAAAAGTATGTACACCTTAACTCATTTAATACCATACTTAAATGAAACTACAAATAAGTACATTTCACTGCCTTTTGATATGTTTTAACCCTTGTCCTGCTGAACCTGGATATACACTGCCTTTGCAAACAGTGTAGATCCAGATCAGTTGGCTTCTTGAGAAGCCAACTGATCTGGATCTGCACTGTTTGTCATTAAGTATGTGAATTTATATCAACAATCAGAATCAAGTGATCAGATTGGCTGAAAATTGGAAGTGGGCGTGGCATCTTAACTTGTTCAGCAGGACAAGCAAGGGACCTGCTGGATGAGTTGCCTTACAAAGTGTAATGTAAATTCTGGTATGAGCTGCAGATAAGATACATCCTTTATGTTATTAACTCACCTTTGCACCAACACATTATACCTTATCTCATTGAGGCAATTCCAATGGGTACCCACAAGATATATTTTGGCTTGAGCAAGACAATTTTAGTGAGTCACCACAAGATACATTTTGCTGTGAAAATAAAACTTTTCTACTGATTACTCCCTTTATCTTAACAGGGCCCTAGTTAAGGTTTTGATACAAAGAGTATTTTACCCCCTGCTTTAAAGCTCAATGCTTAAATGCTCATTTGCAATGCTTAACTCTTAAAGTGCCAAGCTTTAGTGTAGCACAGAAAATTATAACTTTTTAAGAGAAAGAAAGCTTGGAATTTCATGTTAAGCAGACAATTCACATGAAATGCCAAGCTTCATTTTACCTGACAAAAAAAAAAGAGAAGAAAACAAAACAAAAAAGCACCTAGTAATGCATTTGTCTTTGAAGCTTAAGGGTTAAGCACTTTTCTGATTTAGTGTACTGCTCCTGCTCACAACAGATTCAGTGAGGGAAATTGCTTCATATTAAAAGACATAAAGTTCACTGAAATACTTTACCCCCTAAATTTGGTTTCAGTGCTGAAATCCAAAATTTCTTTTGAGTATTTTTACCCCCTCAGCTTCAATTTAAATGCTGATTTTCCAAAATTCAGTGCTGAGATACCCTTTACTCCTTCTTATCTAGAGCTTTGTATTACAACAAGATTAACATGTGTTTCAGGTTAATCAGTGGTTGACATGGCTGGAAGAAGCCGAGGAAGAGTCTGATGAAGAAGATTAGACAACAAACCTTTACAATTAACAAGATGTTAATTGTCTGTAATCTTTGTTTATTGCATAAACACCAGTGTTATGGAAGAGTAAAGGATCTCAGAAAAGTAAATTTGCCTTTGCCATTCTATAGGAAGGAAAGCTAATACAATTGTAATGGTTGATAAAACAGAAAAAGAGGAAATACTTGAAAGAAAGTAACATGTTAATTGTCAATTAATATACAACAGAAAAATGTGAAAACATGTTGTGGGTACTCATTAGAAGCACCTCAGCATATGTTTTCATGGAGAAATAAGTAAAAGGGATTCAAACGTAACAAGTGGCATTCATGGGTAATAATTTAATCTGCAGGCGGCAATATTAGAATTGTTTGTCACTTGCCTTGGATGGGATGGAGCTAAGAAATACGTTAGCAGAAAAGGAGTAATGTTAATTGACAGTTAATTGAAGAAAGGAAGTGAAAAGCAACAGTTCCTGTTTTCCACTAAATGGTTAAATTTACACAAATCTATCACTGGTCAAGGAACAAGGAATCTAGATTCTAGAAATCTATTTCCTGCCTGAAGCAGTTTCCTTAAAATACGTAATCTCCTTAAAATACGTAATCAAGCTAACTGGCAATGGAGATAGCTAATAATACTGCCATACAGGTCCCCTCCGATGGAAGTAAAGGACGTGTTAGTCAATTTCCCGGATGTAGATACCTACAATTGTCTCAGAGGAACTCTAGTTGATACTAAGTCAAGAAGAGGATCAAGTGTATAATCAAATAGTGTATATTTTTGACAAGATATTTGAGTACAGCTGTGCATGCTTATAGTGATTTTATTGTACGTTTTATGATGGGAACCGCAACTTGAGAAAATATGGCATGCGCCCATTGAAGATTCAGATCAGCCTGTGCATCCGCTTCTTGGCTGTTTGCGAAATGCCCATTGAACATTTATAGCTCTTGATGAGGAGCTTTTTCCAACAAAATGTATTGCTATTATCTCTCCACGAAAGCATATGTTGTGGGTACTCATTAGAAGCGCCTCACTGAGGTGCTTCTAATGAGTACCCACAACATATGTTTTCATGGAGAAATAAGAAAATATTTACCCAATACCCCCTCTGTGTACAACTATGAGACCTACCAGACTGGATGTGCAGGCTGATCAGAGTCTTTCCTGGGTGCTCGTCATAAGGTACATTTTCTCAAGCTGAGGCTCGGTACATCTTGTTTTTTTTTATTATTTATATTTAACTTGTACTTTATTTTCTACTGACAAACTTCAATTTTATATGTGTGATGAACTGCTATATACTTTTGCTTGTGAATATATAAACAAAGAAAAAACTGATTGAAAAAAATATATATATTGTAGTGGATTTAGTATTCAAAGAGAAAATAATTTGAGTAACTGGGACATTGTATTTAAGGTTTTGGGAAAACAAAAGAAACAAAACAAAAAGATACCAGAAAATGTGTTATTCTCTTTATTAACTGTGTCACTGGTTTATGGGTAAGACGAGATGGAAGCAGTCATATTTTGGAATGGAAATACATTTGGAAAAGGAAGAACAGTTTTTGGATGGATTAAATTGCTTGTGTGTATGGTTCATTGAGTGAAAGTATACAGGGTAAATGGGAAAAGAACATGTCTTATTATTTACGTTTATCATTGAGTCAGTATCCCTGAATAAGAAGATCATCCTGCTTTTTTGTTCTCTCTTTGAAAACATACTTTGTGGGTACGCATCAGGTGTGCCTCAGCAAGGCACTTCTAATGAGTATCCACAACATACATTTTCAAGTAGTTAAGAAAAATATCAACACTGTTTGAGTCAGTTAGAGAAAGAAAAAAAAGGTTTTTTCTAGGGCTTTGGACTCCCAACTGGTTCAGATAAGAAGGGTATCGAGATATTTATTCACATTTCCCACATGAAATTTTTATTGTGCTGAAATAATACCAAAAAAAAAAAAAAAAAAAAATTCATGCCATGTGGAATTGAGTCTTCAGGCATGTGCAAGGATGGAAGGGCCCAGATTAGCCTAAGCAGTCATGCAGATCAGAGACTTTTCCATTTCGGGAACCAGTGGATATTGTTTAAGGTATCAACAATTGGCAAAGGCCAGCAGATGCACAGGATGATCTTATTCTTATTTTAACATACAGTTGACTCTCGTTATCTCGACCTCACTTATCTTGAATAACCGCTTATCTCGAAGCGAAAACCTGGTCCCTGCTTAAACATGAAAATCTTACAACAGATAACAAAATATTGTGGAAAAACAGGAGAAATTGCTCCTAAGGAGCAATTTCTCCTCTTTTCCACAATATTTTCAAAATATCTCTAACTTCAGGAGTCAAATTACATACACATTTGTTAAATGTGGTTCGATTTATCCTAAATTATGCAAATCTGATATGTCGAGGTACGGATATCTCGAAGTATTTCAGAGAGTCCCTTGGAATTCGAGATAATGAGAGTCAATTGTATAGCTCCAGATAAAAAGAGTATATATAAAATACATTGTCATGAAAACATGTTGTGAGAACTCATTAGAAGCAGCTTGGCAAGGACTTCTATTGAGTACTCACAACATGTGTTTTCAAAGAGAAATCAGAAAAATATCAGGGCCCAGTTGTTCAAAGCATCGTTAGCTTAAAACAAGCTCAAAAGTGGTCAGAATGTTAAATGTTCTAGTAAGTACAATATCTAATCACAGGTATTTTAGCGAGCTACTCACATTTTTTCAGCAAAAATATTAGCATATATGCCATATTTAATGATCAAATTTAATGATCAAAGTTTCTGCTGATTCAAGAAGGGCAGTTGTCAGTTTCTGGCAAAAGAATGTGCACAATACTGGTTAACCGCTTAGAGGACTAAGCCTGCCCAGTAAACGTGTGATTAGGTAAACTGACCGTGCTCGACATGACCCCATTGGGTTGACTGGGCCGTAAAACCTCAACACAAACATAATGATCAAATTTTTAACGATATGTTAACTAACGACATTGTAGTTTTGAACAACTGGGCCCAGAACTCTTTGGTTGAAAAAAAAAGTGTCTCATTTGGAGCAATGAATACATGTATGCTTGAAGACGCATTTCCATTTGGTTTGACCCAAATATAGTATTGGTTAAAGAAAAGCCTCTTATTGAGATTTTACATGGACCTAGTTTAATAGCATGTACTCCTGCAGTCTGATCCAGGTATTGTATTTTAAGTATTGGAATACTATAACTCATCAAACTTGTCAAAAAATTTGATGTGGACATGTGGCAGTCAGTGTAAACCTGATCAGTTGCTGTATTCTATGTTGTCTGTTTTCTTAGGCCTTTCTGTCCCAAAACTTTGGGTCACTATATGATGTTTCTAGAAATTAGGGCCTTTTGAAATGTTCCCAGGAGACACAGCTCTGTAGAAAAACACTTTCTTTCAACCAAATAGTGAAGATATTTTCTTATTTTTCCATAAATACGTTTTGCATAGTCATTTGAATCACCCTTCCAAAGTAATTCCAATGAGTACTCAACATTTTCATGGAGAAATAAGAAAAACAATTTACTGGAGACTACTTGCATAGAACTCTGAGAGTGATCAGACTGTATGGATGTATTGGTTGATCAAGGTGTCTCCAGTTTGTTCATATTTCTGATAAATTATATAAGTTTTGTGTGACTGGCATCATACTGTAACAAATGGATCAGGTATAGTTACTGTCAAGAAAACATAGTTCCAGATAAATTGTTGTTGTTGTTGTTGTTTTTTCAACAAAAAAGTACATACCCGCTATACATTTTTTTATTTCTTCCCAAAAACAGGCTGTGGGTACTCTTTGGAAGTGCCTCACTGCCTCAGCAAGGCTCTTCCAATCAGTATCCACAATGTTTGTTTATGTGGAGAAATAAGAAAAATAATTACCTGATAGCCCCTCTTATCTGGAGCTATGAGAAAAACGGGATGAACTGCTTATATAATCATGTTTATTTAAAGTAGTCATGAGAAAAAGGCTTCAAAATGATATTACATATAACTTATTTGCGTCAATAATAATGTATACTCAACTTTTACAGTATGACTATGTTGTCATAACCTCAGATAAGGGGTTTTCTTATAATATTTTTCTTATTCCTCCATGAAAACATATGTTGTGGGTACTTATTATAAGCGCCTTTGCAAGTGTCACATGTTTTTTTGAGAAATAAGAAAAATATCAGTACTTTTTGGTTAAAAAAAGTTCCTTATCTGGAGCTATGCGATTTGCATTAATGATCATGTATACTCAATATGTACAGTATAACTGGGTTGTTTCTGACAAACAGTATTGTTTGCTTTCTCTTCTTGCTTTATCATAGCTCTTGATAAGATGTTTTTTGTTGTTTTTTTTTTCCACCAAAAAGTATCTATATTTTTCTTATTTCTCAACGAAAACATATGTTGTGGGTACTCATTAGTTATTGAGGAAAAGGCGAGGCGCTTCTAATGAGTACCCACAACATATGTTTTCATCAAGAAATAAAAAAAAAAAACTGTTAACTATTTGCCTGATACCCTTTCTTATCTAGACCTATGTTAAAAATTCTGATGCTGCAAAATCTGAACTGTCTGATCAGAATCTTCACTTGGCACATTATGGATAGCCAAGAATACAAAGTTTCTTCATGCGGACGACGACTGATCAGACTGCACAGGTGCACAAGCTGATTTGTAGGTATGCTTTCTCATGTTGTGGCTCATGTAATTTGTCTCCAGTAATACCCAGTTATATTAGAACAAATCATGTACTATTTATTAAGATTGTACATGTATGTATGAAACACTGCAGAAGGAATACTGTCGAATACCATATTCCACCAGTAGAACAGCAAAGGCACAGCCTATGTATCACGGATCCAGAGTAGAAGGGTATTCACATACTTTTCTTTTTATTTCTCCTCAATAACATACTTTGTGGCTACTCATTAGAAGTACCTCACAGGGGCATTTTTAATGAGTTCCCACAACATATGTTTTTATGGAAAATATGAAAAATATCAGTACTTTTCAGTTGGAAGAAAAAACACCTCAGTAAATGTCCTAAAGTTTTGTACACCGGTTACTGACAAATAGCCTATGCAAACAGTGCAGAGCCAGATCAGACTGCTCCTGTAGGAGCCTATTGATCAGGTTCTACACTGTTCGCCATTCCACTAAGTATTTTAACAATTGTTACGCTGAATAAAATAAGATGTCCTGCCCACTTCTAATTCTCAGCCAATCAAATTACTTGATCCAGGTTGTTGATACAAATTCACATACTTAATGGCAAGCAGTGTAGATCCACATCAGTTGACTCCTTCAGAAGCCAACTGATCTGGTTCTACAGTTTGCAAAGGCAGAGCATATCCGGATTCAGCAGGACAAGGGTTAAGAAACATGTAAAAATGTATAGAATAAAATGTTCAAAATTTTGGAAGATTTACCATATCTGGAACTATGATCTGTGCATCCAGAACTACTGTAGGAAATACTGGGGTGGCCTAGTGGTTAGTGCACCCAACTTTGGATCACAAGGATCACAAGGCCCGGGTTTGAATCCCACTAGAGGTTGAATTCAGGGTTTGAATCCCACTAGAGACTATGGTGCTTCATTGCACAGAGCCTTTCAGTATCACCCTTCCATCGTCTCAACAGGACTTTAAAAATTTTGAAAGGCGCAACACCAAATCATCATCATCATCATCATCAAAACTACTGTATTTTGACACACTGGTTCTGAAAGGGATCAGGTAATTGTATTATAACTTCCCGAAATATTCAGTTCATTTCATCATACTTAACTGTTAAGTTCATTCATCATAATTAACTGTTAAGTGTCAGTCACAATTGCAGCGGACAACATTTTGAAATTTTGATTTTTTTTTTTTTTTTTTTTCAGAGAAAATCAGACGACATTTCATGTGCATTATCTGCCAAGCAGATGATTTGCATGAAATGTCAAGTCTGATTTTCACTGAAAAAAATATGGAAAATGTCATCTGCTGCAGCTGTGATTAACTCTTAAGGGTTTAACTTTGAAGTCTCCTTTTGTACCACATGATGTCTCTAAAATATGCTGGCTGAATGGCAAACAGTACAGATCCTAATTAAAGGCTCCATATTCCTCAAAATAGAAATTTTTTATCCAAGAACGGTGTTTAATAAATTGATATATGATATTAATATGATCATAAAATGTGGCACCTGACGGTCTGTAAAAGTTCAGTTTGTCTCTTGTTCTTGAACTGGATCAAAAATGAAATGATTTTTTTAGTGTATCTCAGAGTTGCCAACATTAATTCAGAGATGCTATTTAAAATCATTTCATTTCAGGAACGAGAGACTAACTGAAATTTTACAGGCTGTCAAGTGCCAGATTTTATGATTGTATCAATACCATATATCAATTTATTAAGCCTTTCTTTGATAAGAAAACGTCTATTTTTGAGGAATAAGGAGCCTTTAAACAGCACCTTTAGTCTGATCTTGTTCTAAAGGAATAGTTAGATCAGATTTGCACTGTTTGCTTGGGCATTCCTGTCCACATGTCAAGCCCCTCTGAATAGAAATTGACTTCACAACCTATGTTGTAGCAAATCCTGATCACACTTTGCTAATAAAATCTTTAAATGCCAAATATTGGTAGTGATCAGTACCAATTCTGATCAGAGTACACAGGTTTGATTGTGTTTAGGCTGGTCATACATGTCATAGGCTCAGTTTCTGTTTGGAGAGGAGCAAATACTTAGGGCCAAACACTGGAGTATAGATGAGCTGGCTGGGTTTTGTCTTTTAAGTTCACACAAGTTTGCTATAAAGCTGGGCCCAGTTGTTCAAAGCTAACAACATTGTTAGTTAACGATTCATTAAAATTTACATTGAGTGATACGCAAATATGCTGAAATTTTTTGCTGAAAAAATGTGAGTAGCTGCAAAAGCTATTCACATTTTTTCAGCAAAATATATCAGAATAATATATATTGAATCCGCTAAAACAGTTAACGAACTGACCCTTAATGAGCTTGTTAAGCTAATGACGCTTTGAACAACTGGGCCCAGATTTTCCTAAATAATGAAACTAATTTCACATAGCTCCACGTAAGCAGGGATAACAAGAAACTATTTTGCTTATTTCTCCATGAAAATACATGTTAGGGGTACTTGCTGAGGCACTTCTAATGAGTACCCAGAACATATGTTTTGTGTAGAAATAAGAAAAATACTAGCAGTTCTAGTTGAAAAATCACCTTTTGTGGAGATATGTTTCCTCTTTTTACTGTAATCATTGTTGTATGAGCCGGATCATGAAAAAAGGCTTCTTACGGACATACATGTATGTTCATTCTCTCCCTTCCGCTGATTCAAGAAGGGCAGTTGTCAGTTTCTGGCGAAAGAATGTGCACAATACTGGTTAACCGCTTAGAGGACCAAGACCAAGCCTGCCCAGTAAACGTGTGGTTAGGTAAACTGACCGCGCTCGACATGACCCCATTGGGTTGACTGGGCCGTAAAACCTCAACACAAACAAACATGTATGTTCACATACATTTATGTTCATGTATCCTGCAGCCTCGGTGACAGTAAGATGTCAGACTGGTCATCAGGAGGTTGCAGGTTTGATCCATGCCCGTGAAGTGTTGAGGTGGTTAGCACTCCTGACTTCTGATCACCAGGTCCCAAGTTGGAATCTCGCTGGGTGCAGAATTCAACTGAGACTGTACAGAGGCTTTCATTATCACCTTTCCGTCATCTTGATATTTGATATGACTTAAACAATGTTGAAAGGGAAGTAAAACACCAAGGCCCAGTTGTTCAACGCTAACAACATCGTTAGTTAACGATTCATTAAAATTTACATTGAGTGATACGCAAATATGCTGAAATTGTTTGCTGGAAAAATGTGAGTAGCTTTTGCAGTGCAAAAGCTACTCACATTTTTTCAGCAAAAATACCAGAATATTATATATTGAATCCGATAAAACAAGTTAACGAAATGACCCTTAACGAGCTTGTTATGAACAACTGGGCCCAAATCATCATCATCAATCCTTACCATATCCAGCACAGATTGTTCCTGTAATATTTTGTACCACAATTCTGTCCCTCCTGTTGATTCAAGAAAGGCATTTGTTAGTTTCTGGCAAAAGAATGTGCACAAGTACTGGTTAACTGCTTAGAGGACTAAGTCTGCCCAGGAAAAGTGTGGTTAGGTAAACTGAATGGCTCAACATGACCTTAAGTGTGTTGACTGGTCCATTAAACTCCAAACCAACCAAAAATATGGCATGTTTTTCCTGCAGTCATTAGAAATTCAGCTTGCACCGGAATTAAGAACCCCAACTATGATAGTGGTCCTTGTTTTATAAAAGAATGGCGCTTTTCTCATTTTTCATAGTTAAATTGTGTATAGATATAATACATTCATTGATATCATGGAATAAATTATGATAAAATAAATTTTCATTTTTGTAGTTTATTGTACGTATATACGGGAGCATAATCACCTTTACTGAAGTTTCTTTTATCAACTTTTGCTGTGGGGCTTTATAAATGCTTTTTCAGGAGTTTAATGTGTGTACCCACCTATTGTTTTATCAAGCTTTTTCGTTTGTTTGTCGATGTTTTTTTTTTGTTTTTTTAAATACTTTCTGAGTTAACATTTTCGCCAAGAAACAAGTATCAGAAATATCATATCATAGCTCCTGAATAGAGAAGTATCCAAATAAACTACAGTTGACTCTCGTTATCTCAACTTCGCTTATCTCAAATAACCACTTATCTCGGAGTGAAAATCTGGTCCCTGTTTTAACATGAAAATCTAACAACAAAATATTGTGGGAAAGAGGAGAAATTTCTCCTCTTTTCCACAATATTTTCTTTTCTTTTTTTTTTTTTTTATTTTATTTCTTTTTATTTCTTTTTTTTCCATATTTATTCTTTTAAAGATATACACAAACATATATAGACATACACAAACATATATGTGACAATTTTTGTCTTTACAAAGTACATTTAGACATTATCATATAACAAAAAAATAGTGGTTTCTTATAATTGTATGACAACTTTTTTGCAATTATATATTACGAGTAGATCTATCCAAGAAGATATTAATGTCACATGCTATATTTAGTACTGAGATTTTCTTTCATAGTTCGCAGGTGTGTAGTCCTGGGTGGGTTATAATTTTTTTATCTTTTACATATGAATATAAATTAAAGGTATCTAAGACTTTGTATACTGTAGAGTGTCAGAACTGTTTTAATTATATAAAAAAAAAAGACAAAAAAAAAAACAACAAAAAAAAAAACGGAACTCATTTCTCACATTGTGTTAAGCGGACGGACCAAGGAAGACCATTTTCCCAGAAATTTATTATACTTATTATTTATTCTTGCAATATACTGTTCATTTTTAAATTTTCTTTTCAACAATGATTGAAATCCTTGTATACTCAAATGTTTGGATAAAAACTTTGTTTTATAAATATAATACTTAGCTATAATTATGAGATAACTAATTAAGAATGATTCATGTGGCCAAGCAAATATGATATTTTTATCAGTGATACTTAAATTTATGTTCCCATTAAGCTGTAGCCAGTTTTTCAATGTGTTCCAAAACGCTTTTACTTTAGGACAGTCTACAAATAAATGTTTAATTGATTCTATTGCCTGTTCACAGAAGGAACATCTATTGCTGTCTATTTTATTGATTTTGTATAAAAATGAATTGGTTGTCAAAATTCTATTATTAATTTTGTACTGGAAATCTTTCAATTTAACCTCTTTGATATCATTAAGGGCTGTATTATATTGACATTTTTCCTCCTTTGAAATATCCCCTAGATCTCGTTGCCATCTATTTGGTAAATCATTTTCGCTTTTTATAAAACTTTCATAAATTTTCTTACAACCTTTTTTATCTTTAAGAATAAGTTTAACATGTTTTGAACATATTACATTATATTTCATATCAATACAGGTTTGAATATTATTGTTTAATAAATTCTTCCAGACCTGTGGTATTCTATTTATTACTCCTTGAAAATCTAAAATTGTGCCTCGAACATTAAACAAAGTTTTGAACTGATTAAAATCATAAAACACCCCATTCTCATTAACAAGATCAACTATATTCCTTATTCCTTTCTCATACCAATTTTTAATGAAGAATTTTCCACCATGTTGCATTTCTGAATTAAACCATATTGGTGAGTTTAAAACATCTTCAGTTTGACTTGCTGGATTGCATTTTAAAAAAGCTTTCCAACTATTTAAAACATCAATCCAAAAAGGATTACTTAGATTTGAAGCACAAAGTTTGGCATAACCATCTCCAGAAATAACAAGTTTTCTAAAGTCAACACGGGAAAGTCTGTTCCAAGAACATTCGTTTGTACTAATTAAAATTCTACGCAACCATGTTACTTTTAGTGATCCGATAAATTTGTTTATTTTTATCATCCTTAGTCCACCCTCCTTAACATCTTGTATAATAACATTACGGCTTATCCTATCGGGCCCTGAGTTCCACAAAAACTTATAAAATAATTTCTCTAACTGTTTGACAAACTGTTCCGGGGGGTTTGGAAGAGCTGTAAATAGATGAATAAATTTTGAAAATGCTAAAGATTTTATGATTGTGATCTTGCCTGGGAGAGTCAGCTTTCTTTTTGACCACGATTGTAGTATTTTCTCCATTTTTCGTACTGTTTCTAAGGAGTTAAAATCCCATATATTAAAAACTTCAGGGGTAAATATAACACCTAGTATTTTAATTGGACCCTGCTCCCAATCAAGATTATAGTTATGACATAACCTCAAATCTGATCCTGACATTGAACCTATCCAGAGAGCCTTTGTTTTATCCTCATTTATTTTCAGCCCTGACATTAAGTAGAATTTTTTTAAAATACCTAAAGTTGCTAATAGTGAAGTTTCGGACCCATTTAAAAATATCTGAGTATCATCTGCATATTGACTAAGTAAAAAGGTTTTATCATTTATATCAATTCCTTTAATTGCAACTTCTTTTCTCATCATTAGGCTCAACACCTCTGCACAGAGAATAAATAAGTAGGGGGAGATAGGGTCTCCTTGTCTACACCCTCTTTGTAAATAGAAAAACTCTGACAAGAAACCATTTTGCAGAATACATGATTCTGCTCCATTTTGAAAAAGTTTAATCCATTTCTTGATAGAGGGACCAAAATTAAAATAATCTAAAGTCTTCGAAATAAATTTCCATGAAACAGAGTCGAATGCTTGTTGAAAATCTATAGAAAGTAATAAACCTGGTATATTTTGTTGTTTTGTTTCAAATAAAACATCATATATTAATCGGACATTTTCACCAATAAATCTACCAGCAATAAAGCCTTTCTTATCTTCGTGAATTATACTATCTAAAACTGATTTAATCCGATTTGCAATTACTGAGGAGGCTAATTTATAAATGACATTTAGGAGAGAAATTGGTCTCCAGTTCTTTAAAAAATGCCTTGACTTATTTGGTTTAGGTATGCAGGTTATAATACCCTGTTTTTGTGTAACTGATAAAGAGTCTGTTCTATAAGCATTATTTAAAGATCTCAATATAAAAACACCTACATCTTACATCTGACCAGAAAAATTTGAAGAATTCCGAAGTAAAACCATCATTTCCTGGACTTTTACAGTTTTTCATCTTTTTCAAAGCAGTAAGTAGTTCTGCATATGTAATTTCACCCTCTAGTTTTATAGATTCATTGTCTGATAATTTTCTTGGATTCCTCCCGATTTCTTCAGAGATAGGTGTATCATCAATGTTTATAGTCTCTGAATATAAAGTACTATAATAACTTTTCTGATAATTTAATATGTCTGGAGTATCTGTAAAATCCTCCCCCTGTTCATTTGTTAACTTAGATATAACCTTACTGGTAAAATTCCTACTGTCTAAATTTAAAAAATATTTGGTTGGCTTTTCCCCGAGATCTTCATATCTACACCTCGATCGTAATAAAACTCCCTCCATTTTTTTATTTCTTATCTCATAAAATCTATTTCTTTTTTCTTCTAAACTATTCAAATCATTTATGTGAATATTTAAGGTATTATTATTAATGTTTTCCTCTATTTCCAAAATTTCTTTTTCTAATTTAATTTCTTCTTGCATATTTTCCTTTTTCTTTATAGAACTATATTTAATGGTTTCCCCCCTAATCATAATAAGTAATGTCTCTAAAAATAATTGATCATTTATTGTGAATTGGATATTATCATCGGGAACAGTATTATTATTATTATTATTATTATTAATTTTATATAAATTTATTGTATCGTCAATTACAGTTTTAACTGTTGTTACATAATTTGTGTCTTTTAATAGTGAATTATTAAATTTCCAGTATCCTCTTCCACGTTCATTTTCCTGTAATTTGATTTTCAAAATAATACCAGAATGGTCAGTTCGATAACCAGGCACTATATCACTGTCATGAACTAATGTGAACATATCTTCACTTACAATAAAAAAATCTAACCGTGCTTGTTTTCTATCTGGAATTAGTCTTCTCCATGTAAATTTCTTTTTTGTATCATTTAAAACCCTCCAGACATCAACATATCCGTTTTCATCTATAATATTTATAACAGTATTCCTGGCTCTTGGATTATTTATATTTTTATAGTTTACTGTGTCGAGATCACTATTAAGGACCAGGTTCCAATCTCCACACCATACAACATGTTCATTACCAAATTCAGAAATATACTGTTGTATAGTATTATAAAACTGAGGTTTGTCATCATTGGGACCATACAAATTTACTAATGTAATTTTTTTACCCAAAATTGTCAACTCTATGATAATAAAATTACCATTAGGATCCTTTTTTATTCTTCCTATTTCATGCTCAAAGGTATTATTTATTAAAACCATAACACCTCTAGAATTACTCTTATAGGGACTCATGTACAATCGAAACCCCCACTCACTTTTAACATATAACTCCATCTTTTCTTCCAAATGAACATCTTGAAGACAAATAATATCATATTTTTTCTTTCTTAAATAGTGAAATACATCCCTTCGTTTTTCCATAGTATTCAAACCCCTGCAGTTCTGACTGTATATACTTAAAGTTTCAGACATTCTCTTTCAACAAGTTTAATTTTAAATTCCATTCCCACACCAGTAAAGCTACAACCTTTGAAATATGCAACACTACACATATACATAAAATAACGTAAATATGGAAAAATATGAAAACGAAAATAGACAGACAATAACAAAACATCTTCCAGTTCTGATGTATGGGGCACTCCACAATATTTTCAATAGATCTCTAACTCCTTAAGTTAGAGATCTACAATATTTTCAATAGATCTCTAACTTCAGGAGTCAAATTAATATTCATTTGTGAAATGTGGTTTTTCGATTTAATTTTTCCTCAATTCTGCAAACCTGATATATGGAAGTACGGGGATATCTCGAAGTATTACAGAGAGTCCCTTGGACTTAGCGGTAACGAGAGTCAACTGTATTTTTATTTCTCCACAAAAACATACATTTGGTACTCAGAAGTGCCTCATTGAGGCACTTCTAATGAGTACCACAATATAAGAGAGATAATAAAAAATATCCATAACTCAAGATAAGAAGAGGTATCCATGTAATATTTTTATTTCGTCATGAAAACGTGTTGGTACTTGTTAGAAGTGCCTCAGTGAGGTGCTTCTAATGATAACCCACGTTTCCATGGAGAAATAAATAATCTATCAACACTTAAGTTGAAAAAGTGCCATCAGTATCTGGAGCTATGAAATATCAGTACATTTTTAGTTGAAAAAAAAACAAAACTCCTCACGTGGCGCTATATATATGAGTCACAATGTAAGAAAAGGGCCTATATATCTTGCAGGCTGCAAAGCTCGAGATCAGCTTGTGTTTCTGCTCGCTGATCCTTCAATATTATATATAGTATCCAGTGGTCTTCTGTAACTGGGCAACAAATGCGGTGATGTGAGCCCAGTTGTTCAAAGCAGCTTAACAAGCTCAATGACAAAGTCATTAACTGTTTGTAGCTAAGGTATTTTCAAATACATTGATATTTTTGCTGCAAAAATGTGAGTAGCTTTTAGCTACTCACATTTTTTCAGCAAAGAATATCAATGAATTTGCCATATTTCAAGATAGAAATTTTTTTTGCCGGCCTCGGTGTCTCAGTTGGATGCACAGTCCGACTGGAGACCAGGAGGTTGCGGGTTCAACCCCCGCCGAGGTCGGTAACATTCTTTCGTGGAGATAGATCATGAAATATTTTCTACGGTCATTCTCTCCCTTCCGCTGATTCAAGAAGGCAGTTGTCAGTTTCTGGCGAAAGAATGTGCACAATACTGGTTAACCACTTAGAGGACTAAGCCTGCCCAGTAAACGTGTGGTTAGGTAAACTGACCGCGCTCGACATGACCCCATTGGGTTGACTGGGCCGTAAAACCTCAACACAAACAAAGATAGAAATTTTAATGTTACGTTAGCTAACTTCATTAAGTTTAGAACATTCTAGTCTGGGCCCTTGGCATTTGTTGTCTACATGTTGCATAAGGACTTGTCATGTGTCGTGTATGTGAAAAGATCGAAACATTTCTGTTTGAAGTTTTTGTCTGTCAGTGAACTGTGTGTAGTTTTTGTCTGTCAGTGAACTGTGTTAATGTTAATTATATCTAATCCAGAATATAGAATACCATATTTACCCTAAGTATTCTGACAGACAGACCAGGGCAACATTTTGCACAAAATTTCAGGGCCCAGCTGTTTAAAGCAATGCAAGCTAAAGTCATTTAAATCCTTGTGAAAACTGTAAACCTTTAAAGCATCAAGCAAAATTGTATTATTATTATTTTCTGAAGAAATAAGGCTTGTTAATGATTCACATGAAATGTCAACCTTAATTTTCTCTGAAAAATAAAAAAAAAAAATCTTCAAAATGACATCTGCTGAAGTTGTGATTGGTTTAAAACTTGTCATGCTGAATAATTTAAGATGCCATGCCCACTTCTAATTTTATGATTGTTGCTGTAAATTCACATACTTAATGACAAACAGTGTAGATCTAGATCAGTTGGCTTTTCAAGAAGTCAACTGATCTGGATCTACACTATTTGCAAAGGATATATCCGGGTTCAGCAGGACTAAGGTTAATCATATAATGTTAAATACACTAAGTTGCTTTTGAACAGCTCTTTCATAATTCCTAAAACAAAAATACTATTTAAACTATTTATTGTATAATATTTATGAATTGAATTCAATAGCTTAATTATAAGCAAACACGCTTTAAACTGGATCCTGGACATCATACACGGACCTAAATAGATGGACATTTATGTCTGAGCAAGCTGCACCCATACCACTGCAGAAGTGGTCTGGATAAAGTACACTGGTTGCCACTCACTAGCAGTTTTAGACACATAAACAGGTACAGGGGTTAGAATCTTCAGTGCATCCATTGACTTAAGTGATGGTTCTTTTTGTTTAATTATCAAAATTAAAATGTTTCTGTTAATTACCAAAATTAAAATGTTTCAGTCTTAAGTCCCACTATGTCAGTCTTTGATACCTTTTGATAAGGTAGGTTCAAGGTATTTTCAGAGTTTTTCATCAAACCTATTCCTAACTCTGCAAGTAGTGAAATTGACATGTTCAAATTTTGGGACAAATGTGTTAAGGAGTTAGTGTTTTTAGGGTAAATATGGTATGCCTGTGCAAACTGGTTAGACCCAGGTCAGACCCTGCAGAACATAGCATTATCTGATCAGGTCTGCACTGTTTCCCACTGATATTGTTAACCTGTCTCTTGCTGAACACGACGTGCCCTGTCTTAGCAAACACTGTAGATCCAGATCAGTTGGCTTCTGAAGAAGCCAACTGATCTGGATCTGCACTGTTTGCCATTAAGTATGTGATTTTCTATGTGGGTGTGGCTTCTTAATTTATTCAGCATGACAAGGGTTAATTTTAGATTCCAGTTTTGGGACAAGTATAGTAAGGAATTAAGATGTCTGGATATTTGGGGGAAATACAGTAGTCCAGACAGTGTGGGCCTTGAGCAAAATTGTAGCTGACAACATTCTGTTATTTTTCCAAGAAAACGAGACTTAACATTTCATGTGAACAATCTGCTAGACAGACAATTCACATGAAATGTCAATAAAAATCTAAAAGGTTGCCTTTGAAAACAGAACTCACAAAAGAACAAGCCTCATTTTCTATGAAAAAT
Organism: Anodontia alba; assembly: GCA_964016985.1. NCBI lineage: Eukaryota > Metazoa > Mollusca > Bivalvia > Lucinida > Lucinidae > Anodontia > Anodontia alba. Next base: position 36,831,737 of record OZ024834.1, read on the forward strand.
AATGATAAAACCAAATTAAGATATCACTTGCTCCTGTTGTGATTGGTGCTTTAAGGTTAGGCCGTACAACAGCACAGTACAGTCTGGGCCTGTACTGTTTCTCTATGCTTGAATTGATAGTCTGTATAAGTAACTGTACAAATACTTATGGTGCATCAATGTCAAATTTTTCATTTCAGTTATTAAGTCTGCAAAATTTTATACCAATCTTTGCTGTTATTATGGGAAAAAAATGGATCCTATAATATGCTCTACAGATCATAATGCAACCTTATCTGGTGGCCTCAGACTTTGGTTCCCAGCTGTATTACGTCAAACAGAAAAATGAAACCAGAAGTCACAGATCAGCGGACAAGGTTATATTTATACCTGTAGTGATAGTGAAGTGTCTTCAGGTGCATGGGAAATGTGCAGTGCAGTGCAGTGCAGATTCAGGTCCTCCTGTGTGCATCACTGGCAGTCTACATGGTTTAGAAGTCCTGACTTCAGAAATTGCTTTCCAACTGACCGAGTTATTTCAAACTGAAATAGATGCAGTCATATATGCTGACCAATTTACTTGTTACATTGGAACATGGACCAGTAGACTGACAGAATATCCCCCTGAAGGTGGAGTTCAGATCATGACTGCATGTAGTTTCATAGGTCACTGGTAGCCCTTCCATTATCACCTCCAACTCCCACCCTATACCCTTCATCATCTCAATATAACAAGGGAACTGGATAGAATTTTTACCATTGTTGACAGGGGAGACAACTTTGGTGACTTCCTGTTTGCTTTCCTGTACACATATTCCTTTCTAAAAAGAGGTCTGCTCCCCTTGGAATAAATTCTTCCCTTTCAGAGTAGATCCCTCTTCAGAAGTGAGTTGCCTCCCTGAAAGTGTATTAATTCCCCTTAAATGTGCATTCTCATGGATGAGGTCTTTGTCATCTGCTGATATATTCAAAATAATTCTTTGAAGTATATAGTGAAGTCCCTTATTGTCTGTGCCTGCTTAACTCGACCTTCACTTTCTGCATATAACTCGGTGTACTCCCTTAAAAATGAAAATAGAGTAACGGTTCTCTGCACATCGTCTTATCATGCCTTATATTTGTACAGTTTCATGGATATACCTTTTAATAGCTTTAAATTTATTGAGCAGCCACAAACCTAATACAAGAAGTTTACAAAGGGACGTAACTCCACTGAGCAGAAAGTAGAGTAACAGTTGTGTCTGCTGATTGTGCTTTATGTTTGTGCGAAGTTTCATGAACAATTTCAAGTAGTGGAGCAAACACAAATCTTTTAATGAAAAAATCACAAATAGCGTGACTCCTTTAATCAAAGCACTGACAGCACTGGGGGTTAATTGTCTCTGAGTGTAGGCTGGGAAAATGGTCCTTAAGACGGTTTCATTTAACCCTTAACTTGTAATTTAAGCATTCTGCAGCATCTGATTTGGGTCTGCACTGTTTGCCAGTGTCCCAGCACTTAGCCCAGTCCAGGTTTTAAAGATAATCCTTATTACAGAGCCCTCTGATATCACAGGGACAACATTGATTGTGTTGGGGTTTAACGACACGGTATCGTCTCCCAGAGAAAGGGAGAAAAGAGATAGTAGTGGAGATGAAAGAGAAGGACAGGGAAGAAAAAGGAACAGGAATGAAAGTGAAGAAACAGAAACATTCCCCCTCTACTCTTACCTGCTACAAGGATAGCAGGCCTTGCCCAACTGTAAGCCAGTATCAGTTGGACGCCCCGGTGCCTACACAACACCTTTGCCACAGCGAACCACCCCCACACCGGGACAACAATAGTGTGGCTATAAATAACTGTTACCTGGAATTCATACAAACACTGTTTGCAATGGATTAACTTTATTGGTCAGCAATAGTCACTTGGACAACAGCAATATCTCAGATTCTTTAGTAACTTTGGAAACAATCAACCCAAAAAAGTTTTGGAAACATTCAATTTGGAAAGTTTGGTTTGGAGACAACAGGTTTTATATTGTGGACAAATGGTTGGTCTCAATGCGTTTTGATTTCAGTAGTCAGTGATAATCAAGTGGACAACAACCTTAAGGAAACTTTGGTGTATGTGTACTTTGGGTCAGTAGTAAACAATCAACCCAAAAATGAAAATGAAGCAATGGTTCTTGTTCTCTGTACATAGTCTGACCATGCTTTGTTTGTACAAAGTTTCATGAAAATATCTTAAATGATTTTAAAGTTATAGGCACAATATTCGACACAAACGGTCATGCCAAAAACTGTATTTCCAGACCCGCTAGAGAAGTGGGGTAGAGATGTAGAGGGACATAATGGCCAAATATGGTACAGTTATTATGTTATGACTGTTCAGCGCCTACATATAAATCCTTTCTCAGTAAAACAGTTTTCATACTTGGACAGGATCACCAGTCAGTATTTGACCTTGACCAACTTGTCTTGCTTCAGTGACTTGTGTGTTCACCCTGTGCATTTGTTTTTATACCCTACCACACGATAATGGTGGGGTATTATGGTATAATGTTGGTCGTGCGTGTATGTGTCCGTCCATCTGTCATACTCCATTTGTATTTTCGTTTCCAAAGATAACAAGTAAATGTCAGTAGATTTTCACTTAACTTGGTATGTGCATTGATATTATGGAGATCTGGTTTGGGATTACTAATAGGCCAATTTCATCTAATTTTGACAGAGTATCTGCCCAAGACACAGCCGTATTTTCATTTTCGGATGATAATTTTAGTAAATATGAATGGATTTTCACCAAACTTGGTATGTGCACTGATATGTGGGATTGCTAATGGGCAAATTTCATCAATTTTTAGCTTGCCTGAACAATGTTCATGGAGAGCTATTGTACTACCCCGGGCGTCGGCGTACACAAATGTTTAAGTTGTATTTAAAGTTTTTAAGACCTCATTATTTCCTAACCTTATCACTGATTTGATTCATCATTGGTGGGGTGGTGCGAAGGTGCTGTGTATCTTACATCACTGGGGCGTCCAACTGATATTGGCTTACAGTTGGGCAAGACCTGCTATCCTTGTAGTGGGTAAGGGTGGAGGGGGAATGTTTTTATTTCTTCTGTTTCTTCACTTTCATTCCTGTTCCTCTTTCTTCCCTGTCCCTCTCCTTCATCTCCTCTACTCTCTCTTCTATCTCTTTTCTCCCTTTCTCTGGGAGACGACACAAAATGACCCTCAAGGGTTGACGTGTCGTTAAACCCCAACACAATCAAAAATCATCATTGGTATGATACATATTGGTCCAAAATTTTGTGCAGTACATTCCCCTTCCCCCTAGGTCATGTCAAGGTCACGGACTTAGTTTTTCATGTTAAAATTTTTATGTCCAAAGTTTTTAGGATCTCATTACTTCTAAACCAAATGATGGATTTAGTTCCCATTTGGTATCATGATAGATACTGGTCAAAAGTTTTTATCAGCACCTTCAGCACTCATGACCGTGACCTTGAGGTCGAAGTCACAGACTTTTAAAGTTTTTGTTAAAGTTTTTAAAACCTCATTATTTCCTGACCTTATCACCAGTTATGACAGTTCACCCCACCCCCGATGGATTTAATTTACATTTGGTTTCAAGATATATACTGGTCCGAAGTTTTTATCAGCACCATCAGCACTCATGACTGTGACCTTTAGGTCGAGGTCACAGACTTAAAATTATGAAAATGTTAAAGTTCTTGTTTAAGGTTTTAAGACATTATTTCCTAACCTTATCACTGATTTGATTCATCTCTGGTTTGACGATACATATTGGTCCAAAATTTTGAACAGTGCAATCCCCTACACCCCCTCCCACGCCCAAATTTTCCAGAAACAAAATGTGCAATATCAGGCGAGCTATCCTGTCTGATGACAGGTCTTGTTTAGTTATCTGCCGACAACACATCCATATTTTAGTTTAACTTGAGTAAATCACAATGGATTTTCATCAAATTTCACATGTGCATTGATATTCTGGAGCTCTGATTTGGGATTGGTCATTGGGGAATTTCATCAGGTTTTGACAGTTATCTGCCCAGGACATGATAATGGCAGGGTTCTATTGTTTCATATTTTTATTTACCTTGCATTACCCTTAAAGCACAAACTACAGCAGACTTTTTTTTTTTTTCGTATTTTTCAGAGAGAACAAGACCTGACATGTGAATTGCTGTATTTTCTCTGAAAATAGAAAAAAAAAACAAAAAAACTTTTCTGCGAAAAATATTTCAATATTCCATCTGCTGAAAATTTTACCTAGAGTGCAAAGCGTTAAGGATTTCAGGACTTCAAAGAATTTTCTAACAAGACCAAATGAGACACTTCTAATAAATACCAACAACATATTTGCATGTCTTTGTTGAGAAATTAAATGATTGGCTGTCCACTTACAAAATTGTTTGATATACAGTAAGACCTCGATGACCAGAACAGCGATGGCTCATTTACCTTGGATGATGCAAACCCCTTTTTGAGTCCCCAAGAAATTCTTCCGATAGCTAAAGAAAAAAAAACAAATATTTAGGGAAATTTTATCATGGAATTGTATATTGTGTGTACTCATTAGAATTGCCTCATTGAGGCAATTCTAATGAGTACACTCAATATACCATTATTATATAGAAGATCAAGAAGACATCCCTAAATAATAGCCATTTGCTTCCTGACCTGGCACCATGTTTAACCTTCAGTGACTTTGACCTACCCATATTTCGAATATACTTACATGGTCCTAAAGATGATATTGGGGTTCGTCTAGAATGTTCAAGTGATGATCCAGTGGGCATGTGCATGATGGTCTGAATACACTTTTTGCATGCCTGAAGAATCTCTTTTAGTGTAATGCAGCATATTTGTTTCACCTCTGAGTTTCACAAATGGGCTATTCCTTCTCTGAATGGATATGCCCATTGTTGCAAATAGGTGTGTCATTAAAAAACCAGAGAACCAATGGTCCTGTAGATACCCTGAGACTATTTGCTCTGAACGAGCTTATGGTAACATTTTTAAAGAATGAAACATATGGTTATGTATAGGGTACAGTTTTAAAAATCCTTTGTCTCTGTATCCTATAGTAACTTGGTATGAAATTTAGCTTTAATTTGGCAAAACAGAAACTTAAAAAGTTTTGCTTACTGAAGTCAATGTAAAAAAACTTGACCTTTGCATAAAAAAGGTCAAGGTCAACCGAAGTTTAACATTTTCTCAAACTTTGTTGGGCCCATGTCCCTAATGCTGCATACCAAGCCCCAGGGCCATTGGCCCTTTGGTTTCAGAGAAGATTTTTACAGGTTTTTTAACATGTATATGGGCGTGGCAGCCATCTTGGTCATGTGACCCAGATAGGCAAACAAACTTTCATTCCCCCTATTCATTGAGGCTCCATATGAAATTTGGTGTCAGAGGAGAAGACGTTTTAAGAGTGTGGATGATGGACAGATGAAAGAGCCTGCCTATACTATGAGCTCACCTGTGAGCTTAAAGGCTTAGGTGAGCTAGTAAAAGCGAATAGCTGTATTGTAGATCCTGATAAAATGGCTCGTTACAAGCCATTTAATCTGGATCTGCAACGTTTGCAAAGGCGTTTGTTTTGGTCTGCAGTGCTCTACACAACTGAAAGGGTAAGCAGAAGGTGCCCTGAGTACCAGGGCCCAGTTGTTCAAAGCTAACGATGTCGTTAGTTAACGATTCGTTCAAATTTACATCGAGTGATACGCAAATATTCTGAAATTTTTTGCTGAAAAAATGTAAGTGCAAAAGCTACTCACATTTTTTCAGCAAAAAATATCAGAATATTGTATATTGAATTAGCTAAAACAGTTTACAAAATGACCCTTAACAAGCTCGTTAAGCTAACGACGCTTTGAACAACTGGGCCCTGATTTCTGAAACAAATTATAACAGAAACATCCACATGTAAGAAATTTATTCTTTTATAGAATGATTAATATGATGTATAAGAATGAACACCTGAAGATATATCAAAAATATAATTTATAGAGATAAATCAATTGTCAAAAATGATCATATTCCATTTCATTGTCCCTGAAAGTACTGTCCTTTTGCTTGCAAAAAGAAAATTCTGCAAACAAAATTACAAGCCCTATATCTTTAGCGTGAATGGATACTCCTAATCCTTTCTCCACCATTTTCTGCAAGAAAGATAACTTGTAACTTTTTGTTTGCATTCCAGCACAGTAATACCTTTATAAAAAAGAGGTCGACTCTAAAAGGAAAGAATTTGCTCTCAAGGGGAGCAAATTCTTTTCTTTAATAGCAGACCTCTTTTCAGAAGGAAAGCAAAAACGGGTTTGATGACGGTTGCTTCCCCTTTGATTGTGTTGGGGTTTAACGACACGTCAACCCTTGTGGGTCATTTTGTGTCGTCTCCCAGAGAAAGGGAGAAGAGACAGAAGAGATAGCAGAAGAGTGAAAGAGAGGGACAGGGAAGAAAGAGGAACAGGAATGAAAGTGAAGAAACAGAAGAAATAAAAACATCACCTCCCTACCATTACCTGCTACAAGGATAGCAGGCCTTGCCCAACTGTAAGCCAATATCAGCTGGACGCCCCGGTGACATAAGATACATGACACCTTCACACCACCCGACCACCCCCGTTGCTTCCCCTGAAAGTGTATCTGATGTCTTTAATGATATACCAAATTCACAGATTCAGATCATTCTGTGCATCCAGATCTCATAGCAGTCTGCTGTCCATTGATACACTCTACAGTATCCTATGACTAATCAGACAGCAGCGCGAGGGTTGAGCGCAAGACTGGCGTAAGTCAGATGGTTGGTTTTCCCCAAACCTAATCTCCTCACCATGAAGGCGTTATGAAGATTACAACATTTCTTTCTGTAAACAATGAAAATTTAGGTGCCATTGCTCGTATGAGCAATGGCACCTAAATTTGCATTGTTTACAAAGGGGTCCAAGTTGCCCCTAAACAAGGGTTTCAAAAATATGTTTGAGTTACCATAGTCTTGCGCTCAACCCTCGAGCGGTCCTGATCAGACAGCAAAGGGCATACCTAATCTGGGCCTTAGCAGTCTACAAATGCCTCAAAATCAAAGTCTATTTTTTTTTTTTGTTTTTCCTAGAAATACCATTCCAATATCTCCTTCAAACAATATCCAAGGGCATATTTTGTGTGCAAAATGAAAATGAGGCAAAATGTGAGAAACTGTTCCTTCAGATGTATGCCAAGGAAAGACATTTTTGATCAGTCAAACCTAAGCTGAATTTGTACAGACTGAACTAGTATTCTGTAAACTCCCAATTTCTGATGAAACCCATGAAATGCTTCCTTTGTTAAACAGAAACATTAACAATCACTAAGTGTAAGTGCAGTATAATCAATTCTTTGATTGGAATTTATATACAAAAAAAAAAAAAAAAAAAAAAATTCTTCACATTTTATTCATGCCCAAAGTTAACCCTTAACCCTTCCCATGCTGAATAAATTAAGACACCATGCCCACATTAAATTTTCAGCCAATCAGGTTATTGATCCAAATTTTTGGTACAAATTCACATACTTAATGACAAACAGTGCAGATTCAGATCAGTTGGCTTCTTCAGAAGCCAACTGATCTGGATCTACACTGTTTGCAAAGGCAAGGCATATCGGGGTTAAGCAGGACCAGTCACAAAAGCCTCAGTTGACGTTCTGAAAAATATTTCTTTTCCAAGAAACTGAGTCTTGACATTCCATGTGTATCAGTTGCCTAGTCGACAAATTTGCATGAAATATTAAGCTTTATTATCTGACAATGAAAAATAAAAGACAATCACATATATTAAGTACAGAGTTGATGCACAGCTCATGTGTTAAACATAACCACTCTCTGGGCAGATTCAGCAGATAGCAAATTGATGGAATTAACTATTTTTTCTGGAAAATAGACTGACACTTCATGCAAAATGTCTCCTTAGAAAATGTCAAAGCCCATTTTCCAGGACAAATAAGGAAATATTTCCAAATTTCGTCTGCTGCAATTTTTACCCAGTATGCCAAGTGTTTAACCTTTATTATTCTCTTGGCTAATTCAGCAGACGATATGTTAATATTTCTTTTTACTTTTCCCAGAAAACAGGATTAATCTTTACCATTTTCTTGGCTAATTCAGTAGATGACAAATTGATATTTTTTCTTACTTTTCCAAGAAAACGGGATTTGACATTTCAAGCAAACTGTCTCCATTTGAGACAGTTTGCATGAAATGTCAAATCCTGTATTCTGGGAAAAATATTTCAACCTGTCTTGTGCTGAAAAGTTTACCCATAGTGCTAAGCATTAAGTAATTCACAGCAGCACTATGAAAACCACTTCAGTTGCTTCAACAAGTGGCATTGTTCAGAAGCACTAGTAATATTCTGATAATTCTCCATAAAAATGTGTTGCAGGAACTCATTCTAAAGAACGTCCATGTTTTCCTGGAGTACAGAAAAAGATATCCCAGGATTATCAAGTGCTCCTCTTTCATTCATCTTCATGAAGTTCAGAGCTTTGATGATGTCTTCATCTTGGCATGCCAAACTTGAGGTTCAGTTTATCACGACTGATCAGTACCATTGTCCACATAAAATTTCCAGAATCTTTGATTTTTCAGCGATGTCACCATTCTGGCATTCCAAATCTGAGCATGAGTTTATCGTGATCAGCTAGATCTTTCTGAACCTTCTTCCTCATGTAGAATATAGGACAATCTCGACTGAAAGAAATGCATGAGAACACATTACAAAGGTATCCTAAATTTTGACCACTAGCCCCACCCTGGGCATGAACCCTGGGTAAGTATCCATGGAATCAAAGAAGACACTCCAAGGCACACGGTTCAAATATGAATGCTTTTTGACAAGCGACTGGTGAGATATAAGCATTTTAAAAACTTGTATATAAAACTTTGATGCAGTGTGACATCTTTACATAGGTGTCCTAGATTTTGATCTCTAGTCCTACCCCTGGGCATGAACTCTGGGGTCAGTATCTACTGAATCAAACAAGACCCAGGCACTCATGTTTCAAATATGAATGCTTTCTGACAAGTATCTACTGAGACATAAGCACTTGAAAAACTTGCATATAAAACTTTAACACATTGTGAAATAAACTCAAACGGGAATGCAGACAACTGGGGGGGACTACAATAGCTCTCCTACTTTGTACAAGCAAACTAATAAAAAAACAGACCAATGCCAGATGCACATATGTACAGGCTGGGCATGATTTCTACTGACAAAATCCCCACTATTCCAACATTCTTTAGGTCCCTTTATAATTTATAAAATGTGCCATCCAAGTAGAGCCTTAGGACATACTTGATTCAGATCAGCCTGCATGTCCATGTGATCTGCCTGCATACACTGGTCACAAACAAAACATATGGACCTTAAATGTTCTATTTCAGGGGTGAGAATAATCACTAATAATCAATCTGGGCCCAGTTGTTCAAAGCTAACGACGTCATTAGTTAATGATTCATTAAAATTTACATAGAGTGCTTCGCAAATATGCTGAAATTTTTTGCTGAAAAAATGTGAGTAGTGCAAAAGCTACTCACATTTTTTCAGCAAAAAATATCAGAATATTGTACATTGAATCTGCTAAAACAATTAATGCAGGGATTATTCTGGCCCCAGATTTTTGTGAGAGAAAAAATCCCATTTGGACAAAAACAGTGAGAGATTTTCAAATTCAGTGAGATTTTTTTTTCGCTCGCTCCGACAAACTGAGCGAGATTTTTTTTTTTTTGTAAAGGTCAGATTTTGTATCATAATTGTATGTATAAGTAATTAGTATTATTATTGCTTATTTTGTAAGGTACTCTAAATTAGGTTAATAAAATTGTTATATATAGGGTGTTTGATTATTTTAAGTATCATTATTTTCATGTTTACTGCATGTGTTTATATATAAATTTGAACTTTCTGGAAAATCATGTTTACAATAACAAGTTGTTTATATTCTTTTTGGAATTTCGGGATGGAATATTCTAGATTAAGCTATTTTTGGCATGTCACAGAACATTTAATTTTTTCTTGACAAATACAGGATAATAAATGATGCCTCTAGTACTGTAATTTTTTTAGAATGTGCTTTGATATTATATAAGGTGAGAAGATTTTCATATGAGCATCTTTGTACACTTTCATTCTTTACTGGATTACTTCAATGTTTCATTAATTCTGGAATTAAACTCTGAATTCAGGGACTTTAAATTGTGGGATCAGAAACTGCAATTCAAAGGATTTGTTTCAGAAATTCTTCTGGAATATTTCTCAGGGATTTTGTGACATTATCCAATGATTTTTTTACCTGCGAGTTCCGATTCATATACTCATAATTTTTCTCTGGGACTCACAAATTTTTATATAAATGAGTCCCTGAGCTCACAAAAACAGTAGATCCCTGAGCTCACAAAAAACAGTAGATATCTGCTCTAAAATATATTACAGACTCAAGATTTTATCATAGGACTCAAGGAATTTCAATTATGTGTCCTTGAGACTGGATATAATTTTTTCTGTCTTGCACATTTGCTTAATTTTTGTTATCAACAAATACTGTAAATAATTTTAAAGCTTATTGCTGGTTTCACTTTCATTTCTTTCTCGTTACGCCTGGCTCGTAACAAAATGCAAACAGCTGAATAAGGGCGTCATGGGATTGTTATTCATCAGGCTCAGTTCGGTCGTGTTTGATCATCATGCGAATCAGGGGAGGAAAGCGTGGCTGCTTCAGTCGAGCTGGGTTGTGCTCGAACAAGATACATTTAACATGTTGCCCACCCGACTGGATGGCTTCGGAGCGGATAATTTTCTTTCTTTCTTTTTCCGAGTCGGCGGACATTTTTTTTGCTGACTCGAGGTAGCGATCAAAAAAGCGCTTACTTAAACCAGAGACCGACAATGAAATTTTACAATAAAGCTTTTCAGTGATACAGATTAATGAATGGTTACCTGCGGTCGTATGCGTAATGAATTTTGGCGCCACAATAATTCAGAAACCGGTCAAACAGAACAGTCCGATAGTCTCGAAATGAACCGCATGTGCAAAATAGGAACTTAACGGCACGAAATGAGAAAAAATCCAGCGTGCGATTTTTTTTTCTCACTCCGGGAATTTTGATGCGATTTCTTGCAAAAAAATGCAAGAATATCGCAAAATCGTGCCAGAAAATGATCCCTGTTAACGAAATGACCCTTAACGAGCTCGTTAAGCTAAAGACGCTTTGAACAACTGGGCCCTGGAAATTAAAGATCAGTCAAAAACTACTTATATTTTTCTTATTTCTCAACAAAATTATGTTGTGGGTACTCAGAGAGGCGCTTCTAATGAATATTATAACATATTTTTTTTATTGAGAAATAAGAAAATGATAATGTGGATAGTCCCTCTTATCTGAAGCTATACAACTACTGATAATTAGTTTAATAATTAGTTATTAAAGTTATGTCAAGCTTATAAACCCAAATAACTACTTATGACACAAAAAGATGGTCTTGTGAACAAGTGTAACAGTGAAATTCCACGCTTAAAATGAAAGTTCTCAATCCTGAAATCACGATTAATCCTGAAGTTTTCCATCCCTGTCTAATTGCAAACATGGTAGACCCTTATCAGATATGCAGAGTGATCTGGGTCTGTGCTGGTTGCATACCTCATTTCTATTTTTCCTGAAGTCTGCCTTCAAGTGCCACTTCTGCAGAGAAGACAAAAACTGCTAAGGTTAGCTTATTCTGCAAAATGATCAGGGTCCAGTTGTTCAAAGCATCATTAGCTTAACAAGCTCGTTAGTAGTCAGAATGTTAACTGCTCTAGTAAGTACAGTATCTAATTCACAGTTATTTTTGCTGAAAATAAATGTGAGAAGCTTTTGCAAATGCAAAAGCTACTCACATTTTTTTCAGCAAAAATATTAGCGTATATGCCATACTGAATGATCAAAGTTTTAACGATACGTTAACTAGTTAACGACATCGTTACTTTTGAACAACTGAACCCTGGTGTTTTATGTCTCTTTCAAAATTATTTTAAGTCATATTGAGACAATGAAGGGATGATAATGAAAGGCTCCAAACAATGAAGAGCCATATAATCATGAGAAGAATTCCACCACTAGGGGTATTCCGAGTCTGGTACCTTAAGATCCGAATCACAAGCACTAAGGTCTGTAGCGGACGCTTCCTTGATAGAACAGACATAACTTACCTAGTGCACAGAACATCTTCATGTAAGCTGCCTTGGCATCGTTGACACTGTGTCCAAAGACGTGAGAATTTCTCTTCCAAACCATGTAACATAGAAATTTCCTTTTGATAAATTTCTGACTCCCGTGGCTTACAGTGTTTACATACTGCACCTAAAAATTAATGACACTTTGTAAGAATAGGACCCTAAACAGATATGATGGACAGACAAACAGACCAACCCTCGTGAAACAATATGTCTCCCCATGCAAAATGTGGGAGACATAATCCTGCTGACTATACAAATAATTTTTGTAGGTGAAGCATAGCACCAGGTAAGCGGCATATCTAGAAAAATTCAAACAGTAAAATCTTACCTTTACAAAGAAATACACAATGGATTTGTTGAAGAAAGAAACTAACTTTGCAAGGGGAGGCAATTCAATTGTCCTCCTTCACAAAATTAACTACTTTCCTTAGATTCATTGGTAAGGAGAGATAATTAATTTTGGTTTCCTTTTTTTCTGTTCATTTATTAGAATGTTTGTAGTCACAGGGGCTGTTCAAATTTCAGGAAGGTACCATAAAGCACATGAGCTTGAAGATGTTTTTATCACATAAATGACTATACGATTTTTAAAACAAGAGGGCCATGATGGCCCTGTAACGCTCACCTGAGCAACATAGCACTTTGAGAGCCTGATCTACAACTGATCAAGGCAAACATTTTGATCAAAGTTCAAAATGATTATATTAACAAGTAAGACAATGTAGCATGTCTAATGGACTGTCAAATAAAGGTCAAGATCAAATATGGATGACTGCACTCAAGAGGCCATGCTAAGATGTATGCATGTACTAAGTATCAATGGCTGTAGGAGCAATAGTTACTGAGAAACTGACCTAAACACAAGTACCAAATATCACTGTAGGACCAATAATTACTGAGAAACTGACCTAAATGGAAAAACTTAAGAGAGTCACTGGACAGAAAACTATACATCACCTTGAAATCATCAAGACAAACATTTTGAGCAAGATTCATGATGATCACTTCAAAAATGTGACCTCTAGAGCATCAACAAGGTTTTCCTTTGATATGGCCAGGCAAACTAATTTTTGATATCAAGTGACCCAGTTTTAAACTAGACCTTGAAATCATCAAGACAAACATTTTGAGCAATATTTATGATGATTATTTCAAAAATGTGACCTCTGGAGTGTTAACAGTTTTCTGCTGATTTGGCCCGGTGACCTAGTTTTTGATTCCAAGTGACCCAGTTTCAAACTTGACCTAGAAATCATCAAGACATACATTTTGAGCAAGATTCATGATGATTGCTTGAAAAATGTGACTGCTAGAGTGTTAACAAGGTTTTCTGCTTATTTGGCCCGGTGACCTAGTTTTTGATTCCAAGTGACCCAGTTTCGAACTTGAACTAGAAATCATCAAGACAAACATTTTGAGCAAGATTCATGATGATTGCTTCAAAAATGTGACCGCTTAGAGTGTTAACAAGGTTTTCTGCTGATTTAGCCCGGTGACCTAGTTTTTGACCCCAAGTGACCCAGTTTCAAACCTGACCTAGAAATCATCAAGACAAACATATTGAGCAAGATTCATGATGATTGCTTCAAAAATGTGACCGCTAGAGTGTTAACAAGGTTTTCTGCTGATCTGGCCAGGGTGGCCCAAGTGACCCAGTTTCGAACTTGACCTAGATTTAATAGAGGCAAACATTTTGAGCAAGAGTTTCATCAAGATTGGGTCAAAACTATGACCTCTAGAGTGTTAACAAGTTTTTCCTTTGATTTGACCTGGTGACCTAGTTTTTGACCCCAAGTAACCCAGTATCGAACTTGACCTAGATTTCATAGAGGCAAACATTGTAACCAAGTTTTATCAAGACTGGGTCAAAACTGTGACCTCTAGAGTGCTAACAAACTAATTGTTGATGACGGACGACGGACATAGGGTGATGTCAATAGCTCACCCTGAGCTTTTGCTCAGGTGAGCTAAAAAAAATTGAAGGACAGACACTTCACAGCTGATAAAATTCTGGTTGTTAACATGGCAAGTATTCGTATACAGATTGTATGCTCTTGTTACTGCAAATGGGACCAGTAATTCTCTGCCGCACATTACAGTTGGCAGTGGATCGTTTATACAACAGTAAATCAGTTTAATCCACTGACCGCCTTCCGGACAGTTACTGGATACATTTGCCATCTTGTTTGTTGATGCAAATCCTGGGTAATTTGCATTCCCGATCTGATTGGTTGAAATCTGTCAATTCTTTTTAACCTCAAAGCCATCAACCAATACGATCCTGAATAATGATTACCTCTAGATGACGTATGTATATAAAATGGCGAACGTATCCCATGACTGTCCGAAGGATTGTTTGGTGATTTAAACCGCTGTGGTGTAATACAGGCAAGCTCAAGCCCAATGTAAAATAGGTGGGGGTTACCAAGAAAAGGAAAAATATAGGTTCAGGCGCTTGTGCCATAAAAAATTACAATGTCCGAACAGCTAGGTTTGTTTGTGTTGAGGTTTTAAGGCCCAGTCAACCCAATGGGGTCATGTCGAGCGCGGTCAGTTTACCTAACCACACGTTTAATGGGCAGGCTTAGTCCTCTAAGCGGTTAACCAGTATTGTGCACATTCTTTCGCCAGAAACTGACAACTGCCCTTCTTGAATCAGCGGAAGGGAGAGAATGACCGTAGAAAATATTTCATGATCAATCTCCACGAAAGAATGTTGCCGACCTCGGCGGGGGTTGAACCCGCGACCTCCTGGTCTCCAGTTGGACGGCGCATCCAACTGAGCCACCGAGGCCACAGCTAGGTTAAATACGGTGTACCAGTCAATACGCTTTTTCACACATAATAGGACTCAAACTGAAAATGTTTAGAGAGTATAGCATACCATCATCATCAAGAACAGCTTTACAACCAATACAAGAACTCTTCTTCTTTGCAAACGCCATGAGACCACCAACCTTCGCTGTAACTACTGTCTTTGTCCTGGTGTGCTCTCCATCTACAAATCAAACAATCATATAGGGTTATTGCACTGATATTGCTGAATATTGTCCCGAGTTGGGATATGGAAGGACACGAGCTTGCGAGCGTCCGTAGATACCCCATCAAGAGACAATACTCACCAATATTAGTGTAATAACCCTTTTATTGTATAGCTATAAATATTTATTTCGTTTCCCCGAGTTTCTAACCTTTAAAACGCCGAGTTTCTAACCTTTAAAACGCTGTTTTAATAACAAAAATGTGAATTCTATTAATGTGCGTGACAAGGTTTAGAGCGCGTCACTGCATTACGACATCATCAAAAGCAACATAATGTAATGGTAATATGAGAAGGCATCCGAGTAAGTGTGCAATATCGTGTAAGTGTGCCGATATCATGATATCGGCACGCTAGCTCCTCGGCTTTTATCGCACATTTTAATCATTTAATATTTATAGCTATATAATAATATATGATACTCAATTCAATGAAAGGGTCCTAATGCCATACACTAACCCATTTAAGCCTAGCATCCCATTAAAGGGACACTGGCAAACAGTGTAGACCAGATCAGACGCCGCAGAATGCAGCGTCTGATCAGGGTCTGCACTGTTTGCATTAAATATATGAATTTCTATAAAACATTATAATCATAAAAACTAACCAGACACCCCCTATACTGGAAATGGACAGGTCCAAAGAGTGATTGTAGAAGAGTTCATTCGACATAAATGGGTTAACAGTGAGTTCAAATTGGCTAGTGCATCCAGTCTGATAAGGGCCTTCTTGTTCTGTCAATATTTTACGATAGCCAGTGATTCTGTAAGCAGGCATCAGGGGCACTGATTAGACAGTGAAGATAAGCATGCTGATTAGGGTATGATGATGATTTGGCGTTTGTTTTCTCTGAAAAATAAAAAAAAAATTTGAATGTCATCTGCTACAAATTTTGCTTGGCATTTTAATGGTTAAGGCTAGGGAGACTGCATACACTTAGTAGATTGTCTGCCATTTTTTACAAGGGAGACAACTTTTGTGATTTCCTGTTCGCTTTCCCATATAACACTCCAAATCACTTCTGATAAAGTGTTTATCTAAAAGAAAAGAAATTTATTTTATAGTCAACCCTTTTCAGAAGGATGGCAAAAAACTATTTAAGAAAGTTCCCTTGAACCTGTATTCATCCCCTTAAATGTTTCAGTCAACAATAAATTCCACCCAACCTGAGATTGATATCAAATAATAAAGCCCTGCTCAAAGATACTAGCAGCTCTGCTACAGAGGCACCAAGCACATGGTGAACAGTAAAAGTCTAGACATATTTGCATGCTGTAAGAATACATGTAGTTTGATCTGTGTCTGCATGATATGCTCAGCTATTTTTCTGGACCCAGTTGTTCAAAACTAACATGTCGTTAGTTAACGATTCATTAAAATTTTAACCGAGTGATATGCAAATATGCTGAAATTTTTTGCTGAAAAAATGTGAGTAGCTTTTGCAGTGCAAAAGCTACTCACATTTTTTCAGCAAAAAATATCAGAATATTGTATATTGAATCCGCTAAAACAGTCAACGAAATGACCCTTAACGAGCTTGTTAAGCTAACGACGCTTTGAACAACTGGGCCCTGAATATTTACAGTAAATATGATAGAACTTTAATGCTCTGCATGCTGGGTAAACAGATGACATTTTGAAATATTTTCTTATTTTTCCCAGAAAATAAGATTTGACATTTCATGCAAATTGTCTCCTTAAAGACAATTTGCATGAAATGTCAAAGCCTATTTTCTGGGAAAAATAAGAAAAATATAAATGTCATCTGATGAATTAGCCCAGACGGTGGTAAAAGTTCAAAGAAAAAAGTTACCATCTTTTGTTAATACTGGAAAACTTAATTTTAAGGTTAGCATAACCTATAAATGATGGCTGAATATGGATCAACTTGGCTGCATGATATCAACAACTTACGAAGGAGAACAGATTCTGCCTTTTTCTCTCCTAGGATAGGTTCAAATATTCTCAACAGAGGTTTTGACAGCTGGTTCTCGAGGTAGTACTGTGTATCAATGGGAATGTTATTCTCAAGCACATATATTGGGTCCTGTAGTAATAGAGAGAGAGAGAGAGAGTAAATTAATAACCTCTCTGAAATACTTTGAGATATCCATACCTGGCACAAATCAGATTTGCAGAATTGAGGAAAAATTAAATGAAACAACCACATTTCACAAATTAATAGGTAATTTAACTCCTAAGTTAGAGATATATTGAAAATATTGTGGAAAAGAGGAGAAATTGCTCCTCAGGAGCAATTTCTCCTATTTTCCACAATATTTTGTTACCTGTTGTTAGATGTCCATGTTAATACTGGGCCAAATTGTTGCATCAAGATAAGCGTTTTTTTCGAGATAAGCGAAGTTAGTAACGAGTCTATTGTACTATCAACAAGTCATATAATTATTCAGAAGCAAAAAAAACAAAAAAACACGCACACACAATCTGACAAAAGACATATCAGGCAATTAAAGATAATGGAAACACTTGGTAAATTTTCTGCTATTTTTTCACAATGAGAACAACTTTTGTGACTTCCTATTTGAATGCCTGCATACCACCCCCTTTTGAAAGGGGTCTACACTAAAAGGACAGAATTTGCTTCTGATAGGACAACACTGCTTGATTACAGTATCATTGGTTACTGAAGAATACATTGCTGAACAAAGAAGCCCATGATCTGATTGCACAGGTTTTGTTTGTGTTGAGGTTTTACGGCCCAGTCAAACCAATGGGATCATGTCGAGCGCGGTCAGTTTACCTAGCCACACGTTTACTGGGCAGGCTTAGTCCTCTAAGCGGTTAACCAGTATTGTGCCTATTTTTTCGCCAGAAACTGACTACTGCCCTTCTTGAATCAGCGGAAGGGAGAGAATGACCGCAGAAAATATTTCATGATCAATCTCCACGAAAGAATATTGCCGACCTCGGCGGGGGTTGAACCTGCGACCTCCTGGTCTCCAGTCGGACGGCACATCCAACTGAGCCACCGAGGCTGGTTAATTGCACAGATACTTAGGTTGATCTGATTCTTCAATGTCAGCACATTTTTTCAACCCTTTTTTCAAGTTTCAGCTGAATAGCTTTTTCAGTGTATTAGGTTAGGCCTTCATTGTACCCATGACATAATTTCCTGTTTCAGCTCGATTGTTTTTCCATGTATGTCAGTATTTGCAAATACTGAAAGCCTGGATCAGCTTGTGCATTTTTGTGAACTCTAATCTGTGCATTCGATGTGAGCATACGACACAATGATCTTTTTATATATTTTGGCTCCATTGTTTTTCCATGTATTTTCCTACACAGTTACATTCCAGTAAATCTTGTTTACTACAGTACATGATAGCATTACTTTTCTCTTGAACATATTGCCAAATGATGACCACTGACAATTACACACAGTTCTCATCCCAAAATCAACATTATTTTCTTCCTACATGTACATGTTATTTAGGAGTAGTTTACCCTACATAATGATGAAAATATCAACTATTCATTAGAATTACACAAGAGGACTTGTTAAGGAGAAGTATTTGATGATAATTTCTGGATAATTTTCTATTTCTCAATAAAACTCATTCCTCACTGAGACATTTCTAATAATTATGAATATGTCACCCCCAGTTTATATGACAAACATAGATAATAAAGTACCTCTGATTTCAAATAAGCTGCCGTTTTCTTTGCTGCTGCTATTATCACATATGGTACTCTATCTCCCAGTTGTGGAGCACTGCCTGGATCCCGTTTCTTCATTCTGCAGAAAATTCAAGATGCATCATGGGTAAAGTAAAAGCTATGGTTCAGAGCTTTGCTGCTAGCCTACATGATCTATAACAGTATGTTCAATTTCTTACTGACTGCAAAGTATAGTTTTGCATATCAGCCACACAAATCAACATATGCAATTAAAACATACAGTAAACTATAGCTGCACTACATATTAAATCCAGACTTCAAGAATCTGCTTTGATTCAGATAAACCCCTCCATACCTAAGCATTTAGGCATTTTACGTTTTGTCTAGTGTTGGTTCTTATCAAATTTTTCTTGAAGTAAATGACAAAAATTAAATTTTAACTAAAAGTAGCTTAAAAATGTGATGAAAATGGGGCTAGACTGAATAGTTGGCTTAGTGTCCTAATGGTTAGCCCTATCAACTTGCAAGACAGGTACTGTGGGTTTGAGCCGAGCTAAGTTATTGCTTTTTTTAAATCGCTAACACACCTACCTTGGACTTGACATATGCAAGGTTGTACAAACACATCTCCAAACACACCTTGCTGGCATGACATATTTCAAACAGTTAATACTGCTGTGGGAGACATACAACCATAGAACACAAATCACCACCAGACTGAATTTCTGCAAAGAAAAAGCAGTTTCTTACCTGTTGGCCAATTCCACATGAGCTTGTTTGCCAGCATACTCGTCATCTGTTTTAGTAAGTTCTTTGGTAATGACAAGGTTAGATATGTCAATTTTGTTACATAGTAGATCAGATATGGTCTGTTTGGCATAGTCTACTGCTCCATTTGGGTTTCTGAAATGATAAACCAACCAAAAGAAATCATTAAAAAAAAATGAAGACACAGGATATCACAATTTACTTTGACCTACATTTCACAATAAAATGGTTATATTTTCATGTGAACCCTAGCCTTAAGCACCGTTCCTGATGAACAACATGTATATGATATAGTCAACACATCTGGCACAGACCTCCTCCCAGACATGGACTCACCAATGCAGTATCATTTTATTACCTCTCAGGGTGGTGGAATATCTGATCATGTATTATGTTTCCAAGTCAGTATGGCAACAGATGTCCCTCACTGAATTTGCCTGTCTTAGAACTAATGTGCTCATCCAACACAAATTTTATGATTCCATGCCATCAAAGTAACCAGTTTGCAGGCAGACAACAATCTGCCATCTCCACTTTTTTGTTTATTTTGTCACAGAAATTTTAGTTTTTCTACTGCCATAACTTTGAAAATTATGTCAAGGTCACCAACTTCTAATTCAGTTCTTTGTTATGTCCAAATTATATATCCATGAAAATTTGGTAAGAATCTAACCACTAGTTCATAATACAGTGACCGTGCAGACAAAAAAGTGTCACAAACGACGCAAATGCCGAAGCCAATGAGATCCGCACCAAAAACACCCCCTCCCCTTAGGTGCGGGGGGAGGGACATAAGAAATACCTGTCAATGAGAATCAGTTTAAGACAAGCATTGATCAAGTTAGCCACCAAAGGACTGTTGTCTCGACGTACTGTCTCCAAACCCTTGCAATCCATCTTATCATATTTGACAGGATTGGTCCAGTATAGTCCAGCATATCGCTTTTTGCTGATCAGAAGATATGGAAAATAGACCTGAAATAAATAAGTGTTGCTTGCATCTAGGTATGGCTGTATTTGACACAGGCGGTTAACCAGTATTGTGTGCATTCTTTCGCCAGAAACTAACAACTGCCCTTCTTGAAACAGCAGAAGGGAGAGAATGACCTTAGAAAAAAATATTTCATGATCAAATCTCCACAAAAGAATTTTGCCAGCCTGGCGGAGGTCGAACCTGCAACCTCATGGTCACCAGTCGGATGCGCATCCAATTGAGCCACTGATTTATAGCTTTAGATAAGAGGAGTATCCATACAAACATATTTCTTATTCCTCCACAACATTTACTCTGGGTACTCATCTGAAGGGCATCTTCTTTAATGAGTATCACAAGATTTGTTTTTGAGAAAAATGAGAAAAATATCTACACTTTTTAGCTCAAAACAGCCCCTTCTGGAGCTGTGTATTTTATTTCTGTGCATTCATCAGTTCTGTGTGAAACTGTTTATAGTAACATTTCACTTTAACTGATTTCAGCTGCATATATTCTACATGTATGTGTAAAAGTCACTCAGTCATGCTATTTTTTCTGACTTTACAACTATGACTGATATGCATATCAATTTCTTCTTGAATCCAGGGCCCAGTTGTTCAAAGCATCGTTAGCTTAACAAGCTCGTTAAGGGTCATTTCGTTAACTGTTTTAGAGGATTCAATATACAATATTCTGATATTTTTTGCTGAAAAAATGTGAGTAGCTTTTGCACTGCAAAAGCTACTCACATTTTTTCAGCAAAAAATTTCAGCATATTTGCGTATCACTCGATGTAAATTTTAAAGAAGCGTTAACTAACAACGTCGTTAGCTTTGAACAACTGGGCCCTGATTTTTCATGGGCAATGGATATTTTTTTTTCTTATTGTCTGATTATTATGAGGATGATTTGGTGTTTTATGTCCCTCTCAACATTATTTAAGTCATATGAAGACAGTAGGAGGGCAATAATAAAAGGCTCTGTGCAATGAAGCATTGTACAGTCCTGAGCTGAATTCAACATCCAGTGGGAATCAAACCTGGGACCTCATGATCTGAAATCTGGAGCACTAACCACTCAGCCACCAAACACTTCAGTCTGATTATCAAACATTTAACACTAAGCAATAATATTTTGTACATACAGCTGGGAAATCTGCATGCAAGTCCTATCAAAATGGCAACTATTACATGTATTAAAATGGATGGAAGTTTTTTTTGTCTACGGTAAATTGATTGTGTTGGGGTTTAACGACACGTCAACCCTTGTGGGTCATTTTGTGTCAGTCTCCCAGAGAAAGGGAGAAAACAGATAGAAGAGATAATAGAAGATATGAAAAAGAGGAACAGGGAAGAAAGAGGAACAGGAATGAAAGTAAAGAGAGGAAATAAAAACATTCCCCTCTACTTATATCTGCTACAAGGATACCAAGCCTTGCCCAACTGTAAACTAATATCAGTTGGACACCCCAGTGACGCAAGATACACGACACCTTCGCACCACCTGACCATGCACCCTCCCTCCCCGCCCCCACTCCATCTACGGTAAATGTCCTGAAATTTTGAACTCTTAATTCCATACTGTTTTGGCTGAAAAGTTTGCTTTTTATGCAGCTGTTTCTTAAAATACTTCGTGGAATGGCCAATAGTGAAGACCCTAATCAGACTGCTCCTTCAGGAGCAGTCTGATCTGGGTCTGCACTGTTTGCATATGTCATTTTGTCAGACACTTTGGTGTTTGAAATTTTAGGAAATTTACCGTAGTTGATATCTATTTCACACTTGTCTGAAGTGAAAGGGGAACAAATTACTGCACAGGAACCTCTTAACTTTTAAACTCCAGCTCAATGGACAAGCCTTACCTTTTCAAATTCCAGTTTAATAGGTGATATAAACTTAGAGGAGATATAATCAGCTGCTTCCTGACCCAGCTTCATGGCAGCTTCCACTGTATCAACACCAAACTTACACATCACAGAGTCTGTATCGCCATAGATTACCTGTAGAATATGACAAACATAATTAGCCAACCATCAGACACATTCATTTTGCTCTTAACCTTTTACCCCTGAGTTTCTGAAGTAGACTATTGCATCTTTGACTTTGGGCACATCCATTATTCTAAATAGAGGATTTAGTCAAAATCATTAATAGGAAGGCAAACAGTGTAGATCCTGATGAGATGGCTTGTTATGAGCCATATCATCCAGGGCCCAGTTGTTCAAAGCGTCGTTAGCTTAACGAGCTCGTTAAGGGTCATTTCGTTAACTGTTTTAGCGGATTCAATATACAATATTCTGATATTTTTTGCTGAAAAAATGTGAGTAGCTTTTGCACTGCAAAAGCTACTCACATTTTTTCAGCAAAAAATTTCAGCATATTTGAGTATCACTCGACTAAAATTTTAACGAATCGTTAACTAACGACATCGTTAGTTTTGAACAACTGGGCCCAGATCTACACTGTTTGCATAGCAATCTGTACCAGTCTACAGGGTTGAGAGTGTTAAGGAGAATGGCTACACCTCTAAGAGAAATAGTTCTGATATTGATATATATATAGAAATATTGTTTCCCTTTATATGGGGGCAGGAGAAGCTATGCCTGACAGAATTAATATGCTTCCTTCATCCCTGTAAAACACATGTACTGTTTTGGTATAATTTTTTGCAAGTTGTCAAATGGCTTTACTGATTTTACATGACTAAACAGAGCAACCATTTATATCCCAAAAATAAATGCCACTGTAAGCAAGTCTATACCAGTAACACTCACCAACCCCAACCCCAAAAACTGAAGTTCATGTCTTCTGGTGTTTCGCCAAAATACTATATTAAACTAATAAAAATTATGCATTTTACTTCAGGTAGCTTTCCTGGCCTGTTTGATTGCTGTTTTTCTTTTTCTTTTTTTTTTATGATTTCAGAAAGAATTCGGCCCTAAGAAGTAAAATGATGTTTTTGAGCAGACACTCAACATCCTGCACATCTGTACAATCTGAACAGTGCTTGTTCTCTGCTGGTACAAAGTGCAATGTCAATGTGATTCTGTAAGTTGGCAACAAAGACCCTGATCAGACTACACAGAAGCACATGGTGATCTATGCCTTTGCTATTCCCATATGCTCAATGACATTTCAATTGGAGAGGTACAATCAACAAGACCTACCTTAGCAGTATGTTCATAACCATTCTCTACTGTGTATCTTTCTTCCACATAGTTCTTTGTCTGTTCAATCATCATTCTACCAAATGCTGTCACACTCTGAAATAGATACAAGAACATGCCAAGGCACTTCTATTGAGTATCCACAATACATGTTTTCATGGAGAAATAAAAAAACTTATCCCAGAATTATCACCAAACTCTTTTTAAGTCTCCTGGGATACTGACACAGTTATAGTAGCTTTGGACAACAGGAGCCATACATACAAGCTTGTATCATGCCAGAGGTAATAAAAACAAACAAAGAAGCAATTTCTTTTGATATTGAGAAGTCTAGGCAGCTGCTCAGGATGGACAACAGATTTGTTGTTTGCTAACCATATTAACCGTGTACAAACAGTGTAGACTAATATCAAACTGCCCATTATGCATTCGAGTTTGCAGTTTGTCATTCAGCCAGCACTTACCATGTACTCAAATGTCCCTTGTTCAAAATTCGGGAGTAATGGTGAATGAATATTTAATTAAACTTCTGGATAATAGCAGACAACATCTTAAAATATCTTCTTGCTTTTCCCCAAAATAGAGTTTATCTGTCTCCAAAGACAGGAGGTACTTTGCATTAAATGTACATTTACTGGGAAAATAAGAAAAAAATGAATATCATCAATCTGGCATCTACCTATTTTACTCTGCAAGTGCTACGATAAATGTCCTAAAATTTCATATGCCAAAGTTTCGTATGCATACAGTGCAGACCCAGAGGAGCACTCTGATCAGACATTGTTTACCATTCCACTTAGTATTTTAAGAAACAACTGCATAAAAAGCAACATTCTGACTCAAAGATGATGTAATAAAGAGTTCCAAATTTAGAATATTTACCATAATTATTAAACAGTACCTGTGATATTTCCAAACAGGGCAGTTTCCCCACCTGAGCCCCAGTGAAACCGTACACAGAGTTGGCACTGATCTTCAGAGCTAACTGCCTACCGTCTAGCACACCCTTCTTGAAAGGATCTGTCTCCTTCTTCAAATCAGCTTTGGCTCTGTTAAAATAATGTCCAGGACCCAATTGTTCAAAGCGTTGTTAGCTTAACGAGCTCGTTAAGGGTCATTTCGTTAACTGTTTTAGCGGATTCAATATACATTATTTTGATATTTTTTGCTGAAAAAATGTGAGTAGCTTTTGCATTGCAAAAGCTACTCACATTTTTTCAGCAAAACATTTCAGCATATTTGCGTATCACTCAATTAAAATTTTAACGAATCGTTCACTAACGACATCGTTAGTTTTGAACAACTGGGCCCAGTAAAAGTACCATATTCACCCTAAATATTCTGACAGTTAAGTACAAGCAAATAGTGGACCGACATCAAACACTACAGACTGTTGCATCTCATCAGGTTCTTCAACATTTCCTTTTCAATCAACACTTTGTTGATACAGTAAATTTTTTTTTTTTTTTTTTTTTTTTTTGATTTGGGTTTTACGGCCCTTTCAAGAATATTTCACTTATATCGAGCCGATCGTTCATTGAAGGTGGGCGAAAACCGGAGAACCCGGAGAAAAACCACCTGACCATCCGTAAGCAGAACTTGGCTTTCCCACATATGACCCGAGCTAGGCTCGAACCACAGCGGTGAGAAACCTAATGGATTAAGAGTCAACTCTCTTATCCACTAGGCTACGGGGGCCCGTAGTTGATACAGTAAAACCTCAATGACTGGAACATCGATATCTTGTTTACTGTGGCTAATTCAAACTCATTTTTGAGTCCCTACAAAATTCTTCTGACCTCGAAAACAAATATCAAGGGATATTATAGATTTTTTTCCAATTTTATCATAAAAATGTATGTTGTGTGTACTCATTCTAATGACAATTCTAATGAGTACTCAACATATCATTATTTGAAAGAAAATTGAAAAGACATCCATATACTATTCCCATTTGTCTCCTAGCCTGGTGCTTTGATTAACTCTCAGTGGCTTGAACTACCCATATCTGGACAAAATTTCCATGATCCTAAAGATGTTTGAGACATTGAGGTTTGACCGTATATATTGCCAGGCAGTCGAATAGACTTCACATTTTAGGTTATGTAGAATAAACAGTTACAGCATATGAACCATGCCATGAGAAATGGTGCCTTGATGGCATAATTGTGCGGGCTGGTTTGGGCCTTTGCTAGTTGCCTAAAAAAACTTTTTTCGTCGCATAACAAATCACACAAAGGAGCCTCACAATCTAATGTTAAAGGGCTTTGACTGTATAATATTTTGCTGAATCCAAGGATTCTTTAAACAGAGAGGAAAGTCCCAGATCAGACTTGTACTTGCCCAGGGTGATCTTAGCATTCATTATCCACATATGCCCGAAAGTTTGTTTGTTTGTGTTGAGGTTTTACAGCCCAGTCAACCCAATGGGGTCATGTCGAGCGCGTTCAGTTTACCTAAACCACACATTTACTGGGCAGGCTTAGTCCTCTAAGCGGTTAACCAGTATTGTGCACATTCTTTTGCCAGAAACTGTCAACTGCTCTTCTTGAATCAGCAGAAGGGAGAGAATGACTGTAGAAAATATTTCATGATCAATCTCCACGAAAGAATGTTCCCGACCTCGGCGGGGGTTGAACCCGCGACCTTCTGGTCTCCAGTTGGATGGCGCATCCAACTGAGCCACCGAGGCCGGCAGCTGATATACACAAATATTACCATATTTAATCCAATATTGGTACACCTTTTCTTACCATACTTGTCCTAAAATCTGAACAAGTCCATTTTACTCCCTGATGACCAATCTATAACTGTAGGATTAAGAGCAAACAGTGTGGACCCTAATCAGGTGCCACATTCTGCAGCATCTGATCTGGGTCTACACTGTTTGCTTAGACTGCCTGTCTATCTCAATACTGCGGGTTATTAAAGTACTTAAAGAATGGAAAACAGTGCTCCATGGTAAGGAACTTACTTCTTCCTGGCAGCCAGTAAATGTTCAAGGATTTCTGGTAAAAGTCCTTTCCTTATAGATGACTTCACAAACAGGTTTCCTGAAGGTGTTTTTATGTACTGATCTGGGGTAAGCCTGAAAGCAGAAGATAAAAAATATTTAACCTTTAAGCTGTTGGATTGAAATAGCAGCAGACAAAGCTTTGTTTTCTGCACAAAGTAAAAGAAAATAAAAAAAAAACAGAAACGATAATACCCCTCCACTATCGCAGATATCTCTGTCAATAAAATCCATAAAAAATAGTCACCTTAGAGAGCAGAAATCAAGTGAGATTGAGTGACAACAATTTTCTATAATTAACCAAAAAAATTGGCAAAAACATACCAAGTAATAATCCTAAGCAAGATATTGATTGACTGAGTTGAGGTTTCACTGCCCAGTCAACCCATTAGGGTCATGTTGATTTTTTTTTTTTTTTTTTTTTTTTTTTTGATTTGGGTTTTACGGCCCTTTCAAGAATATTTCACTTATATCGAGCCGATCGTTCATCGAAGGTGGGCGAAAACCGGAGAACCCGGAGAAAAACCACCTGACCATCCGTAAGCAGAACTTGGCTTTCCCACATATGACCCAAGCGAGGCTCGAACCACAGCGGTGAGAGGGTCATGTTGAGCCAGTCAGTTTACCTAACCACACTTTTCCTTGGCAGGCTTAATCCTCTAAGTGTTAACCAGTATTTGTGCACATTCTTATGCCAGAAAAAGCAAGATATTGTCAATATCATTTAATGAATGAAATTTCATTCAAGTCCTTCATTTCTTTCTCAAGATATTTAGCAGAAACCACTTTTTGTTGGTAGGCAAGAGCAGCAACCCTCTGAAAAGTTAACAGATTTTGCACAATATTAATCCCAAACCACTCACTCCTGATATACAAGTGTACGCAAAATTCAAATAAAATCCATCAAAAACTATTCAAGTTAGAGAGTGGAAAGCAAGAGCTAATGGACGAACACTCAAGCGGGAAAACAAAATATCCCACTACTATCATGTGGCAGACTATAAAAAACATCAATTTGTCAGCTTAAAAAGGTTCTAATATCAAGCCTTTTCAATTCAATCCATAACTGCATTCAAGGGGCATAAAACTTTAACCTTTATTGTGCAACTTAAACATTTAAGTCCATTGCAAGTCCATGATCTTTACTTCTAGGTTACAGGACATCTGAGGATGTCACTGCATAAAATTGTTTGATATTCTGTAAATTTGACCTCTCAGTTAAAAATCAGCACGCCACTTATAAACATACTAATTACTTCAAGTTCATCAATTTTCTTGTTTCAAAGTATAGAAGTTTTATGAGTAGACATTTAATTAATTTTCCATCATCAAACAATTAACGTTTTTATATTTAATACATGTATTACAAAAGAAACAGAATACAATTGATTCCCAATTATCAAGTTGTTTTTTTTTCTCACTGATAGTGGTCCAGATAAAGAAGAGTATCAATGTAAACATTTTTCTTGTTTCTCAATAATACCGACCATACGCAGTATACAGTGAAAAAATCTTGGTATCTGTCAAAATGCAAATGTTAAAAGTGACATTTTCTTTAAATATGTGTGCTATTTATAAAAGCAAAATTGTAGATGACAACAATTTAATTTCTTTTTTAATATTATTTCTCAGAGAAAAGGAGACTTGGCATTTCATGTGAATTGTCTGTCTAGCAGCCAATTCATATGAAATGCCAAGCCTTACTTTCTCTGAAAATTCAAATAAACAGAAAATAAATTGAAAAATAAATAAATAAAAATGTTGTCTGCTGCAGTTGTGATTTAATAGTGCTTTAAAAGTTAAGCTTATGTGCATGGACCTACGTACTGAAAAGGTACTGAGAATTACTATAATATTACCCTTCTCTCTGTATGGTACTCTGGTTGAGCAGAGATGTATAACACAAGTTATGGGCCATCATAATACTAGGATACAGTGAGGAGAAATCAAGTGTGGCTATTGGCTGATCATAGTACCTGCAATAAAGAAAACACAATAGCTGAATGTACATGTATTTGCCAGAGAAGCTAAGGACACCCTTATTAACTTTTAACTCTTTCAGTGCCAAATTCCAGACTACATTTGTTGTCTGCTTTTTATTTAACAAACTATCACTTGCAAAGAGGTTTATATATAAAGTTGAAAGACTGAATGTCAAACAGTGTAGATCCTGATGAGATGGCACATTATGAGCCGTCTTATCTGGATCTATGTTGTTTGCAAATGCCTATTATTATTGCCTGTGGCAGTGAAGGAGTTAAAATCAATGCTCTTACAAATTTAACAAAGTATATGAGGATTATTTTCCTCTCAATTTATTTTTGCAGAAAACACTGAATTCTGTGGCATCTGATCTGGGTCTGTACAGTTCACAAAAATCCACTTTGTGGATTATTAGGCAAAAACGGTCTAAACAAATGAGAACCCTCAGACCCTTTCTGGTATTTGAAAGCAAGGTACAGTCACAGCTTTCAGTCAGCAACTGCAGAATCAGACAATTCTCATTACATGTTTTTCTTACCCTTTATTAGGTTCAATGACAGTGGCCCCTTCATATTCTTCTCCTGGATCTATCTTCTGTGTGGGAAGTACCAAGTCTTGTTCTCTTGCCTGAAAGATTTTATATATTATAGCTCCAGATATTCAGATAAGAAGAGCTATTCTTCTTATTTTGCCATAAAAACACACATGCATGTTGTTGGAACCCATAGGAGGAGACTTGTCAAAAAAAAAAAAAAAATAGAAAATATTGACTGTATGTAGCTATGTATATGTACTACGTTACTTTAACGCTTAGCACTCTGGGTAAAATTTTCAGCAGACGACATTTTGAAATATTTTTCTTATTTTTCCCAGAAAACAGGATTTGACATTTCATGCAAATTGTCTCCTAAGGAGACAATTTTCTTGAAATGTCAAATTCTGTTTTCTGGGAAAAATAAGAAAAATAACATCATTTTGTCGTCTGCTGAAAATGCCCAGAGTGGTAAAGGTTAAGTATTGGAACAGACAGGCATACGCAAACACTGTAGACCCAGATCTAATGCTCTACTGTGTGGCATTTGGTCCAGGTATATACTGTTCACCATTCATCTAGCAATTATAGAACACCAACAGGTAGTTGACTAGACTTGTTAAAGATTTTGGACAAGTATGGTAAGAACTTAAGGTGTCCTTATATTTGGAGTATACAGAATATTGTGTAATTCTTATATCCTAGAGCTCCAGATTTGGAGGAGGGATTTGTTTGTATTGAGGTTTTACTACTCAGTCAATCCAATGGGGTCATGTCGAGTGCGTTAAGTTTACCTAACCACCCTTTTACTGGGCAGGCTTAGTCCTCTAAGCCATTAACCAGTATTGTGCATATTCTTTTGCCAGAAACTGACAACTGCCCTTCTTGAATCAGCGAAAGGGAATGACTGTAGAAAATATTTCATGATCAAACTCCAAGAAAGAATGTTGCTGACCCTGTGGAGGTCAAGCCCGCAACCTCTTGATAATAGATATGTATCCAACTGAGCCACCGGGGCCGGCTGCAAGAGGGATTCATATTCCTCACTTTGACAGGTTAGTGTGTGTTTTTTTTCTGCAGAACCTACACTTTTTGTCACTCCCAGTTTTGAATACTGATTAGTTTTTTAAACTCTGCATCTTCTACTGACAATCATAGGAGATCTTAATTTAAGATTCTCCCTTGATAATAGATATGTATCCAACTGAGCCACCGGGGCCGGCTGCAAGAGGGATTCATACTCCTCACTTTGACAGGTTAGTGTGTGTGTTTTTTAAACTCTGCATCTTCTACTGACAATCATAGGAGATCTTAATTTAAGATTCTCCCTATACAGTATTACTGGATACCACAGATCCACAAAACGAGAAGGTCCTGATCAGACTTTATGGCATCGAGTCCCTTTCTGCACTCTGCAGCTTATATGTTGTGCAGCTATGAGACCATCCAGTGACACAATTTCAATTAAATGTTGCTATTACAGGGGTGAGAATAGCAGCTAATAATCAATCCTGAAATCTTAAAATTCAGTCCTGAAACTGAAATACTTTCTCTAGGTAGGACTGAACAACTACATTAAAACAATTCATAGCCTCCCCGTTTCTCAATGAAAACATACGGTGTGGCTACTCATTAGAAGTGCCTCGGGGAGGCGCTTCTAATGAGTACCCACAACATATGTTTTTATTGAGATAATGAGTACCCACAACATATTGAGAAATAAGAAAAATATTATGTGGATACTCCCTCTTACATGGAGCTATGCAAAAAATATTTAGTTCTTAAAGTTTAATCAGGCATATGTTAACCCAAAATACTACTTTTGTAATTAAAGGCTGGTCTTGTGAACAAGAGTAACTGAAATTTCATGCTTAAAATGGAAGTTCTCAATCCTGAAATCAGGATTAATCCTGAAGTTTCCCATTCCTGCTATTAAAGTACTATTAGTGTAACTATTTATTTTCATCAGAACAAATTTGTGCTAATCAATTTTTTGTAAAGCTAACAATTTAAAGTATATAAAACTAGAAAAAGTGTCCATAGGACACGGATGCCCCTGCCAAATGCCATTCAGAAAAAGGGTTTATATGTAATTGTAACAGGTATACCATGAAGTTATTATTAAGGCCCAGACACAGTTTACTATATGGAACTAAGTCAAGGGAAGATAATTCAAAAACGAAAAATGCAAGAGTTGTCTTCCTTGTACATGACACATCGTCTCAATGTGATGCATGCACCTGTAAAGTTTCATGAATATTCCATATGGTTTAGGAGTTATGGCCCGGACACGGTTAACTATATGGAACTAAGTCAAGGGGAAATAATTCAAAAACCAAAAATGCCAGAGTTGTCTTCCTTGTTCATGACACATCGTCTCAATGTGATGCATGCACCTGTATAGTTTCATGAATATATTCCATACGGTTTAGGAGTTATGGCCCGGACACGGTTTACTATATGGAACTAAGTCAAGGGAAGATAATTCAAAAACAAAAAATGCAAGAGTTGTCTTCCTTGTTCATGACACATCGTCTCAATGTGATGCATGCACCCATAAAGTTACATGAATATATTCCATATGGTTTAGGAGTTATGGCCCGGACACGGTTTACTATATGGAACTAAATCAAGGGATAATAATTCAAAAACCAAAAATGCAAGAGTTTTCTTCCTTGCTCATGACACATCTTCTCAGTGTGATGCATGCACTGGTAAAGTTTCATGAATATATTTCATACGGTTTAGGAGTTATGGCCCGGACACAGTTAACTGTATGGAACTAAGTCAAGCGGAAATAATTCAAAAACCAAAAATGCAAGAGTTGTCTTCCTTGTTCATGACACATCGTCTCAGTGTGATGCAGGCACTGGTAAAATTTCATGAATATATTTCATAGGGTTAGGAGTTATGGCCCGGACACAATTAACTGTATGGAACTAAGTCAAGCCGAAATAATTCAAAAACCAAAAATGCAAGAGTTGTCTTTCTTGTTCATGACACATCGTCTCAATGTGATGTATGCACCTGTGAAGTTTCATGAATATATTCCAGACGGTTTGGGAGTTATGGCCCGGACACGAAGTGGGATGTACGGACGGACGGACGGACAGACGGACGGACGGACAGATGGACGGACAGACAGAATTACGGGACGGACGGGGGTAATACTTAATGCCCATCCACTATTCTTCGAATAGGCGGGGGCATAAAAAAAGTTCCAGATTAGACGATATCTGTCAGGTGATAATTTAGGATAATTCTAGCTATTTTTGCACTGAAATACATCTTGCAAGTATTCACTGAAATTTCCTTGTTTCCTAGCATTTCCAAAAATGGACCTCTGCAAACATGGTAGGTCTGCATCATATGCTGCAGAATGCAAGGCCTGATCAAGATCTGCACTATTTGTTATGACATTAGCAAACTTCAAATATATTAATAGAAGCAATAAGTCAAATTAGTTCCATATATGCAACAATACTTTAGATAGATAACTAACCATTCCCACTTGGATGATTTAGAGAAGTTGTTGAGTTTTTTGGTGATAATTCTGGGAAACTTTTCTCCAGTTCTCCACAAAAATATTATGTACTCTCATTAGAAGCCCCCATTGAGGCACTTCTAATGAATTCTAATGAATACCCAAATGTCTTGTTGTGGAGAAATAAAAAAAATTATGCCAGAATTATTATCAAATACTCCTCCATAACAACTCTGAAATGATGAAAGAATTTCTTCAGATACAGTCGACTCTCGTTATCTCGACCTCACTTATCTCGAATAACTGCTTATCTCGAAGTGAAAATCTGGTCCCTGTTTTAACACAGAGATCTACCAACAGGTACAAAATGTTGTGGAAAAGAGAAGAAATTGCTCCGGGAGCAATTTCTCTTCTTTTCCACTTCATTTTCAATATATCTCTAACTTAGGAGTCAAATTACATATTCATTATGTTAAAGTTGGTTGTTCGATTAATTGTCTTCCTCAGTTCCGCAGATCAGATAAGTACGGATATCTCGAAGTGTTTCATAGACTCCCTTGGATTTCAAGATAACAAGTCAACTGTATAAGGGAATTGACCAAAGAAGTCAAAGCCAGATACCTTCCTCAGGAGCTGAGATATAACTTTAATTTGCTGCCCTCTAGACAAAAGGTAGGTCAGGGGCACACCAGTTACTCTCGCCATCTCCATATAGTTGATGACACACATCAGTTTGTCGAGGAGTCGGAGAGGTAGTATTGCATCCTTGAGACAGTACACTGCCAATCGACGTCTTGTCTGTTCGTTGCCATTCTAGAAAGGTAGGTATTAATTGTACATTCAATCCGCTTTATACCGACACTCAATACAACCACAAACTTCGTTATAATGACAATTTGAATGTCACAAATATTCGCTTAAGAGGTGACGGTTAATGATAAATTATGCAAAAACACTGCATAAAATCTTCAAGCAACATATGTTTGAGATATTTCCCGAGGCAATTCTAACAAATATCCAAAACATATGTTCTATGAGGAAATAAGAATAAAACAAGACCTTTCTTACATATCATTCTGTCCATTAAGGATTCTTTACAACAGCAATTCATTATAACATTTTTGGGAACAATTGCTGTCGTTGTAATGAGGGCTCACTGTAGTTAAGGCTGGCTAATCAGAGGTGAAAAGATAACTGATTATCAGTCCTGTCACTGTGATCGATAATCCATTAGTAATCACTGAAGATTTGGTAATAATTTTACCTGTCTGAGCATGACTCTTACCATATATTATACTTTATTGTATGCGATCAGACAGGCATGATCGAACAGTTAAGACTCAGATGAGACGCCATAAATGCTGCATCTCATCAGGGTCTACACTGTTTGCCACACATCCAGTTATTTTAGACACATCAGTGGGTAGTAAATTGTACTTGTTCAAATTTTAGATAAAGTATGGTAAGAAGTTGAGGTGTCTGAATACTAATAGTAAATATGGTAAAGTAACAGATACAGAAATAAAATGATCGATTGTTATCAAATCTGTAATGATAATAATTTTTGTGGAATTTATCGATCAATTAATCGATTATCCGATTAATTGTGCCAGCCTTAATTATAGTATAGCATTTTTCTTTTGTTTTATTGAGATTTTCTTATTTCTCCATGAAAACTTGGGGTCTCATTAGATGTGTCTCTTTAA